>CM055123.1:91865677-92205677 GCA_029206835.1 Rana muscosa
CTGAAAGCTTTTCATTCGGCTGTTGGAAAGTATGTTCAAATTGGTAGACCATCTCTGTCACCTTTTCTAGCTGACCAAACTCTTCCTGGAGCATAGCTAGACAGTCTTGAGCCGTGCAGTCTGTATTTCCAAACTGGAAACTTTTCACCGCTTCTGCTGCTGCGCCTTTAAGGCTTTCTATCACTCGTTGCCTCTTCTGCGCTTCAGGCACCTCCCATGCCTCCACTGCCTGCAATGCCTGTTCCACCCAAGTATCGAAGTCTTCCTCCCCTGCAGGGACAGGGAGCTTCCCTGAGAATGTCTTTAGTCTCCGGTAGCTAGTCTCTACATGCATCGTGCTTGTCTTCTGACATTTGGTTAGCAGATCCCCTATTGCCTTTATCAATTCTGGTGATATAGCAGTGGCAGGTGCAGGTGCCACCGGGGGCGTCACCCCGTCTCCTCTTTCTGGTGAGGTACGGGCCGCAGCCTGTGATGATCCCGTTGGTGATGGTTCCTTCTTTACAGTTACTGCGTGCGCCAACCTATAGGTTCTGTTGTCTGGTGTCCGCACACACTTGCGCTTGCAAGCCTCTGGCATCCCGTCCCAGTACTCCACTAATGCATACTGATATGAGGTGTCTGGGTCTGACTTTATCTCCGTCACCCACGGTGTGTGATCTGGGGACACTGACTTCATTAACTCCTCTACCGTCTCAGTCGACCATTCCTCCCCAGGGAGGCTGATGACTATCGAGCGGTTTGGCTCTGCCCTAGAGGCTTTGCACCACTCTTCTACTGCTTGTGGGTCCATGGGGTCCATGCCGGCACTTCTGGCGTTCACCTGCTGTATCAGGATCCCGGACGAGAACCCCCACGTGTAGCGATACCTTCAGCTAAGAGGGCCGCAGATTTAGTTTGGGCCCTGAAGACAGCTCCGCCAACCCCCGGCAATTTACTCGACCCCCTTCTGGCACAGTTAGTCTAGGGTAATATATATATATCTTATGCTCTATGGTTAAATTCAGACACCAATGCAGTGATAGAAGAATAACGAGTTTACTTTCTACTGGCAATAAAATCAACAGTTATAACAAATCACAGGAATATCTCTGCAGAGCCCTGCAGCAATAGACACACTACAACTAGTAAGATATGGCGCACACGCGCCACGTGTAACAGTACTTCACTATGCGCCCTATGGCGCAGCAACTAAATAATCTATCTAGATGGCCAGGCCTGACAATATAACTCAGTCTCTAGGGGTTAAAATTCTTTGCATGCAGTCTTTAAACGGTGGTGCACATTTCAGGAACACATTTGCAATCCAAGGGAAAAAAAATGCCAACACAGTACACTCCACTAGAGATCCGTTTGACTCAGTTCAGCTATGGATCTCCAGGGGAGGGGAAACTGAAATAGGAACTGGTGAGCCGCGGCAGTCTGTAGGCCTAACAATGGTATACAGTATTTGTGGATTGAGCATGTGCTCGCTCACCCCTCCGGACGCGATCCCAGTCCGGGAACTTCCACCTGCTGTGTCTCCACACACAGCGTCTGCAGGGGTCTGGTCTCCGGCTCAGCAGCGGTTGAGGAAACCGAGTCAGATGCCACCCAGGCTCGCGATGGGGTGGAAGGCTCTTTTGGGTAGCAGCGCAAGGCCCCAGGCTTCAGGCCTTGCACCACAGCGGATCCGCACAGGAAGATCTCTCCACTGAAGTCTCGTGTCCCAAAGAGGCCAAGCGCAGCCTCGCCTCCTCCTTATATAACCCCACCCATGAGTCTCTGGGGTGGAAACATTGCATCCTGGGTACCGAATGGGGTTCTGGGTAAGGTAGTCCTGAGAGTCTTAAAGGAGACCCCGCTACATAAGCAACTACAAAAAATTGCCATGGTTCCCTTATTTGGATTGTAACTTGAATCGACCAGGCACCAGTTTTTTAGTTGTATTGCCTATACATTTAGTTTATTAGTTGTGCTGATTTAAAAAAAGAAAACGTTTCCTAGTACAGATTGGAAACCTGATATTATAATCGATTTCCTATATTAATTATTCAGAGTACAGTACCAATTTAATAGTGCGATATCCATTGGAGAGATCCCAATGCATCTGCTAGCCATATTGAAATCTGCTAGAATTCAAAGAGAACACAGACTTTTTAGAGATTGGAAAGCTAAGAAGAAAAATGTAATTTGCCATATCCTGTGGAAGTGATGTGATTATCACACCCCTGATAAATTCCACAGGATAGAAACAAAAATGTTTAATAGTAAACATTGACGTAAAATCCCTCTCTACTATAAAGGCTGTATAGTTATAGTTTCATATAAATAATGCCATATGTCTCTCTTACAATTACCTGTTAATAATATGTAATGAAATTCAGATCCATCCTTCCATTTGCACGTTTTTCTCTTTTTTCCATAAAAGTAAAAATCAGCTGTGTGTTGAAGGGATTTGATTTCAGTCATATACACATAAACCTTAGTCTAGAATTACACACCAAACACTGTTTCCACTTTGGCCATCTGCACCTTTGGAAAACATCTACAAGTGTAAATTTCTCTCCAACAAGTCCTCAGTCTAGTTCTAAATGCTTTAAACAATAAACCTTCCTAACACCCAAGATTATACAAGAAGGTCTGCTCTATATGGTTTTAATAATATAGGAAGTACTTAGGTGGGAGTCATGTTTTTCTCTGGGACGGTGTAACCTTATCAGTATGTTTAAGCTATTTTCCTATTTTTACATCTGCAAGCAAGCAAGCATTGGCTGGTGTTGTTCCCTTGGCAGAGAATATAGCATTATAGTACATACATCTCACTTTGCTTTGAATTCTGTGTAACCTCTATATTCCCACAGTATTGATTTGTAGCTTGGTCTTAGGCGTGTTTTAAAGCCCAACTCTAACCAAACTTTATTTTTTTTGTTTTATATGGAGCAAGCAAGGGTTAGAAACTGAACCACACATTTATTACTGTCTGTATCCTTGTTGGGAAGATTTACCATCACTTCCAGTCTTGGTGACAGGGTGTCCCAACAACGGGAAATTATAGGATGTCTCCCTGATGCAGAGACAGCAGCAAAAGCAAGTTAATGTATTGAGTTGGGAAGTATTTACATTGCTCTCTGTGTCTTCTTGTTCCAGTGACCAAACACTCTTTCATTTCTTGTGGGGGGGGGGGGGACTCCCAAAGAGGTTGCAATGTTATTGAAAACCAAAAAAAAAAAAAAACACATTTTGGCTGTAGTTCAATATGTGTTTAGTTCAACCACAGCTCACAGTTGACAATTGCTGGTCTATGGTCATCTGGCTGAGAAAAAAATCTAAAATTATTTCTCAGTTGTGATTTTTGTTAAATATTTTTTTCATTCTAAAATTAATTTACTACTACATATCTGACATAAAGTATAGCCTGTATTTTCTTTGGCACAAAGACCAGTATAAAACCAATAACCAAAGTAGTCCAGTTTACTTATACTAAGGTAGTTGCCAAGCTCTTTATGATGTATTTTCAGGAACATAAAGTCTTTGTAAGTCAATACCTAGGGAAGCAGTTTTTTTCCAATCTTTTGGTATTTCAGTTAAAATTCTACAAAAAAACTGCAGAGCGATGAGACGGCACAGGTTGTTTAGAGGAGCTAGATGTTTATTAGTGGCTAAGACACTGTGAAACTATGTAGTAATTACAGCAAACCAGTCTTTCTGGGTGCAGAGTTGGCCTTAGAGCCAAGAAGGAGTTATTTGCCTGTACCACATGTGATCCTTAAGGAAGAACAGATCTCAGACATTTTGGACTTGTATTGGAAAAGATTACCGGTATATATATATTCTGTTTTAAGAAGGCATTTAAGAAGGCATTAGTAAGGTTCTGCAACTAGTTGATGAATTTTGTTGCAGCACCTTTAGGAGCTACCTTTTGGAGTGTCTTTATTTGCTTGCACCATACTCCTCCTGGCACCTTTGCACTGGTAACAGCGGCCATTCACCAACTAGGGCTAGAATGGGAAATTCCAAACAAGCCAGGAACAATACCTTAAAACCAGCATGTCATATACTAAATCGTTAAGGTAAAGCCAATGGTCAAGCCAGCAGGTTAGGTTAGTTTAGCCAAAGGTCAGTACTATGAGGTCAACCAGCCAGATATCTGTGAGAAAGCAACCTTTGTCACCTTGCTGAATTAGGTCAAGGATCAACACCACAACATCTGGTAAAGAATAAAATAACATACAAAACTGAAGAAACTGATTATTAAACATCTTTATAGATCATTATATTCTGTATATTGTATATAAATAAAATAAAGGAGCCCCTTAACCCAGTAGTAAACTGATTTTGTATCTGAGGGCGCAAATAGCACATGTGCATTGGGGTACAGGATAAGTAGCAGGACACTACTGTGGGAAGGAGCCGGAGAGAGTAGAAGCAGAAGGACTACAGATGCTGAAGCAGAATGAAAGAGAGCAGCCAGTGTCTGGCCAACAGATGCTTGACCCACAGCTGACTGCCTGATGGAAGGCTGTTTCATAGATATTCCATTAGTCTATCAGTGACTGGGAGATAATTGGTCATATGAGCAGTTCACTTACAGAATTTCTAAGTATAACTTAATAAAAGCAAATAGAAAACTGCCCCTTTGTGGTCCCCATGTTGTCTGCGCTTGTTTTGGCCATTTCAAAGTGCTTTCCATGAATATATTACACATATTTTTTTTCTTAATTGGCCCGAGTTCTATAAAGTACATGCAAAAGAAGAAAATAACAACAATGAACAGTCATACAACTAGAACATACTGTAAAATCCTGCTGCTGACCCACTGTAGAGCTGCTGCACATGAACCCTACAAGAAACTGGCCTACCATCCGGCTGTGCACAGATTCTATTAGAATGCCAACAATTGAAAGCATATGTTTGTTGAAGATGAAAGGGTCAGAACATAGTCAATGCTCATAAAATTGGTTGGTGCAAGTGTTACAGAGCCTGTCAGTTGCAACTATGGTGCAAAAGATGATTTAACAGCCCTATTGTGTAGCAATTCTCAATATATGAGCAGACCCACTTCAATACTCTGACTACAAGAGTTAGTACTTGAAGGGTTATAGCTAAGCTATTCAACTTTAAGAGATATTTTGTGTTATTTCATTTGTCCCTCCTATTCCTTCTGTATTGAACTGCATTGTAATTGTACTGTCCCCCCTCTACATTGTAAAGTGCTGCATAAACTGTTGGCGCTATATAAATCCTGTATAATAATAATATTTGGTGTTATGCACACTGCAGTGAGGCTTCATCCTACTCTCAGACTCTATTCATGAGCTTATAGAAGAATATTAGCTACTTCAGTTAGTCACCTGGTTCTCTAACTCTGGCCCTCTCTCCTTCTGTGCATAGCTCAGAACGGCATCTTCTGCTCTCTGAAGAACTATAAATTATGCATTCCTGCTGCTTTTTTCTCTGACTCCATAATTTTGTTCCCCCTACCCCCCATAGGATGAGATACTGCATCTCAGTGGTCACGAGCTGCTTCACAGTGGGGCATTCTGCTAATAACTTCGTGCAGCTACCTCTACCAATGTGCTTTTCATATTTCTTTGCTTTTCCCCTAGTGGGGGCCAATTGGACCCTGAGATGGACTCCTACTCATAGTAATAGGGAGTCCTTCCCAAGAGCGGGGCCACTGGGTGATCATAAAAGAGGGCTGTATAAGTATATTCCATTACCCAAGCAATGCTAGCCATTTCCCAATTCATCATTTGTAAACAGAGATTTGGAAGAACACAACATGAAACATTTAAATTTTTTCAAAAAAGTCTAGGTATTTAACTAATTGCATTGTAACTGTTTTATTGAAAACTTTATAATAATAATAATAATACTTCACTAATGAGAGAATAGAGATGAAAATTGTCTAAAAAACATTCTCTTTTATTTCAAACAATGTAAAATCCTATATTCCTATCTGCATAGTACATTACAACAATAAGCACATTAAATATTCTGAGAAGGTCAACGTGTTTCGCGGAACATCCGCTTCTTCGGGGCCAACAGAATTTTATATATTGAAGGGGTATATTCACAGGAAGTTAACCTCCCTGGCGGTAATCCCAAGTGTGGCTCTGGGTTAATTTTCAGTACCAAAAGCGGTAACCCAGAGCCAAACTCGGGATTGCATTGCAGTATCCTGGTCCAGCTTACTTACCTTATCCCCAGGATCCTGCGATGTCCCCCCACTGTGTTCTCCGCCGGATCATCTGCCTGATGTATCACTGTTCCGGGCTTCGTTCCCTGCGAGCGTCACGACGCATGGGGGCGGAGCCCCGGGGGCAAATCCAAAAATGTACACAACACATAATACACTGTATTCTGTAATATTATATTACTGTATCAAATCATTTCACCTCCCTTTTGTCCCTAATGCTTTGTCCAGTGCCCTGCCTCACTTTTATATTATATATAATGTTCTTTCTGCCTGGAAACTTGAGAATGTCTATGGCATCCAAAAAGTGTCCCTCTACGTCAAAAGTGGTTTTAGACCAGCAATAAAACAGTGATAGTGAATAAGAATCACTTTCAGAATTGAGCGATAGTGATTTGTGGTTAAATTTGTCATCAGACACTGAAAGTGAAGACATCAACAATTCTGCAACTGAGCAAATTTCTGTGTTTTTGATTTGATTACATTATTGAATAATTTTTATTATTATTATATTATTATTTTTTAGAATTATGTATAGATATTTATTATATTATAATTTATGATTTTGCGTTTCAAAACTTTATCATACCCGGGATATCTAATAGACTCTTGCTTGGACAGATTTAAGTGAGTTATTCCTAATAATTACAGGCCTACAATAAAAAACACCAAATTTCTATGCAAAACAATGTACTGCTTTGGCATTCAAAAATCTGACATAATCATACCGCCAAGGAGGTTAAAAGCAAATCTACAAAGAAAAGAGGATACACAAATAATAACAAACACTTTTTTTTCTTTGTAGATTTGCTTTTAACTTCCTGTGATTATACCCCTTCAATGTATTAAAGTCTGTTGGCTCTGAAGAAGCAGATGTTGCGCGAAACGCATTGACCTTCTCAGAAGATTTAATACGCTCATTGTTGTAATGTACTATGCAGATAGCAATATATGTTTTTACATTTTATGCAATAAAAAATAAAGTTTTTTTAGACCATTTTCATCTCTATTCTCTCATTAGTGAAGTGACTATAGAGGTATACTTAAAGTCCCAAATCCACTTGCCCTTTCTTTCTTTAACTACTGTACTGGTTTGAAACCAGCAGATAAGTTCTGAATGTCTTTGTTGTGCCCAGCATGTACTACATTGCTGGACTACTGTCCTGAAATCACTTGTGACAAATTCATTTCATATGTGGCCACCTTATTCTCCTGTCTTCTCTGCTGCTGTAATGGCACCGCAAGCGTGACATGCGTTTCTCAAGCGTTCTGGAAAGATGTTAATGGGGCCTTACAAAAATATATTTTGAAATGCAGGTCTCAGATATATCTATATTTTGCACATTACAGTAATCATCATTTTATATGTTCATATTTTTTTCAGGTACTATTTTTCATTGCAAGAAAACAGTTCTCACTTCTCAATCACTGTGACTCCTTGTGATGTACCTATTGAATGGAGTATTCTACAGTACAGAGCATCACATGCATTCCACGGAAAAGCAGCAGGTATGAATACATATGGTCTTGGGGTGATTATGCTCATATGGCATTTTAGGGCGTGGCAGCCCACGTTTATTAAACAGAATGGAACAGTTAACATTGAAATCAGTTGCCCACGCAGGGCTTTCCACCATCAACAACAGTCAACTGAATATGCCAAACCACCTTGCTCCCTTATCAGCAGCACTAATGCTATTCTTACCAGTCCCTTCAACTATATTGCCCAGTTCTGCTGGTTCACTCAGCTCACTTAGCCTTTAGTTGCAGCACCCTGCTGCACAGCCTGCTGCACACTCCTGGCCTCTGGATAGGGGTTCTCCAGACACCCCAATAGGAGCTGACCTGACTCATGAGACAAGACAAGACCTCTTGTCTCTTGGCTTCTAGCTGGGCACTTCTGACTCCTGGTTGAGACCTCCTGTCTCCAATATGGGAGCTGTCCCCACACAGAGAGCCCTGAGCTATCCTAATGCCGTGTACACACGATCGATTTTCTCGACGGTGAAAACACAGTCGAGAAAATCGATGGGAAAAACGAGGAACGGCTTGGTCCCCTACACACGGCCGGTTTTCCTGACATTTTTTCTCTTGGTCGAGAAAAACGACCGTGTGTAAGCTCCCTGGCAGTGTTTCCCTATGGGAAAACTGCAGTGGAAAAAAATGCCGTGAATCACGACCAGAAAAATTAGAGCATGTTCTAATTTTTCTCGTCTTGATTCTTTCAATTTTTCTCGTTGGGAAAAATGATGGAAAGCCCACACACGGTCGTTTTTCTCGTCAAAGAGAAAAAATGAAATTTTTCCAGACGAGAAAAATGGTTGTGTGTACGCGGCATTAGACTTGAGTATATTATGACCCTGCATAGCTGTGTACTCACACAGGCTGCCAGCATCCAGTACAATCCAGACACAGGATTTAAGGTTCCGTTCCACCCAAACCACTTTGGAACCTTCAAGCTCCAGATTGTGACAGCTTGTAATGAACACTGCAATTTACCAAATAAATATTTTACATTCTTTTAGAATCTGATTGAGAAGTGATCATAAGTAGTGACATGCTGCAGTAGTGAACTTTAAACATCAAAGTGACAAGCAATCCTCAACACATTGGGGGTAAATTTACTAAATGCAAATGAGCTATTCTCTTTGCACAGGAATTTCCCTTAGCTTTTTGAATGAGATAAAGTTGTGCTGATTTCCACTATCCAATCATGTTAAAGCAAAAGTAAAGTCTTTTTTTATTTTTCTTGCACGCAATTGGGTATTCTTTGGAAAGTGAACTTTCACCACATTTACTGAGCTAAGAGAAAATTACCATGTGAAGTGAAGTGAAAATTCCTTTGCAAAGAGGAAGTTTGAATTACAGCCTGTGGGGTATTGTGTTGAAAACCTGAACAGTACTTGCATCTGATGAGATGCAATCACTGCCCAGCCGAGAGTTAACAGACCTGCTTCTTTGACAAAAGTCGACTGGCAGTAATGACAAGGATTCTGCAGGAATCATCAGAAATGTAGTCACTTTTATCAAACACCATGGCATATACTTTGATACTAAACAGATAAATGTAAATCCTAAATAGATACTGTAACATTTACTTTGCTAAGGAACTGTGTATCAATTGTTTTCAGCAAGAGCTCCAAAAGATGAGAAAGTGGAGGCGCCCAAATGTAAAAAAAAAAGCAGAGAAGTGGATTTTTCATAAATTTTACATTTATTGCTCTAAGAATATTATAAGAACATTGTTAAAGGATTTCATGGCACTACACTGGCCACTTCCTTAGGATGGTGCAAAAAACACTTGTTATTGTCTGTTAGAACACACTACCAGAGAGCAGGAGAGACAGATCACAGCTGGTAAAAGTGTTTTACACACCATCCTGAGGAAGTTGCCAGTATAGTGTTGTGAAACGTGTTGGCTGTGTTCCTATAATATTCCATTGGCAATAAATATCAAATTTATGATAAATTCACTTCTCGGCCTCTTTACATTTTCGGCACCTCTGCTGACGCCACTTTCCTATTTTTTGAGGCTCAAAGATTTCTTGCTGTAAATACACTAGGATCTAGAGACCACAGTGCGTAAGATTGCCCAGATCACCCCACCTAGCATTGAGTGTGACTGCTCTCTGCACAGGGACATCTATATTCCCTGCAGATGTTCACCCCAGGTTGTCTGATCCCCAATAAGGGAGCACAGTAACCTCACAGATGTGAGCACTGAGTACATAGTTGCATTTTATCCTCTCTTAAAGTGGTTGTAAACCCACTTATGCAACTTACACCTACAGGTAAGCCTAGATTAAGGCTTACCTGTAGGTGCAAGAAATATCTCCTAAACCTACACGGTATTTGCAAAAAAAGACATGCACTGATGTCTACGGCGCCTGCACGTTGTAGACAACGGTGCATTCAGTCAGAATCCCAAATCACAAATCCGGCTTGGCCGGATTTGACGGCTCCTGCACGCATGCGCGGAGTGACCTTTTTGCCGCTCCGGCCAATCACAGCATCAGAGCGGCGCTGTGATTGGCCGGAGCGGCGATACCCGGAAGTAACCTTCCGGGTATCTGTGGAGCGATGGCTGCGGCTGGAGGGGGAGACGAAGACGGCTTCAGGGGCCCCGATCTAAGGTAAGTGATGCATAATGAGCTAGTATGCTAGTCATACTAGCTCATTATGGCTTTGTCTTGCAGGTGTTTTTTTTTTTTTAAACGGGTTTAAAACCACTTGAATACATTGTATTGAACTATCTGTAAACTATTACACTATAAGGATCTCTCCTTTGGCCTCTGTCCTTGTTTTTTCTTTTTCTCTTCTCTCCATATCCTTAGCGGTACTCCAGTCATATCAATTGTTTTCGCATTTTGTACATTCTTTGTTAGCCTTTGTTCTTCTCAGCCTTTCAGCCTTTTGCTGTCTACATGCACTCACTCCAGCTGTGGCTGCATGCCATTGCTTTGGGCTGGATTCCTTCAGATAGCAGTGGCAGACCATGCCTGTGTAATTAGCACCAACATGGCTGCTTATAGTCTCCTCCACATATGCATGTGAAGGAGTGACAACACACGAGAGCAATTAGATGGCAGGGACAAAGAATTGTTATCCTATAACAGGAAATGCCAAAAACAAAGAGATTCATGACAGGATTACTACATATTATTTTAATAAATTCTGCTGTATATTTATTTTTTTTAAAAACTGAAAGTTACTGTAGCCAGATGCTTGGCTAGAGACAAAGAATGATTTTTGATACTGTAACTGCAGTGCTTTATGTGCTCCCAATTGACTTCAGCTAAATGGGTTTAGACTACTGCACCTCCATCCACCAGGGGGAGCTGACAAGCAGAAGGAGATCAATAAACTTAATGGTTGTCATTGAATCATGGAAGATGAAGTTTGGAAAATAAACTTTACTATGGGAGGTAATGGACAATTGGACGAAAATTCCCAATGCAAGCCAGGTATAAAGAGAGAGAGAGAGCTGTATTTTCACAGGCCGAATACCAATGGATTTCCTCTCTTTGCTGCGAGGAGACACATTACTGTGTGCACATTACTGTTCCTGTATGCACCTCAGTCTGCTACAACCCTGCAGTCATGTGCTGAGGACCAGTCTGATGTTTGCTTTTTTATACTGAACCTTAGTTGTGTGTAGGGTATCTATATTTGCTCCCTCTATTTGCTTAACCTGGTGTGTTAATGGGGCTGAAGTTGTTCTCAGAGTCGAGGCAAAAGAACAGAGAACCCAATCTACCAACCAGCTCCTGTAGGGGTAGTGCTACGTTACTTAAAGCGGAGGTCCACCCAGAAAAAAAAATACATTAAAAATCCTAAAAAAAAATTATACTCACCCTAAATGCCTGTTGCTATGCGGAAGTCCCCTAATCTGCCTCTAATGTGCCTCTTCTTATCCGCGGTGGGTCTCCTTCTGCTTCCTCTTTTTGTGAATGGGGAACGCTGCCTTCTGGGAACTGTGTGTATCCCAGGAGGCAACCCGCCCATTCACAAAGCGCCGTGCGAGTGGCGCATGCACAGTAGGAAACAGGCAGTGAAGCCGTAAGGCTTCACTGCCTGTTTCCCTTAGTCAGGATGGAGGAGCCGGGAGCCTGGCAGCAGCGATCGATCACTGTGGCGGGACCGACATCGCAGGCGAGTAGGACAGGTAAGTGTCCTTATTAAAAGTCAGCAGCTAAACTGTTAGTAGCTGCTGACTTTTGAAACAAATAAAAATAACAAGCTGCACCTCCGCTTTAAGAAAGTATGTAGGTTTTTAGTGATTGGGTTTACATCTAGTTTATTAAAGTGTTACTAAACCCTCGTTTTTTTACATTAAAATAACGAAAATTTTATACTTACCTGCTCTGTGCAGTGGTTTTGCACAGAGCAGCCCGGATCCTCCTATTCTCAGGTCCCACGGCAGTGCTCCTGGCCCCTCCCTCCCTCCTTGCTGTGGGGGCACCCAAGCAAGCATCTTCCCGAGGCGTTGCTCTGTGTGCTCCACCCCCTCTGTCTCCTGATTGTCTCACTGGCTGTGATTGACAGCAGTGGGAGCAAATGGCTCCCGCTACTGCCAAAAGCCAATCAGGAGTGCGAGTCCACGGAGTGCCAAAGTTCTCAAGGACATTGCTGGATCACGATGAGGCTCAGGTAAGTATTAGGGGGGGGGGGCTTGAGGGCTGCTGCACACAGAAGGTTTTTTACCTTCATGCATAGAATGCATGAAGGTAAAAAACGTTGTGCCTTTACAACCACTTTAAGCTCAGTTTGATTTTCAGTGAAAAAAGGTTAAACTTGAAATGTCAAGCAATGGCATTTTTTCCAAAAATGTTTCTTCACTGACCACAGGATGGGCAACTTATTACTGATCTGCAATAATTATTTTAGCTCTTTGCTGATTAAATCCATGTACATCGTTGGCTGAGTATAATTCATTTCCGAAACTGCATAATTTACATTTGTTTTTAGAGATTGCTAAAGTTGAGTGTCTTGATTGACATTCATGCTGGGTTAATGAACTGACCAGCTCAGCAGGTTTACGTGCTTTATATTCTAAATGAAGAACATTCTTCTGTATGTGGGGAAGCTTATTTTTAAAAAAACACATGAATTTTATGTTTTTCATGTGTGTTTAAAAAATTTGATTTTTATAAACACACATTAATCTTTGGTGTTTTTTTATGTTTGGTGTGTGATTATTTTTATTCCTAACTTGCCATATTATTTTGAACAATATAAAATGCATATCCTTTAGAAGATTAGAAAATATATGTTTATTTATTGTAATGTTTCTTTTTAGCAAAACAATTTTTTTTATTGTTCTTAGCATTTTCCCCAAATGATCTATTCATATAAAGTAGGATTCTTCATCTTTTTCTATTTGGTATATGATTTTACCATCTTATTCCTTCTATTGGCTCTTGAATATTGTAGACATATCATGGTTTGCTGCACATTTTGAATGCCTATTGTGTTTTCTATTGCAGAAAAATACAGATCATTTGATGACCTAAAAGCTCGATCCTACTACAAGACAGTATCTATGTTCTTCCATTATAAAGGAAACTCAGTTGAAAACTATGTTGGTACATCTTCACATTCTTCAATTTTTGTCCTCGAATTTCTCTCAACAGAGAGAGACACTCACATCTCAGTGTATCTCACAACAGACTTAGCACATGGTAACCTATTTCCCGAGCTTCCAGGAGATCCTCGGATTGACGTCAGTTCAGTCAACCACAATTCTGTTTCACTTGTCTGGAAACCAAGTCCATCTGCCACAAAGCAGAAGGAGAATGTTCAATACTGCGTTCTTGTCAACGAAAAGCATAATTACAAAAGTCTGTGTGCTGCCGACACTGCAATTCGATCTGCAACTAGAAAATGGCCAAAGTTACCAAGTTATCCTATTTCACAATATCTTGATGACCATCATCGGGTTATGCTCCTTTCAAACAGTGATATTAGTGTTATTCACAGATCCAACAATATTGATGTAAGGCAAATGTGTATTGGAAACAAAAACACATACACAGTTTCCAATTTGAGCTCCAACACTCAGTATTATTTTGATGTTTTTGTTGTCAATCTTCTAACAAATGCCAGTGCTACCTACACGGGAACCTTTGCAAAAACCTGGATGGAGCCAAAACCTAAGGTTATGCCTCTAAAAGATGGTAAAATAGTTCAAATCAAGTTTGATGGTAAAAACCAAAAAGTTTACAGCTTTCAATATCAGGCAATAAATAAAAAGGTCCAATTCACATTGCAGCCATGCAGGGGCCAAATACGAGCTCAGATATCAAGAAATGGTAAGTTGCTGGTATCAGAAACCATTCAAAATTTAAGACACATAACATTTAAAGGAAAAATGATGGATAAATACTTAGCTGTTTTCAAATCTTTAGATGTAATGCCAAATTCCTCTGCCATGATTCAGGCATCATCACATATCCACAAGACATTATTCCCATTTTTTCCAGCAAGTTTGAAGATTAAATCCTTCAACAAACTAAGAACCTGTGACTCAATAACAATTGCTTGGCTTGGTACACAGGAAAGGAACATGTATTGTGTCTACAAAAAGAAGATTCGAGAAGAAGAAATTCTTAGAGAAACTTCTAGTGTTGACCGATGCTTAGGGCCTGAATCCCGGCCAAGATCTGAAAAGGTTCTCTGCAAGTACTTCCACGATATCAATGTCCAGAAAGCAGTGACTACAGAAACTATTGGTGGTCTAGAGAAAGGCACACCTTACCTATTTGATGTGTATCTTGTTGGATCCTCTGGAATACTGGTTAGATATCAGAGTAAAGTAGTTAAGACGAGAAAAACATGTTAAACACAGATTTTTTTTTTCTTTTAACTTACTGACTTCATAAAAAAGAAAAATTGAATAGAAAATAAATTAGCAAAATGTGGGATTTGTTTTTACTTTTCTATAGAAACACACTGAGGTTTGCTACAATTTACAGTATGGAGCTGTTGATAATCTCTTATGTATTTACTGATACCTTTTGTATTTGATCTTTGTCTCTAGTAAAATTTTGTACTCTGCTTTACATATTGCTTAATCAGGGGCGGATCCAGAGTCTTTTCTCGGGAGGGGCACTGCCAAAAAATATGTTTTTTTTGTGGGAAATTTATCGCGGAAATGGCTGGTGTCGGCGATTCAATCATCCCAGCACCATGGTTGTTATGGTGTCAGGATGATTGAAGCGCATTATTTCTATTATTACATTGTAATATAATATTAAATAGTTCAATGCAGAATCAGTGGGAGCCCCGAGTGTGTCACTTGCCACCGTCGCCTGCAATTAGTGGGAGCCCTGAACGTGTCACTTGCCACGCGTTGCTGATTGTCACTTGCCACGTCACCTGGCATATCTTGTGGATTGTCACTTGCCACACCTTGTGGGTTGTCACTTGCCACGTCACCTGCCACACCTTGCTGATTGTCACTTGCCTGCCACCAGATGCAGATTGTCATTTGCCACGTCACCTGACACAATTTGCGGATTGTCACTTGCCACATCGCCTGCCACACCTTGCGGATTGTCACTAACTTGCCTGCTAAGGTGTAGTTTTGGTTGTCTCTTGCTGTGTCCCAGACTTCCAGAGTCAGGCAGCAGAGAGATAATGTAATCTCTCTGCTGCCTGCACAGTGAGGGCGGAAGTCACTGCAGGAATGCAGGGCAGGCACGGGCGGTGAGAGATGATCTCATCTCTCTGCTCCCCCGCTCCCGGCTAGCTGATTGGCCAGCTGCCACACTGAGCCTGCTCTCTCACTCTCACCTGCGCTGCCAACACACTGAGCAGCACGGTCTGCCCACGAACCGTGCCGCCCGCCCACAAACCGCGCCGCCCGTTTTCTTACCCGTCTGTGGAGCCGCACGCTATCGCACTTGCCCGCAGAGCGGCCCGACGTGACTCACTGACGTCACTCATTGCTAGACGCCAAGCGGCCCAGGCGTTAGCAACGAGTGCAGGGAAGAGGCTCCACCCACCTCCTCCTCCGCTCCTGGTATCGTGTCAGTGCGCCGCGTAACTATATTAGACGAGTCTCTCTCTCGGCGCCGCTGATCGGCTGATGTGAGAAACTGAGAGAGAGACTCAGAGAGGCAGCGGCAGCCACAGAACAAGTACTGTATATACTCGAGTATAAGCCGACCCGAATATAAGCTGAGGCACCTAATTTTACCCCAAAAAACTGGGAAAACGTATTGACTCGAGTATAAGCCTAGGGTGTCCATCTGCATGCCTCACTGTGCCTCACTTTGCCTCACTGTGCCCATGCCTCACTGTGCCCATGCTTCACTGTGCCCATGACTAGACTGATGTTTAACATGGGAGTCTATGGAAGGAGTGCCCAGTTTGAAAAATCGGTTCTCCCTGGCCGTAGGTCTCCCAGACACCAAACTTCGCACACTTGTAGAGGAGACATGGGGCTACATGTGTAATAAGTTTGGGGTCCAGAGGACCTACGACTGGCCGGTACCGGGTCCGCAAAATCACCGGAGAAATGACCGTTTAACATTGGAGTCTATGGAAGGGGTGCCCGGCTTTAAAAATCAGTGCTCCCTGGCCGTAGGTCCCCCAGACCCCAAAGTTTGCACACTTGTAGAGGAGACATGGGGCTACATGTGTGCCACGTTTGGGTTCCAGGGGACCTATGGCCGGCCGGTACCGGGTCCCCAAAGTTCGGGAGATCAGGCGAAAAAAAAAAAAACAGAGCAAGCAAGTAAGTGTGACAGATGGTCTGGGGGGGGGCAATTGTTGCCCCCCCCCTGGATCCGCCCCTGTGGTTAATATGTTGTGTATGGTTTAAATGGAAACTAAAGTTATTCATGCACGACAGACTAGTACAAACTGAAAGATTTTCAAATCAGATAATTGCCAACTTGTTTGAGCAGATATGCATTTCTGCAGAGCTGAATTTGTTTCTGTCACATGGCTTTCTTTTATATGGCTGTCAACATACATTTGGAAACCATGTATTTTATTAAAGAGGAGCTCCAGTCTCCTGTGAAAAAAATAATTTTCAGCAGCTACAAAAAACTGTAGTTGCTGACTTTTAAAAAACAGCCACTCACCTGTTTCACGATCCAGTGGTGTACTCACACCAGCCGGTTTCACCTGTCGTTGTCTTTCCTCTGCGACGATATCCTAATTAGAGACACCCGGCTGTGACAGCTTGCAGCTTCACAGCCGGGTGCCCACTGCACATGCGTTCCAGAAGCCTGCAAGGAGGAGGGAGGAGAACTTCTGCTTCCGATCACCTAGGCAGTCAGAGCAGAAGTGAGAGCGGGTACCTGATAAAATCGGGTACCCTCACCTCACTCCTCTCCCCCCCTCACTCCTCAGAAGTGCCAACTCTTCAAGAGGAGTGGGGGACGAGTCCTTAAAGAAGAACTTCCCCTTTTGGGTGGAGCTCTGCTTTAATAAAGGCATTTCAACGTTAAACTATAGTTATAGTTCTAAAAAGACTTCCATGGGCGGTCCTCATTCAAATGAAGTCTCAAAAAGTAAATGTTTGCTATGTTACAGGGAACATCTATAAATTATATTGTTCTTACTGACTTGGACACAGTTGCTCATCCTAAATTGACAGGCATGTAGGTATACTTCATGCCTGCCAATTTAGGACAAGCAACAGTGTCCATGCACCCGCTGTATTCCTAGAGACAGACTTATATGGGCTGTCTGCACAAAGCACCTGGCTGCTCCTGCCACATAAACAAATGACCTATTCACAGTGTTTGGGCCTTAGTACCCATGTAAAAAAGGCCTAAACAGTACCCTAAAAATTGTACACTTTGTGGAATTCTAACTGAAAAATATATGCAAGGATGCTTGGGGACTGCTATGCCTACAGCCTCATAGATGTATATATATCTGCAGTGTAGTTGATGCTTGGACAGGCTGACAGGCATTGAGTCAGTCAACATGCTTCGGACAAACACAGGGCTGGATTTCCCATTAGGCACTGTAGGCATGTGTCTACAGACACCCTTCCTAGAGGGGTGCCCGCCTGTACATGCAGGGAAGGTGCCAGCATTAGTGCCTTAGGTAAAATGCACTGCCCCCCCTATCCTGTCATCCTGTGAAATCAAAACTCCTTCCATCAGCCCTGAGGACAGGAAGAGGAGATCAAGAAGAGAGTCCACCTGGGGGGAGAAAGGGCAGCCAGGCGAGGGGATGGAAGGGGTGATCGGACACAGCTGACCACTCAGAGCAGGGAGAGCTCACTGTAATGTAATGATCAGCGAAGTGATGAAACTCCAGCACACACGTGTCTCTCTCTGCTGATCTCTCTTCGATCCTGACACTTCCGCCGACAACTGTCACCTGCCTTTGTCCGCCCAGCTGTCACTTGACCTACACTTCTTTCCCCCCGTGGGCCACTTCAAAATTCTCTCCCTTTAGGCTTCTGAGATGTAAATCTGGCCCTGGACAAACATAGATCTATTTTGGACCATCAGTCTTTTATGATTCTCTGTTTCTCTGCCAAATCTGTCACTGTTCACATTTAATTTGCCGTGTAATTTGTATTCAGTATTTCCAATATCCAGGCACAGAGCAGTGCAGATATCTGGTTATTTATTTGGCAGACCAGTCTACAGATAATTGTTATTTCATTTGGTGTTTGATGCTGGAGAGTTATTTTATCATATATTTCTCATGCTCAAGGTAACTGTCGCCATATTAGTGCATTTGCAACAGCACCGTTTAGTACTCTCTATGATACTTTATTTTATTTGCACTAACAGTTCATTTTTCGGGACAGGCTTTCAGGGCCTACCTCCTTCTTCTAAGGTTTCAAGTAGTAGGTTTTGTCTAAAAAAGTAGTGGTGAGCTCTGGCAGTGAGGGCTATGCTCTTGAACGCAAAGTTTTTCCCACCTGCTATGGCAAGAATAAGGAGGTTCCACCCTTCTGTTGGATTTTTACTTTATCTGATGTGATGTAGAAGGGAACAGAAGGAGTGGGAACACTATTGTGGATAGGGGCACCCCAAACTCCCCAATGAGCAGAAATAGAATCAGAAACTATGGGGGTTATCCAATTGTTAGAGCTGCCATAAGATATTAGAAATCAGTGGGTGACTCATCCCTACAGACTGTACTTAGCTTTAAAATATTACTTTTAAATAGACTGACTTATTGATAGAAGCCACCCCTGTTGATTTTTTTTGCAACAAGAGCATGAATGTAATCCTGATTTCTGCATTACTCTGCAGTGTTTAATAACACTATGCTCTTGTTTTACATGTAGCACTACCCTCCGGAGTCACTAAAGTAAGGGTCACCACTGCTGCTAATGCCAGTCACATAGCATTTTCCTTCATTCACTCCAACACAGAAACAAGTCCTAGGCTTGTTTTTGTAGTTTTATTAGGAGATGATAACTTGGATGGGGTAAGGAATTGCAGGATGTCCAACTTGAAAATGTTGAAACACAGAACCAGGAACAACTTCCTCACTATTTGCAAAAGTCCTCTTCTTCCTTCCTCCTGCACAAACTTGGTTTCCACAGCACAGCACCTGCTGCTCACTCCAGTTGGAACTAGCAGGATATTACTAGTTCAGCAAAGGCCCATACATGCAGGAACACTCAGTCCCATGACAAAAGTAGCACAGTTATGCCGCATACACACGGTCGGAATTTCCGATGAAAAAAGTCCGATGGGAGCTTTTCATCAAATTTTCCGACCGTGTGTATGCCCCATCTGACTTTTTTCATCGGAAATTCAGACGGAGTTCCGTCGGAGTTTAGATAGAGAATATGTTCTCATTTACTCTGATGGAATTCCGTCGAAATTCCGATGTGATTTTGGCCGGTCAAAAGTCTGACCAATTGTACGGGGCATTAGAGTGAACAGCATGACATTTCTCCTTCTGCTTCCCTGTGGCCACTAATCCCAGATCCATTTGCTTGCAGAAAATGTTAGCCCACCTGTCTTCCACCAGCCACGCCTGGCTGATCTTCCTCACAGTCCTCCCAACTGACTTTCTTCCCCAGTCCTGCCCGACTGGCTCACACACATGGGGACCTCCCAGGGCAAGGTTAGATGAAGACTTGGCACTATGTGGTCTTCAAGAAAGCACTTTAACATCTGACAGTCTTTCCCCTTGTCTTGTCCCTGCTCCGTGCTCATCTACTCCTTGCTTCTTCCCGCTGCTTCTTCGGCATGAATCCTTCCACCTCCTGTGTTAAGATCCTTCCAGGCCAGCTTTCCTGAGCTCCCAGCCTGCGGTAACCCCCCTCCCCTGTGTAAGGGCTTCCTCAAGGGCCACCAACTGTCTCTCCTCAGCACTGCTTCTCCATCTTCCACCCGTCTCCCCTGCTAGCATGGCTCAGGTCTATTTATGGGGATCCTAGTTCCCTGGCAGCCCACTGCTGGGGATTGGCTAAGAGCCCCTGGATATTTAGGGCAGCCCCTCCTAACCCCTGCCCCCCCTGTTCCAGAAGGTTCTCCAATGATCAAGATACCAGGGGGAGGCACCAGAGAGCTGGCATTATGAGTCATCCAGCCCTGGCCTCTAGTAACTCTGACCTAATTCATAGTTACATAGTTAGTCAGGTTGAAAAAAGACACATGTCCATCTAGTTCAAACAATAATATTTCAGTGACTTGTGTTTATTCCTGGCCAGAAATATGCTTTTAGCTTCTCTCACTTCTAGTAGCACACACTAGAGGGTGCTACATACACATGACAAAATCACTTTAAATCTGAACTCCCGGCAAACTGCTAATTACAATTACAGTTCAAATGTATATATGGAAGCTGTTTTACCTGCAATAAAGGTTTGTATTTCTGTTCATCCAGTCCTGTGGTTTAGAAATCCCTGATAGAACATTTCCCCTAGTGACCTTACTTTTCCTTGCTGTAAAGAAGGAACACATCTACTGTAGGTCCTCTGTCTGCCCCATCCTGTGATTGGACAGTGAAGTAGGAGCAACAGATTGCTGAGGTCATTTCTTTGCATTCTGCTCTTATTAGCATTTTCTTTGTCAGCTAATATGATTCACTGGTGTTTTTTTTCCTGGAATTCCTCTATAAATACGCTCAAATATGCATTAATAAGCTACAATGACAAAACAAAATAAAACAACTAGATAGAATTATATTTTCCACCCCACTGATAAAATCAAGCAATCTCCACTAGCACTAAAGCAATCCACCAAAGATGTTTTGAATGAAATGTTATGGCTGCTGTAGGGTCACACATTGTAGCTGCATAGTACACTGTCATGTCGCATAGCTCCAATGTAGGTGTATTGAAGGATGTAATGTATATATAATTTAGTAAACAATGGACCGCTGCTATAGCAATACTATTGCTAATAGTGAGTTATTTGTTGTATTAAAACTGTTACTGTTTTATTGTATTTTTTTTTCATTTTATGCATAGCATTTAGTAGTTTAAAGACATATTTATTTCTTGACTGCACTCTTTATTGGATTGCCTGTCTGTATCGTCACTATGTATGCTGTATTTTGTATGTCTATGAATGTTTTGTATTAAATTTTTATAATCCCAGTGTGAGTGCCATTGAATGGACTAATGAAGCACATATTCTGTTGGTACAAAGGTCCAGCTGACAAGCTTTCATTCAGAACTTTACATCACAGGAAAACTATTTTAATTTGATAGAAAAAAAAAACTGAGGCTGTACCATGTTATTATCATCATGAGTGCAATTATTTTCAAGTAATAGAGAGTTTCATTGTATTAATAGATACATATTCAGTTTCTGAGAACCTTGCAAAACAGTACTGAGATCCCTCATAAAGTAAAAACAATGGAAGATACCTTTGCAAATCTTAGCATGATCAATGATTTAAATTTATTATAGAAGACAGTTGCAGAAAAAAAAACAAGAAATTGTATCAAATGCCACATGTATGCTGCCATGTTGGTGCAAGAAAAATGGAAAATTGTATCAGATACTTACCATATTTTTCCTTTCCTGGCGCCAATCCATTGCAGCCTACATCTGGTCAGTATGCTGCTATGTTAGTGCCAAGAAACTGATATGGAAAAAAAAATGAAGAACCCATTAAATATTGCATTAGGCCAGTGTTTCTCAACCTTTCTTCAGTCAAGGCACTCTTAAACATTATGGACAATCTCAAGGCACCCTTTGAAAATTATGGACAGTCTCGACACACCAATTCTGAAGTGTAAAAACTATTCTAATAGTTTTACATATTGCAACAACATCCACAAGTCCAAGAAGGACACAAAACATTAGAGGTGATTTATTCTATCAAAGCAAATACACTTTTGCTAACGGGTACTGACTAGTATTCTAATGTTTCTCTTTTCTTCAGTTTTTTTCCATCACTTAGCTAATGTTACCCCAACGCTGATGGAGAGAGGCAGAGGAGAGTCAAACAAGGATGTTATGTAGGTGACTGAAATCCTCCTTATCAATTGATGAGTTGGTCATTAGGCCGCCGGTGACTAGAAGGTTGTAATGGTGCACAATGAAAACCTGTGAATTAGTGTAACTAAAATGCAGCCTTCATCCACACACCGGCTTGTATTAAATTTTTGCACCCCTGAAGAAACCTCAAGGCATTCTAGCATTAGGTTGCAAGGGCCTGTGAACACACCTCAATACAGGAAAAAATAGGTCCCGATCTATTTTTAAGAATGTAACGCACCGCAACACACAAAGTATTTTCACCCGTGTATTGTAGTTTTGCATAGAGTGTGGAACAATAAAGTTGGATTTTTTTTTTACCTGTGAAATCCTTTTCTTTGAGTACATCATGGGACACAGAGCATATTCATAATTATAGGGTTATGTTGCCACCTTCAGGTAACTGGAGACTTGCAAAAAAAGACAGGAAGTCCTCTTTCAAATTATACCTCTTTCCCGTTAGCCCGGGCTCCAGTTTTTGTAGCAAGCCATAAACCACAAAGGACGAGGGGCAGGATCTCTGTGTCCCGTGATGTACTCAAAGAAAAGGTAAAACACAAATTCAAATTTTTTTTTTGTACATCCCAGGATACAGAACATCTTCATATTTATAACAATAGGAACATCTCAAAGCAATGGAATGAGAGGAGGGCACACAACAACCAACCTCTAACCCCAAGTAGGTCAGAACCTTACACAGCCAACTACAAAACACGCTGACCCAAAAAAAAAGGCATCCTTAGTGTCGTGAACATCCACATGTTGGAGATATTTCCCAGCATTGTCCTGATGGGAAGTATAGGGAAATCGCTCTAATAGGAACAGAGGCAGTAATAATACCATGACAGAGATTCCAAATCTTCCCAATTATATCTAAAACAAAAGAAAACGTGTTTGCTGGATTTAGGTTTTAAAACAGGACACACATAACAATATTTGAAAAAAGTGCTCTCCCTTAGTTTCCTGGCAATATGAAAAAGAGTTGAAAGATGGAGAAACTGGAAGTCAGTTAAAAAGACGAAATTACAAAGTTTTGAGTTGTAGCCAAAACAAAGTGAGAACAATGAAGTCAATCAATTCAATGCCTTTTCATTCATTCAGCACAGTGTAGAAATGTCAAGGCCTACCTACCAAAATATTCGAGATGGCATTTCACTCTATTTATTGGGTAAAATTGAAATTTAAAAAATGAGATAAAATATAATAATAATCCCCATTAGAAAAAATAGCTGCTTGTAAAAAAATAATGAATTTATCACACCAAAGGTATCTCTGCTTTAGTTAAGGCACATGTCTATCCTTCATATTGCTGTAGCCCCTGGCTCAATATTGTCATATCAAAATAAAGATTGGCAAATATCAGGAAGTGCCATCAAATGTAATATACCTGAAGCCAATTTTTTAAAATTTTAATTGGAGTTACATATCCTAGCAAGATTGGTGTTTTCCTTTAAAGAAGAACTTTGTACCTTTGAAATCATTTATATATATCTTTTACTTAAGAGAGTATGTCGCGCACAAACAAGTGAAAACAGAACTTTAGTGAAAGTTCATGAAAAATGTGAAAAGTGGAAAAACATAAAAGGTGAATAAACCACATAAATAAATGAATACCCACAACTTGATAAATGTGCAGATACAGGGACTAAACCCCTGTTCTAAATATAAAACCTGCAAAAATGGCACTCATATATATAATAATAAAAATTGTCCAAATATAATGAAATAAGTGAAAAGTTGGAGCATAAGTTGCTGAATATTGTGACAACAAATTTCTGTAACAATATTATAATACTCCAAATCATTGAATATAACAGTAAGAAAATCCGTTCCTTTAGGGGATTTCCAAAGAAAGTTCCAATGCAAAAAGGGATTGCTTCATGTGAAGAAAAGCAGGGGTTTTGTAGAGGAATGTGAAAAGAATAGTGCCCAAGCTAGATCCACCGATATCGTAGAGAGGCTACATCCACCACGGTGAGTGTAAATTCAAGATGGGTACCTTACCGCAAAAGGTGGACCTCCACTGTGGCAAGGTCGGAAAAGCCTGCAGATATCACCCTCTGCGGGGTATAAATGCTGATCCTGGAGGTGTCACGACTCCGAAATCCTGGTAATCCCTCTGCCTCTAGTTCTGCTGTCTCATCCTCTAAGGGCTGATGTGATCAAGTGTTTTGAAAAAGATCCAACAGAACTCCAATGTAGGTACCAACAGGGAAAGAAGAGGGAGGGACTCGGATAGTGTATTACCTCAAAAATCGATTTATTCCCATCATCAAGGTACAAGGAGTACAAAAATTCATAAGAACTAATTTAAAATTGCCGGCATAAAAATTTCTAGCGTTCGCCCGTGCTTCCGGGGTCACGTGATAATAGTGACGTCAGCGCGTAGCTCCGCCCTGACTAGTTTCGTTACAAAGGAACGTTATCAAAGGTCACGGGCGACGCACTGAATCGTCACTCTATTTATACATGTGAGGCGCAACCACGCCTCACTTTCGTTTCGGCGGCCGTGACATTGAGGTCATATCCAACCCTCGATTTCAATACATTCTTGAGGAGGGAGGGAACAAAATTCTCTCTAAACCTCCATCATTACTAATGGCACATCCCCAACGAAAGGAAGGACATAGGAAGCGCAGACCTACATATCTTATGCAATAATGATGATACATAGATCCGCATGGAAAAACACATCCAAATGGCGTAGATTTTCACAGAATCACATAAAAACAATAATAAACAATAAAAAACGATAAAAAGATTATTGGCATACAGGACTCCACGTAATCTAGTAATCATGTAATGAATATAATATTCAATATCAAGTGGAGCCATAAATCCCTAAGGTCTAGTCAGAAGATTTACCTTCCGAATATGTCCCATTTTTAACCCTACAAATCAGGCAATATTATCGTGTGAAAGAAAATATTACCTGCGGCCAAAATAACCATCATTGGAGATATACCCCTTACTGGAGATATTAGCCTCACCACCAAAATTTATAGAATAAAATAAAAAAATATATGTATATATACCCATATATCAAGGAAATAATAAATGAATAAACCTAAGGTAAAATAAAAATACAAATAAAGAAAAAGAAAAAGAAATAAGATAAAAAAATATATATATAGATAAAAAATATATATAGTTAGAAAAATATGGTTGAAAAAGACGGGGGGGAGGGGAAGCAGGAGGAGGGCGGAAGGGGATGGTCATGAGTTGTCTATGAATGCATTTATTTCAATATCCACGTTCAATCCGAATGGTCTAGGACATTTCACCCTGTAATTCCAACTGATTTCGAGTTTGGATATCGCTCTCCTTTTAGAACCCCCTCTCCAGTGGCTCTTCAGTTTGTCAATGGGCAAAAAAGAAGTCCCACTAGGGTCTCTATTGTGGACATCCCTGTAGTGTCTAGATACTGAATGCCCCTTGAACTCTCTCCTTATATTCCCAATGTGTTCATTGTGCCTAACTTGAAAGGCCCGTACAGTCCTTCCTATGTACTGTAATCCGCAAGGGCAAATAAGGAGGTACACTACATGAGTAGTAGAACATGTAATGAAGGATTTGATGTCAAACTGTTGTGAAGTACTATTGGACACAAAATTAAGAGTTTTACGTTCCTTAATATGATTAATACTACAAACTGCAAATTTTTTGCATTTATGGTAACCCACCAAATTTTGAAAAAACATGCGTTTATTGATAGGAGGATCACAAACACTTGGTGCTAGTGAGTCTCTTAGAGAGGGGACACCCCTAAACACCACCTGAGGTTTCTCAGGAACTATGGGTCCCAACACTATGTCATCCTTGATGATGTGCCAATGTTTATGGACCAATTTTTTCACCAAATAATGTTGGTTATAAAAACCTGTGATAAATGGTGCAACAAAGGAATTCCTTACATCTCCAGTGGTTACTTTTTTAGCTAGTACCTGATTTCTATCCGGCTGTTCTACTTCCAGAGATCTTTGCTTAAGATCTCTGGCAGAGTACCCTTTCTCAAGGAATCTCTCGGTTAAAAATTCGGCCTGTTCCCTATAGTCTTTTAGTTTAGTACAATTGCGCCGTAGACGCACAAATTGGCTTTTTGGAACTGAGTTAAGCCACGAATGGTGATGGCAGCTATCTTGAGGGATAAAAGCGTTCCTATCTGTGGTCTTAAAATATATGGAAGTGACAAAACGTCCCTCTTCTACTTTGATCTGGAGGTCCAAGAAGTGTATGGAATTCTGATCTGTTTCATATTTGAATCTGATACCTCTATCATTCACATTCAGGGAATCCATAAAGGAATCAAGTGACTCCCTAGATCCCCTCCATAGGAGGAGGACGTCATCTATATATCTAGCCCAAAGAACGAGTTCAGGCCTATCGACAGCATAGATGACGTCCTCCTCCCATTTCCCCATAAAGAGGTTCGCCAGGCTGGGGGCAAATTTGGCCCCCATGGCTACCCCCCTACATTGTAAGAAAAATTTATTGCTAAACCAAAAAAAATTATGAGTAGTGGAAAAATTTTGAAGTTCCATGATAAACCTCCTATGTCTACTCGATAACCCTGAATCCCTATCCAAAAAATGTTTCACTGAAGATATTCCACACTCATGGGGTATGATTGTATATAAAGGATGTCACGTCCGCAGTGACCATCCATACATCTTCCTCACTTGGTGGATGTAGCCTCTCTACGATATCGGTGGATCTACCTTGGGCACTATTCTTTTCACATTCCTCTACAAAACCCCTGCTTTTCTTCACATGAAGCAATCCCTTTTTGCATTGGAACTTTCTTTGGAATTCCCCTAAAGGAACGGATTTTCTTACTGTTATATTCAATGATTTGGAGTATTATAGTATTGTTACAGAAATTTGTTGTCACAATATTCAGCAACTTATGCTCCAACTTTTCACTTATTTCATTATATTTGGACAATTTTTATTATTATATATATATGAGTGCCATTTTTGCAGGTTTTATATTTAGAACAGGGGTTTAGTCCCTGTATCTGCACATTTATCAAGTTGTGGGTATTCATTTATTTATGTGGTTTATTCACCTTTTGTGTTTTTCCACTTTTCACATTTTTCATGAACTTTCACTAGAGTTCTGTTTTCACTTGTTTGTGCGCGACATACTCTCTTAAGTACATTTATTTTTATATGGTTTCACATATTTTTTATGTCGCTGCCTAGCTGTTATAAGCAAGTTGTTCATTTTTTCACTTTCTTACATTAGCGCAGTATTACCTTTTATTATATATATCTTTTCCCTTGGGATCTTCTGGCCAGTCACATGCTGTCTTTGGGGATTCTTCCTCTTCTCCCTATGACAATGGTAGGCTGCCTTTAACCACTTCAACACTGAGCCAATTCTGACACTTCTCACATACTGTATATGAAAAATTTACTTTTTTTTGCAAGAAAACCACTTAGAACCCACAAATATTATAAATATTTTTAAGCAGATGCCCTAGAGAATTAAATGGTGGTTGTTGCAATGTTTTATGTCACAAGGTATTTGCTCAGCAGTTTTTGAAACACAATTTTTTGAGAAGAGATACACTTTAATGAATTTTAATGCAAAAAAGCACACTATAATACCCGATTCTTTGATAAAATATGAAAGATGATGTTACACTGAATAAATAGATACCTAACATGTCACACTTTAAAATTGTGCACACTCGTGGAATGGCACCAAACTACAGTACCTAAAAATCTCCACAGGTGATGCTTTATAAGCCTTTACAGGTTACCAGTTTAGAGGTACACAGGAGGTCTGGTGCTAGAATTATTGCTCTCACTATAACATTTGTGGCAATACCGCAAACAGTGCGAACACCATTTACATATGCGTGCGCAACCTACGTATATGTTTGTCTTTTCGCATGAGCGGGAGTGCTTTGAACATTTTTTCATTTTTTTTTTTTAAATCAACATCACATGGGATGAAAAACAATGATAGCTACTCTTTACTGAGACCCCAGATCTCTTCTCTGGTCCTAACAGCATCTGATCAAACAGAGATCAGTTGATCAGATGCTTTCACAGGCTGGTACTGACCTGTTTACATTAGACCGGAACCAAAAGTGACAAAATACGCAGCACTTCTGTTTTTTTAAACATAAAGATGTTTGGGATTGTTTCAGGCCTTAGTCATCTCTATGCTAAGCCAGTGGAACAGCCGGCTTCAGTGCCGGGATCCCCCATTGAATGGGAGAGCCCAGGAAGGCACAAGGGTCATGACTGCAGATGCAGCTACTGGTGCCAATATAACCCCTTCAACCAGAAGACTTACGATAGTTTATAGAGAGTATTGTTAATTTAATCATGTCAACACCAACCTCTACTACTGTAGTGTGGTGACCCATCCCCAGGTGGTGGGTCCATGACTGTCAGGAATGGTGTCATTACTGGGCTCACCTGCTGGTGGCACTGTTGCATTCGGCAGCAGTGGGTGTAGTTCTGGTGACCACCAGAGGGTGTCTCCTCACCAAGACTTTCCACCAGCCATCAAGCACACCTGATCTGGGTCTGCTGGACTATATAAACCCGCCCTTAACAAAGCTCAGTGCTCCAGAATTCTGTCACGAGGATGCTATACACAGACATCCAATACAGGTGGTCAGATCATTGGGCTGCACATTAAGGAATCGGGAACAGAGTAAGTGAAAAATATATATATTTATTAAAGATAAAGACACACGTGTAAACAAAACCACAGCAAACCATAAGCAAGAAACGAATACAAAGGAACACAACAAACCCCAAAAACAACCTAATCTAACTAGCTAACTAATATGTACAAAAGAGAACACACATACATGAACAAGGCAGGGATGAGAGACAAAGGGAGCAGAAGGCCAGGTACTGGGAGCAGTCAGCAAGGGGGAGCTGGTATCAGGGGACAGGTCTCAGGGGACAGGTCTCAGGGGACAGGGTACAAGGATCAGAGTCCAGGACAAGGCAGGGAACAGATCAGGATCAGGTTCAGGTAACGGATCAGGTTCAGGCAGGGACCAGGCTTACAGAAGGAATTCTGGAGCACTGAGCTTTGTTAAGGGCGGGTTTATATAGTCCAGCAGACCCAGATCAGGTGTGCTTGATGGCTGGTGGAAAGTCTTGGTGAGGAGACACCCGCTGGTGGTCACCAGAACTACACCCACTGCTGCCGAATGCAACAGTGCCACCAGCAGGTGAGCCCAGTAATGACACCATTCCTGACAGTCCCCCCCCTTAAGGAGTGGCCTCCGGACACTCCATTCAGTCCTTGGTTGGACAGTCCGAGTGGATGCGGAAACACCCAAAAAAGTCTCCATACTATGTCTGCGGACTTCTTCGCACTTCCTAGGCCAGAGTCCTTTAGTTCACTGGGGGACGTGCCACTAGAGTCTGAAAATAGGGCGCGCATCCCACCACCAGGGTCAGGAAGTTTAGATTTAGAAGTAAAAATTAGCAGGGCAACGGGCAAGAACCCATCGGAGGCAGACCACGCAGGGGCATTACATTCAGGCTGGGTGACCATCAGGATTAAAATAGTGGAAAAAAGGGCATCCATCAGGAAGACGTCAGCGGCCAGCTGGGCATCAGGAACAGGTCTTAGCAGGGACCATATCCTCAGGCTGGACAGCGGGCTCCGAGTCATCAGGCTAGGCCGCGGTAAAGGAACCACCAGGAAGAGTATCAGGAATGGAACCATCAGGAACTGGATCGTGAGGCTGGATACCAGGTACAGGGTCACCAAGCAAGACAGTAGGCTCTGGAACATCAGACTGGGCAGCGGGCAACGGAGCAGCAGACAGGAACATCTCCGGCTGGGCAGCAGACGGAACATCTCAGGCTGGGCAGCAGGCGGGATCATCTCAGGCTGGGCAGCAGGCGGGATTATCTCAGGCTGGGCAGCAGGCAGGATCATCTCAGGCTGGGCAGCAGGCGGGATCATCTCAGGCTGGGCAGCAGGCGGGATCATCTCAGGCTGGGCAGCAGGCGGGATCATCTCAGGCTGGGCAGCAGGTGGGATCATCTCAGGCTGGGCAGCAGGCGGGATCATCTCAGGCTGGGCAGCAGGCGGGATCATCTCAGGCTGGGCAGCAGTCGGGGTCATCTCAGGCTGGGCAGCAGTCGGGGTCATCTCAGGCTGGGCAGCAGTCGGGGTCATCTCAGGCTGGGCAGCAGACGGGGTCATCTCAGGCTGGGCAGCAGACAGGAACACGTCAGGCTGGGCAGTAGGCTCCACAGACTGAGAAACGGGCATCATAACCTCAGGCCAGGAAACGGGCACCGGATCTTCAGGCGGGGTCTCATGCACCAAATCTTCCGACTGGGACACCGGATCTTCCGACTAGGACACCATCATCAGGACTTCTGTTCGGAAGACAGGAACTTCAAGTTGGCAGGCTGGCACAGGAACTTCAAGTTGGCAGGCTGGCACAGGAACCTCAGGCTGAAAGGCTGGCCCTGGCACTGCAGGCTGAAAGGCTGGCCCTGGCACTGCAGGCTGAAAGGCTGGCACAGGAACCTCGGGCTGGCAAACTGGCATAGGAACCTCGGGCTGGCAAACTGGCACAGGAACCTCGGGCTGGCAAACTGGCACAGGAACCTTGGGCTGGCAAACTGGCACAGGAACCTCGGGCTGGCAAACTGGCACGGGAACCTCAGGCTGGCAAACTGGCACGGGAACCTCAGGCTGGCAAACTGGCACGGGAACCTCAGGCTGGCAAACTGGCATGGGAACCTCAGGCTGGAAGGCTGGCGGCACAGGGTCTTCAGGCTGGCAGGCTGGTACAGGGTCTTCAGGCTGGCAGGCTGGTACAGGGTCTTCAGGCTGGCAGGCTGGTACAGGGTCTTCAGGCTGGCAGGCTGGTACAGGGTCCTCAGGCTGGAAGGCTGGCACGGGAACCTCAGGCTGGAACAGGTTGGTGGGTGTGGAGGCAGGTTGGGATACCGGTAAGATTGTGTGGGTTGGAAAGTACTTCCGCTTCTTTTTGGGCTTAGTCACTGCAGGTTTGCAAGTACCGGGGGGAGTATATGAAAAGGTTGGGATTGGGCAAATGGAAGAAAATGGCAGAGGTGCAGGGACAGTGGCTGGAGGAGGTTCTTGTGGATTGGCTACGGATAGGAGGGAAGAAGCAGGTGGATTGAAGGCAGGGTAAGTGCAGCAGGAGGAGACAGGGTACTGATACTTCATTGTTAGCTGGGTGCATTGTTCAGAAAAAGTGGGAATTGTGGGAAAAGGAGAGGAAGACATCCCAGCAGGTTGGTATCTAGACATACAAATGGATGGTTGGAAGCTGACAGGGGCTGAGTACAACAAACTTGACCAGGCCTGTAATAAGGGTTTCACAAAATAAGGTTTGCACACTGCTTGTCTGACCAGAGACTGCACTGAATCAATACATGCTGCAAGCACCTGTTCAGGACAAGCTGAGTACTGCTCATGGAAAAAGGCTGAGTCATCCTCCAACAGCCACACCAAAGATTCTACTTGAGCTGCATTAAAAGGAGGTGTATAATCATCAGTTCCAATAGAGGCATCAGACAGGGCCAACTCTGTACAGATACAAATCAAAGCTTGTACATCCTCAAACACAAAATTGCCCTGATCCACAAAAACATGAGCTATGCGGATGCATTCTAATAACTGCTCTCTGGTATATTCTCTTAGTGTCTGATAACAGAAATCTCTGTCATCTGTTGCCAGGAGCGAAAGATAAAAAATATCGTCCACCTCCATCTCAGTAATTTTAACAAGTGCTCAGACCCAATTCCAAGGTGCAGCCGATCTGATTGTATGGCTCCAGAATTCTGTCACGAGGATGCTATACACAGACATCCAATACAGGTGGTCAGATCATTGGGCTGCACATTAAGGAATCGGGAACAGAGTAAGTGAAAAATATATATATTTATTAAAGATAAAGACACACGTGTAAACAAAACCACAGCAAACCATAAGCAAGAAACGAATACAAAGGAACACAACAAACCCCAAAAACAACCTAATCTAACTAGCTAACTAATATGTACAAAAGAGAACACACATACATGAACAAGGCAGGGATGAGAGACAAGGGGAGCAGAAGGCCAGGTACTGGGAGCAGTCAGCAAGGGGGAGCTGGTATCAGGGGACAGGTATCAGGGGACAGGTCTCAGGGGACAGGTCTCAGGGGACAGGGTACAAGGATCAGAGTCCAGGACAAGGCAGGGAACAGATCAGGATCAGGTTCAGGTAACGGATCAGGTTCAGGCAGGGACCAGGCTTACAGAAGGAATTCTGGAGCACTGAGCTTTGTTAAGGGCGGGTTTATATAGTCCAGCAGACCCAGATCAGGTGTGCTTGATGGCTGGTGGAAAGTCTTGGTGAGGAGACACCCGCTGGTGGTCACCAGAACTACACCCACTGCTGCCGAATGCAACAGTGCCACCAGCAGGTGAGCCCAGTAATGACACCATTCCTGACAATGACGGCTTGGGCTTACAGGAAGTTGGTTGAATAATGGGAGGTGGCAGAGCTAAGTTTCTGTGGAGTACAGCACTAACGACAAGGTGAAACCACAACAATCCCACAGATTTAAAAACAGCAGAAAGGGTGGGCATAATCTGTCACTCTTGATGCTCTTGATGAGAGTTTTTGATAGCCCATTAGTTATATTAACCCTCACCACACTAGAAGATTATGATGGCAGGGGTGGGGGACATGGATGGAGGAAAATTTCACAGAAGAGACATCAGCACAAAGGACACATCCTACTGACAGTAAGTATATCCCTGTTTTTTTATGTTGGCTGCACTTAAAAAAAAGTTGTTCGGTTGTCATGCTGTTCCAGTGGGTTTAGTATTTTCCAAAGCACGAACCTTGAACAAATATGCAGAGCATTTGCATGCTCGGTCCAGACCAGTGACTCAAAAAAAAAAAAAAAAAACTAAAGCAAGAGACAGCCAAGTAACTAGAATTTTCAGAAGGAGGTCAGCAATGGCAGCCCCCTGTTTTCCTCTTACTACAGGTTTCCATAATAAATTATGTCTGCCAACATCAGTACAGGATAGTATAGAACATTCTTAAAAAAAAGAGTTATCTTGGCTTTAATACTTTAAATAAGTGAGGTTATATGTGTGACATTGAGTTAATGGATTGTAGAAAAGATACACTTTGATGTTCCATCAATGAGGCGTGTGATTGCTTTGGTGAATGAGATAAGCCTGTGCTATAAAATAAGCTGTGAAACAAGATAAATTGAAGGCAAGAAATTTCTAAAGATAAAATATTTTAATATGCCGTTCTTATAAACGCACCTAATCATAATTTTTGCAGTTTTTATGCATAAAGATGTGCTACCTTCCATTAATATTAGACTACAAGATCGCTCCATCTATAGTTTTACAACATTTCATATTAACAGAAAACTGATATATTCCTTTAATTTACCATGCATGGAATAATGGAGCTAAGTGAATGCAGAAACAGATTTTTAAAGAAGTATGAGGAATATACACACAACACCCGCTTTATTAGGTACACCTGTTCAATTGCTTAGTAACAAAAATTGCTAATAGCCAATTACATGGCAGTAACTCAACGCATTTAGGCATCTAGACGTGGTGAAGACGAAGTTCAAACTGAGCATCAGAATGGGGGAAAAAGGGGATTTAAGTGACTTTGAACGTGGCATGGTTGTTGGTGCTAGACTTTCTGGTCTGAGTATTTCAAAAACTGCTGATCTACTTGGATTTTCACACACAACCATCTCTCGAGCTTACAGAGAATGGTCCAAAAAGAGAAAATATCCAGTGAGGACGAAAACGCCTTGTTGATGTCAGAGGACAATGGGAAAAGTGGTTTGAGATGATAGAAAGGCAACAGTAACTCAAATAACCAATTGTTACAATCAAGGTATGCAGAATACCATATCTGAACACACAACACATCGAACACGGGGTTACAGCAGCAGAAGAACACACACCTCAGGAAACTGAGGCTACAATTTGCACAGGCTCATCAAAATTGGACAATAGAGAATTGGAAAAACATTGCCTGGTTTGATGAATCTCAATTTCAGCTGCAACATTCAGATAGTAGGGTCAGAATTTGGCGTAAACAACATGGAAGCATGGATCCATCCTGCTATTTATCAATGGTTCAGGCTGGTGGTGATGGCGTAATGGTGTGGGGGATGTTTTCTTGGCACACTTTTGGCCGCTTAGTACCATTTGAGTATTGTTTAAACACCACGGCCTACCTGAGTATTGTTGCTGACAACGTCCATCCCTTTATGACTACAGTGTACCCATGTTCTGATGGCTACTTCCAGCAGGATAATGCACCATGTCACAAAGCTCAAATCATCTCACCACTGGTTTCTTGAACATGACAATGAGGTTCCTGTACTCCAATGGCCTCCACAGTCACCAGATGTCAATCCAATAGAGCCCCATTGAGATGTGGTGGAATGGGAGATCTGCATCATGGATGTGCAGCCGACAAATTTACAGCAACTGCGTGATGATATCATGTCAATATGGACCAAAACCTCTGAGGAATGTTTTCAATGCCTTGGTGAATCTATGCCATTAAAATGAAGGCAGTTCTGAAGGCAAAAGGGGGTCCAACCCGGTACTAGCAAGGTGTATCTAATAAAGTGGCCGGTGAGTGTACATTGCAAGAGTTTTTCTAAAAAGGCAAAAAAGGCTTTGATTTTTAAAGTCACCCTTTTACTAATGTAGCGGCCTCACCCCCTCTGATTTGTCTAGGGGTATTTCGTATGTGAGGGTGAGATGCGCCACGGCCCATGTCCTCCCCATGGCAGTGAGTGAGGTGAAGGCCAGTACCAGATATTTTCCTCGGGCCTGTGTGTTTCAGTTAAGGACCAAGTCTTGCTGTGCTGACACTTCCCTTTGCTCCCATTAACCAGAGTACCACACACCGATAAAGGTCCAACTCTTGCTTTATTGTCACACTCACAATAAAAAGTGCTTTAGCAGCCAACTGGTTGAGACCCAATAACAGTTCAATACGGTGGGGTGAGCAGGTCGAGACACTATCCTGATTGTCAGCTAAACCACTGTGGTTTCACCAGCGGTTACTATAGCCATCGGCTAAGAGAGAACTTAGAACTTGTGAGTCTCTACCAGCAACTCAAGAGAATGTAGATAGGAGTACCTTCGCTGCGTTGTGGCCCCTGTCAGGGAAAGATATCCCTCCAAGGGAGTTACCGGAGGCCCATCCGTCACCGGGTTGATGCTGCTCCGGACTCTCCGGACGGGTGACCTCTCCAGCCTCCTCACCTCAGACATGGGCCCCATCCACCTCAGGGACCCTCGGACTTCTCCACCCTCGCGGGACCCAGTCGAAGTCACTGGGCCCCAGGCCTCTGATTTAGTACCTCACCCCAGGCTGAAGGTGCCTGGGATGGATGCCAACTCTGCTCTGGCCAGGCCTAGGGCACCTGGGTCGAAACTCCCGACCGCCCGCACCCAGGCCTAAGGTGCCTGGGCGCGTGATGAAGAAGATCCCGAAGACCTCGTGGCAAGAGCGTCTCCCACTTTTATCTCCTCCATTGACGTCACAGCAGGTTCCCCGCCCTCGCCGTACCATCACCGGAAAGGGACAAAAAGGACAGCACTGTGGCAGCAAATCTACCTTGAGCCTGCGGGTACCCCGCCACCCACAGGCCAAGGAGAATAATACACCACCCAATCTTCCACGAATACAAATGGTCCAATTCCTCCCATAATTTACACACCTGGATCATACTACCACCCAGGTGTACCCCACCTAAATTTAGAGACCCCGCTACATACTCCCCCCTGTGATTTGACGCTGGTCCCCAGCGTCTGGTGAAAACCCATGTCTCCCATGGAGTGGTGACATAAGCCTGACCCCAGAGGCTATCCCTCAAAATTTGAATCCTAATTGTGCCAAGACCTGATCAAGGGAAGGGGAACATAAAACAATAAACTTTTCCATAAAAACCCTCTAAGCATGTACACATATACAATCCCTCCCTTCACTGTCTAAGAACCACCCCATACTCAGTAGTCTTGACAGGCGAATCTCCTGCAGAAGGGAAACAAACAACACACAAACAAAAAAAAAAAATCCTGACATCTTGTGTTAATTTGGAATGAATGAGTCCATCAGCCGAGAGACCCATTCGCTCCAATGAGTAAAGTGATGCAAATGAAAAAAACAATAGCCGTTGTGCAACACGGCCACCTGGTGACAGTGCCACGGTAATGACACTTGGTAAAATCTTCATTCTTCCTGCGTCCCTACTCTGATTCTACCCCCAAAGTCTCTGTCATTAAATTGTGAAAGAAGAGAGAACAAACAAACAGCTCTCATTCCTCCAAAGAGTAGAAAAAAAAACCAAATAAAAAACTAGGGTACAGTTCGGATGCTCCGACAAGGACACTTCCAGAAAGTTGCGGCAGAAAAAAAAAAACACACAAGTGAGTCCCTTCTCACAAGTAAAACTTCGGGTCAGGCAAGAACAAGGGCTTCAGATGCTTATCGAAAACCTCAATCGAATAGGCAACATCCTCTCCATCTTTCCGGCAGATAAGCACCTTGTCCGCATGAATATGGCGCCCCAACATCCAGTCTGCTCTGCAGTCTCTGAATTTTTTTTCGACACATGCGGCGAACAGGACAAGTATCGCCGGGCATGAGGCACTTTAAGTTTCTCCCAAACGAACTCATCATACCATCGCTGTCGCAGAACTTCAACCTCAAACAGCAAGTCCCTGGGCAGGTAAGGATATTCCCATCCGTACTCGTGGGCGACCCTCTGAGAAAAGAGTCGTTGCAATCGGGCCAAGGGAGGCATTGTGGCCCGCTCACCTTCTCCTGGTTGAACGATGGCCTCCGGGTGCCGAGGTACTTTCACTACCTCGGATGGCTTTGCTCTAGGTGCCCGTAGTGATGCTCGTTGTGTCCCCGCCAACAAAACGGGTGATGCTGTGGATTGTGGAAGAACAATTGGAGGACTAGGCTTCCTCGTAGACTCCGGGGCCTCCGCCCGGGGTGTGCTATCTCCTATAGACATAGGCGAATCTTGGGGTGCACGTAGCACAGGTAATGGGCGTTTATCCCAGCCCTTCTGGTGAAACAGTTCATCTATCTCACCGTCATCTCCACAATCCGACAGTGACTCTAGGTCGGAGGTGTCATACATCTCCGCGGGAAGGTAGTCTCTAGTAGACGTGGAACTACCCTCCCTAGCGGGCTCCACCGACTGTGGACTCCCGACACCTCCAACCACCACCACAGTCCCAGCCCCTGGCTCACCTTGACCTTTCGTAGAACTGGGATGTCCAGGACTCTTCCAACCGGATCCATCCAGGCCAGGCAAGCGACGGGGTGAAGCTCTTCCATGACCATAGGAGGCCTGCACCAGGCCGACTTTCCTCTTCGGAGGTGGGAGCAGAGAATCTGTGGTGACCGAAGCAGCATCCTCGGATTTTTCTTTCTCAGTCTCTGATTGGGCAGTCACATCACCCTGGTCAGTGCGTACGGGAACCTCCGCAAAGGCCTGGATATCCCCTTCCAGAGTAGCGGTACCCGTGAGGCTGTTAAGGCGAAGGGCCCGGGGCCTTACTGTGGATGGCTCCACCTCGAACAAGAACTCTTTGCATGCCTCGCAATGCCCGAATGGCTTCAGGTGGACCACCAGTCCCGAACATCCGGGACAGATCACGCCGAGGGCCTCCGTGTCTCTGCAGGTGTACAGAGCCAACTGTCCTCGGGGCCTGAGTCTTATCCCTGTGTCTGTAAGGGGAGCAGCAAACGTAGTCATCTTCGTGGGGTAGGGAACCGGAATCCATGGGGAGCTTGAGGCCATCCAGACAGTCTGCTGCTCCATCACGCACTGACCACGCGCCGAAGTCTCCACGTGAGTTCCTCCACATGGCCAGACTCCTCCCACGACTTGCATGTTTTCGCGGGCTTCCATCAAACTCCGCCCACGAACTGTGTAGTCACGGGGTGCCTCATGGCGCAGTGCAGTAAAAGCCCCCACATGTAGTACGTCACACGGCTGGACTTCTCCCTCTTCTCGCTCTTCCGCATGGGCCTTTCCCGTCTTAGGGTCATTTCCACGACTTTGAGCAGGGATGCACTTTGGCCGATCACATGGCCGACCTGCTCGGAACTCCTCCGGGCAGCAAAGTCCAGACACAGCCATTCTTACTTTCAAAGTCAAAACACACATCATCCCGGACTCACAAGCCCCCACGTGTAGCGGCCTCACCCCTCTGATTTGTCTAGGGGTATTTCGTATGTGAGGGTGAGATGCGCCACGGCCCATGTCCTCCCCATGGCAGTGAGTGAGGTGAAGGCCAGTACCAGATATTTTCCTCGGGCCTGTGTGTTTCAGTTAAGGACCAAGTCTTGCTGTGCTGACACTTCCCTTTGCTCCCATTAACCAGAGTACCACACACCGATAAAGGTCCAACTCTTGCTTTATTGTCACACTCACAATAAACAGTGCTTTAGCAGCCAACTGGTTGAGACCCAATAACAGTTCAATACGGTGGGGTCAGCAGGTCGAGGCACTATCCTGATTGTCAGCTAAACCACTGTGGTTTCACCAGCGGTTACTATAGCCATCGGCTAAGAGAGAACTTAGAACTTGTGAGTCTCTACCAGCAACTCAAGAGAATGTAGATAGGAGTACCTTCGCTGCGTTGTGGCCCCTGTCAGGGGAAGATGTCCCTCCAAGGGAGTTACCGGAGGCCCATCCGTCACCGTGTTGATGCTGCTCCGGACTCTCCGGACGGGTGACCTCTCCAGCCTCCTCACCTCAGACATGGGCCCCATCCACCTCAGGGACCCTCGGACTTCTCCACCCTCGCGGGACCCAGTCGAAGTCACCGGGCCCCAGGCCTCTGATTTAGTACCTCACCCCAGGCTGAAGGTGCCTGGGATGGACGCCAACTCTGCTCCGGCCAGGCCTAGGGCGCCTGGGCCGAAACTCCCGACCGCCCGCACCCAGGCCTACGGTGCCTGGGCGCGTGATGAAGAAGATCCCGAAGACCTCGTGGCAAGAGCGTCTCCCCCTTTTATCTCCTCCATTGACGTCACAGCAATTTCCCCGCCCTTGCCGTACCATCTCCGGAAAGGGACAAAAAGGACAGCACTGTGGCAGCAAATCTACCTTGAGCCTGTGGGTACCCCGCCACCCACAGGCCAAGGAGAATAATACACCACCCAATCCTCCACGAATACAAATGGTCCAATTCCTCCCATAATTTACACACCTGGATCATACTACCACCCAGGTGTACCCCACCTAAATTTAGAGACCCCGCTACACTAAAATTAAATGTCCAGTAACAGATCTCCCTAAAAGAATATAGTGGATACTTACCTATTTTACTCACTTTCTGACTCACCAAACACCTCTCTAATGCAGGGAAATCATGCTTTGTAATCATTGCAGAAACTGTCTCTTCCAGAAGTGTCATTCTCCTGCGTCCACCAGAAATATCAGGACAATAAAAGAGACATTAATAATGGAGTACAGACATCTTTGTCTTTTCCTCTTTGAACACCGTGCCTGCTTGCTATGGCTTGGATACTAGGGAGATAGCTTGGATTCTGAGAATAGAACTGAATACTATGGGTTGGGTGCCAGGAAGTGAGCTGTATTTGTCAGAATGAAGATCTTGCTGTTGATTACTAGCTTAGTCACAGAAAACTGATATTTGAAAAGTCACAGTGTATGCGAAAATGAGATTTGAACGGCCCCAAAATGTATAAAAAATCTATTTCACCATTATTTATATGTACATTAAAATCATTTCAAATTAATGGCTGATTAAACAGGCAGGAACTCAACACTCATAATTTCTACAGACTCATAATGCGCAAAAAGTCCATACGGAAACCATTGCAGATACTTTAAATGGCAAAGCAAATTGCACTCAAGGTAATGATTGTAGAAGAGGTAATGACTCGAGGCAACCTTCGTTATCTATCTTACAATCATCACATTGAGTGCAATGTGCTTTGCCATTTACAGTATCTGCAATGGTTTCCGTATGGACATTTTGCGCATGATGAGTCTGTAAATATGATAAAAGTTGAGGTCTTGTCTGTTTAATCAGACATTCATTTTAAATAATTTTACTGCATGTACTGAAAGGTGAAATATATGTTTTAACATCTTGTGTTATGTTTTTGGTGCCATTTAAATTCCATTTACCCATACACTTTTCAAATATATGATTCTGGCAGGGTGGCACCTTTTTCAGGTACCAGTCATTCCCCATATTTAACCAAATATCACAGAAGAGTGCGATGTATGTGCTAAAGTACAAAACCTACAGGTACTGTGGATTGTGAATAGAGATGGAAGAACAATGAAACATCCATAGAGGTCCCTTTATGTGGCATTACTGCAACTACCAAGCTCCACCTACGGTATATCCCTAGCACCTGCATCTTCTGGCTGGTGAAAAACTTGCAGTGAAAAACTTTCACCTTAGACCCCTTTCACACTGAGCCGCCCAGGTGGCGTCGGTGGTAAAACGCCGCTATTTTTACCGGCGACGCTATGGGCGGATTTGCGCCGCATTTCGGCCGCTAGCGGGGCGCATTTAATCCCCCGATAGGGGCCGGGAAAGGGTTAAAACTGCCCGCAATGCGCAGGAGCGATGGAGGAGCGGTAAACACACCGCTCCTTCACTGATCCAAAGAATTGGCTAGCAGGACTTTTTTTACTGTCCTGCTAGCGCAACGCTCCAGTGTGAAAGCCCTCAGGCTTTCACACTGGAAACAATGGAGCAGCTGTTTGAGGGCGGATATTTTTAACGCTATAGCACCTGCAATACGCCCTCAGTGTGAAAGGGGTCTTAAGAAATGCCACAATACCAGTCCAATATATAGCCAGGCCTAGATAAACAATTCATTATTCTGTGTGTGACTGACAGCAAGGAGGGTCTTCCAGTATCAGCAGCAGGTATGTGCCTGAACCACCAGATTACATACAAAAGTGGGATGGATCATGAACTGAACTAATCTGAAATATGGATTTTAATTTTGTCAGAAGTGTACCATTAATATAAATACACTATATTATCAAAGGTATTTGGACGCTTGCTTTTACACGCACATGAACTCTAATGGCATTCTTATGGTTTAAAAAAAACCTCTAATGGCATTCCAGTCTTAGTCCGTAAGGTTCATTATTGAGTTGGCCCACCCTTTGCAGGTGTAGCGGGGTATTCCCCTTTAATAGAGAGAGACAGGACTTTCCGGGTGAGAGGTGAGTCGGGAGGGAGCAGAGGAGAGAGACTACGTTACCCAGAACCCCTTTCGGCAATGTTTCCACCCCAGAGACTCATGGGAGGAGTTATAAAAGGAGGAGGGGAGGCTGGGCTCGGTCTCTTTGGGACACGAGACTTCAAGGGAGAGATCTTCCTGTACGGATCCACCGTGGTGCAAGGCCTGAAGCCTGGGCCTTGCGCTGTTACCCAAAGAGCCTTCCACCCCATCTCGAGCCTGGGTGGCATCTGACTCGGTTTTCTTCAACCGCTGCTGAGCCGGAGACCAGACTGCTGCAGAGCTGTGTGAGGAGACACAGCAGGTGGAAGTTCCCGGACTGGGATCGTGTCCGGAGGGGTGAGCGAGCACTTGCTCAATCCACAAATACTTTATATCATTGTTAGGCCTACAGACTGCCGTGGCCCACTAGTTCCTATGTGAGTTCTTTTCCCCATTTGAGATCCAAAGCAGAACTGAGTTGAACGGATCTTTAGTGGAGTGTACTGTGTTGGCATTTTTACCCCCCCCCCTTGGATTACAAATGTGTTCCTGAAATGTGCACCACCGTTTAAAGACTTGCATGCAAAGAATTTTACCCCTACTAGAGACTGAGTTATATGGTCAGGCCTGGCCATCTAGGTAGTTTATTTAGTTGCTGTGCCTTAGGGTGCATAGTGAAGTACTGTTACACGTGGCGCGTGTGCGCCATATCTCTATAGTTATAGTGTGACTACTGCTGCAGGGTTTTGCAGATAGATTCTTATGATCTGTTATCACTGTTGATTTCCATTGCCATAGAAAGTAAATTCGTTATCCTTTTATCACTGTCTTGGTGTTTGAATTTAATCATAGAGCATAAGATATACACATATTACCCTAGACTAACTGTGCCAGTAGGGGGTCAAGTAAATTGCCGGGGGTTGGCGGAGCTGTCTTCAGGGCCCAAACTAAATATGCGGCCCTCTTAGTTGAAGGTATCGCTACACGTGGGGGTTCTCGTCCGGGATCCTGATACAGCAGGTGAACGCCAGAAGTTCCGGCATGGACCCACAAGCAGTAGAAGAGTGGTGCAAAGCCTCTAGGGCAGAGCCAAACAACTCGATAGTCATCAGCCTCCCTGGGGAGGAATGGTCGACTGAGATGGTAGAGGAGTTAATGAAGTTAGTGTCCCCAGATCACACACCGTGGGTGACGGAGATAAAGTCAGACCCAGACACCTCATATCAGTATGCATTAGTGGAGTACTGGGACGGGATTCCAGAGGCTTGCAAGCGCAAGTGTGTGCGGACACCAGACAACAGAACCTATAGGTTGGCACACGCAGTAACTGTAAAGAAGGAACCATCACCAACGGGATCACCGCAGGCTGCGGCCCGTACCTCACCAGAAAGAGGAGACGGGGTGACGCCCCCGGTGACACCCGCACCTGCCACTGCTATATCAACAGAATTGATAAAGGCAATAGGGGATCTGCTAACCAAATGTCAGAAGACAAGCACGGTGCATGTAGAGACTAGCTACCGAAGACTGAAGACATTCTCAGGGAAGCTCCCTGTCCCTGCAGGGGTAGTAGATTTTGATACCTGGGTGGAGCAGGCATTACAAGCAGTAGAGGCATGGGAGGTGCCTGAAGCGCATAAGAGGCAACGAGTGATAGAAAGCCTCAAAGGCGCAGCAGCAGAAGCAGTGAAAAGTTTTCGGTTTGGGAATGCAGACTGCACGGCTCAAGACTGTCTAGCCATACTACAGGAAGAGTTTTGTCAGTTAGAAAAGGTGACAGAGATGGTCTACCAATTTGAACATACTTTCCAACAGCCGAAGGAGAAACTTTCAGAGTATGTTAGGAGACTGAACAGGTTGCTGTGCAAGATTGTGCTGAAGAAGGGAATGAAGCCCCAAGATACAGATGCGGCAAGAATGAAGCAAGTCTTAAAGGGAGCGTTACGCTCGGATCCAGTCTGGCTGCACCTGAAAACCTCGGGAGGAGGAACGTTACTGACTTACTCTGATTTGATAAAAATTATCAGAGATGAGGAGGCACTACAACAGGACCAGCAAATGATTAAGACAAATGTTGCCCCCGCACAGGTGTTAGTCAACCCAGTGATGACCCCTGAAAGAGACTCAGAGGTAGACACTTTAAAATCACAAATGTCCAAGGTGTTAGAGATGTTGACCTCTCTGATAGCAAAAGACCCAGAAGTACCAAGGAAGGAACTATTCCCAATTGCCTCAGCACCTGCATCTTTACAAGAATGGGGAGATATAGTCTGCTTTAACTGTGGAGGAATTGGCCATATTGCAGCTACATGTTCCAGTCCCAAGAAGAAGAAAACGGACAACCGCAAGCCGGCGGGAAACTTCAGAGGGCCCCGGTGAAGAAGTCAACCAGGTGCCCATTACCTTCAGTGAGCTCCAAGCTGAATGCGAAGCAGAAGAAAAGAGGAGATAAAACACCTCAGAGGAAACACAACATTCCTCAACAGAGATACACCCCAGAGAAAGGGGGCAAGACCCCTCAGAAGAGGCACAGCACTCCCCAGAGGGGGTGCACACCTAAGAAAAACAAAAGTATCCCTCAGCGGGTCTGTACACCCATTGAAAGGAGGGAAATCAATGCATACCAGGCTCAAGAAAGATTAAAGTCCAAAGGGAGTTGGACGAGAGAGAGTCCGAAGGGAAAGGGCCAGAAGAAGGCGACCCCTGCCAGGCCATATCCGGAGAAGCTGGTAGGCCCATCTCCTATAGTGCCCATTCAAGTGGAGGGAGTCTACACCAGAGCAATCTTGGATACTGGGGCACAAGTGACCCTATTATACCGGGATTTCTACGATAAACACTTGAGTCACCTGCCCATCCAGAAGATAGAGGGACTGGAAATATGTGGGATTGGAACCCAGAGTTTCCCCTACGATGGCTATCTGCCCGTCAAGATTACTTTTGACCCATCCGTGGCTGGGAAGGCCGAAGTGTTTGACACCCTGGCTGTTGTGTGCCCTCGACCGCCAGGAGCCAACAAGAGTTCCCTTATAATAGGGACAAACACGGACCTGGTCCGAAGACTCCTGACCCCTCTAGTGGAAGAGAAGTGGCAAGCGGCCACCAAGATCCACCCCATGCTGAAGACGGCCTACCAACGGCTGGTTCTAGAGCAGAAGACCCCTGGAGAGGGGATAGAGAAGGTGTGGAGACTTGGAAGAGAAGGGGTAGTTTTGCAGCCCGGCGAAGTAACCTGTCTCAGAGCCACTGTGAAGCTTACTTGGGAGCAGCCTGGACCCTTTGTCATGTTGGAGTCCGACCCAAGGGAAGAGTCCCCCGGTCTGGAAGTGATACCAGAAGTGATTCCACTGAAGGCCCTGAAGAAGGCCCATTGTAGAGTTCCGGTGAGTGTTAGGAACACTACAGATGGTCCCATGGAAATCCCAGCCAGGATGCTGCTGGGCCAGGTGAGCCCTGCTGCCCCTGTCAACTTGTCAGAAGTCAAGGGGACGGGTGAAGGAGGAGATGTTTGGGAGAAGCTGTCCATGGAAAACCCGAATCTGCCCAGGGCTTGGAAAGAGAGAGCCAAGGCCCAGTTGACCAGATGGGAGAACATCTTCTCCAAAGATGAGTTCGATGTGGGGTGTGCAAGGAGTGCCACCCATCGGATCCGCCTCCAAGAAGACAAGCCCTTCAGAGAGATGGTCAGGCGGGTCCCACTAGCAGATCTGGAGGATTTAAGGGAACAACTTGCAGAACTCAAGAGGACTGGTGTGATCCGGGAGTCTAGAAGCCCCTATGCCTCCCCGATAGTGGTAGTCAGGAAGAAGAATGGGTCATTGAGGCTCTGTATAGACTACAGGACTCTCAACAGGAGAACCATACCCGACCAGTACACCACTCCGAGGATAGAGGACGCTTTACAGAGTTTGTCTGGAGCCAAGTGGTTCAGCGTTATGGATCTCAAGAGTGGATACTATCAGATCCCTATGCATCCAGAAGACAAGGAGAAGACAGCCTTCAATACCCCAGTGGGGTCCTTTGAGTTTGATCGAATGCCCCAGGGACTGTCTGGAGCTCCTGCTACCTTCCAACGTCTCATGGAGAAGACTGTAGGAGACATGAACCTTATTGAAGTCCTTGTATACCTGTACGATGTCATTGTCTTTGGGAGAACTTTGGAGGAACATTAGGAGAGGCTGGAAAAAGTGTTGAGGAGACTCAGTGAGGAGGGACTCAAGCTTTCGCCTGAGAAGTGTCGGTTCTACCAGTCTTCTGTCAACTATCTGGGGCACATAGTGTCTGAAGAAGGGGTGGCCACAGACCATGAGAAATTGGAGGTAGTTACCTCCTGGCCACGACCCACCACAGTAACAGAACTCAGATCCTTCTTAGGGTTCTGCTCCTATTACAGGAGGTTTGTGGAAGGATTCGCCCGAATTGCTAGACCATTGAATGAACTACTCAAGACCGAGGGGGAAGAGGACGACTCAGGGCCCAGGAAGCTAGGAGAGTCAGTCAAAGATCAGTAGAACCAAAAGTGTGAAGAGGCCTTCCAGGCGTTGAAGAAGAACCTAACCACTGCCCCAGTCTTGGCCTACGCAGACCCGACCAAACACTATGAACTACACGTAGATGCTAGTCATGATGGTCTGGGAGGAGTACTTTACCAAGAACACGAAGGACAACTGCGGCCTGTTGCCTACGTGAGCAGGAGCCTGACCCCCTCCGAGAAGAACTACCCCACTCACAAGCTGGAGTTCCTGGCCCTTAAGTGGGCGGTTGTAGACAAGCTCAAAGACTACCTGTATGGGGCGGAGTTCACTGTGGAGACCGACAACAAGCCCCTTACTTACCTTTTCAATACACCAAGGCTGGACGCCACTGGACACAGGTGGCTGGCCGCATTGTCTGGATTCAATTTCAGCCTAAAGTACAGGCCAGGGATTGGAAATCGAGATGCAGACGCTCTGTCCAGGAGATCTCATGGCCCCACCAGTGACATGGAAGACTGGACTCAAGTGACACCTGACGGGGTGCGGGCCCTTTGTCAAGGGGCTGAATTGCAAGCCAGAGGAGGCTCAAGGGCGGAAGAGATAGGAGTTACCATGGTAGGAGTCCCCAACTTAACTGGAAGAAGACCATCTGCCAAAGTTGTCCAAGAAGGAACTAAGATGCGACCAATTAGAAGACCCCATGGGGAAATTGGTTCTGGAAGCCCTGGAGAATCAGGATCCAAACAGACTCCTGAGTCACTCCTCAAAGGAAGCTCGCCTGTTGAGGAAAGAGTGGGACAGGTTACAGGTGCATCAGGGAGTGGTCTACCGAAGGGGCCCCTCTGATGACCTGGAAGATAAATGGCAATTGTTTCTTCCGGAAAAACATCGAGAGACTGTTCTGATTGGCCTACATGACAATCACGGCCACCTAGGGGCGGAAAGGACCTTTCAACTTGTCAGAAGTCGGTTCTATTGGCCCTGCATGAGGGCAGAAGTGGAAGAGTACTGCCATTCATGTGCACGCTGCATCCAGAGGAAGACTTTACCCCATCAAGCTGCCCCAATGGGCCATCTACAAAGTCAAGGCCCAATGGATCTGGTATGCATTGATTTCCTCTGCCTCGAACCCGACCTGAGTGGACTAGGAAATGTTCTGGCGATAACCGATCATTTCACCCGGTATGCCCAAGCTTTCCCAACCAAAGACCAGAAGGCTTCCACAGTAGCCAAGGTACTTATGGAGAAATATTTTGTCCATTATGGGCTGCCCCAGCGACTTCATTCAGATCAAGGAAGGGACTTTGGGAGTCGACTGATCCGGAAACTCCTGGATTCGTTAGGAATCAAGAAAACTCGAACCACACCTTATCACCCACAGGGAGATGCTCAGCCGGAGAGGTTTAACCGAACCCTGCTCAACATGTTGGGTTGTGAGAAGAAACAACATTGGAGCAAACACATAGCAGCTATAGTACACGCTTACAACTGCACCACCAGTGATGCTACAGGCTACTCCCCATATCGACTCATGTTTGGGAGAGAAGCAAGGTTACCTGTGGACCTGGCCTTTGGCACCTCTTTAGACCATTCCTCAGCCACATCCCACAAAGGCTATGTGGACAGGCTCAGACACAGCCTGAAAGTAGCCTATGAACAAGCTCAAGCAGCCTCAGATCAAAGGGGAGCTCGAAACAAAAGAAACTTCGACTTGAAAGTCCGGGTGCAAGACCTGCAGCCCGGGGACCGAGTACTGCTACGCAATCTGGGGGTCCCTGGAAAACACAAACTTGCAGACAGATGGAGATCTGAACCCTATGTCATCTGTAGGAAGCTGCCGGGCCTGCCTGTCTACAAGTTGAAGCCAGAAGGAAAGGTAGGACCACTGAAGACGTGGCATCGAAACCACCTGCTCCCACTTGCTGAAGCGGTCAGGATACCTCCAGTGAGGGACTCCCCTGAACCAGTCTCTATTCTAGATACCCCCAGGCCAAACACTCGGTCCCAGACCTCTCGGGCTGAAGATGGAGAGGCCTCTGAACTCAGTGGAGATGAAGGAAGAGAACTTGACTGGATGTGGCCTTCCCCAACTCCAGGAACTTCCGCTATAGATCTTCCAACTACTGAAGACACTATAGATGGACAACTGAATGCAGAAGCCGCTGAGTTCATCCCATCTAGTCCTTCATCAGATTACTGAGAGGATGCTTGTGATACTTACTCTGGAAAGGACCCTAGAGACTCTATATATCCCTCGGCTCCTGAAGCAGATGTTACAGAGCCTGCCGTGTCGCCCGAGCCTGCTACAGAAGAAGAGCCTGTGGCGCCAGAGCCAGAAACCCCAAGAGAACAAAGGGCTCGCAGAGTCATAAGGCCTCCCAAAAAGTTGACCTACCCACAAATGGGGAAGAGCTCAGAAGATTCTGTGGTCACTGTCAGGAGGAGTGTAGAGAATCCGGATCCCTCCACTGTTCATTGGGTGGAGGGCAACCCCCACTCACTCTCTGGCACAGTTAGGCAGGCCAATCATGATAGTGTGACCTGTGGGCAAGGGAATTCAACCCCTTTGTTTTGGTGGGAATTCCCTATGCCAACATCATACGAAATGTTGTCTAGGGTTGTACGCAATGTATGCTAGAATTATCTTTGGGGACCAAAGAGTTTAAGTGGGGGGAGTGTGTAGCGGGGTATTCCCCTTTAATAGAGAGAGACAGGACTTTCCGGGTGAGAGGTGAGTTGGGAGGGAGCAGAGGAGAGAGACTACGTTACCCAGAACCCCTTTCGGCAATGTTTCCACCCCAGAGACTCATGGGAGGGGTTATAAAAGGAGGAGGGGAGGCTGGGCTCAGTCTCTTTGGGACACGAGACTTCAAGGGAGAGATCTTCCTGTGCGGATCCACCGTGGTGCAAGGCCTGAAGCCTGGGCCTTGCGCTGTTACCCAAAGAGCCTTCCACCCCATCTCGAGCCTGGGTGGCATCTGATTCGGTTTTCTTCAACTGCTGCTGAGCCGGAGACCAGACTGCTGCAGAGCTGTGTGAGGAGACACAGCAGGTGGAAGTTCCCGGACTGGGATCGCGTCCGGAGGGGTGAGCGAGCACTTGCTCAATCCACAAATACTTTATATCATTGTTAGACCTACAGACTGCCGTGGCCCACTAGTTCCTATTTGAGTTATTTTCCCCATTTGAGATCCAAAGCAGAACTGAGTTGAACGGATCTTTAGTGGAGTGTACTGTGTTGGCATTTTTACCCCCCCTTGGATTACAAATGTGTTCCTGAAATGTGCACCACTGTTTAAAGACTTGCATGCGAATAATTTTACCCCTACTAGAGACTGAGTTATATGGTCAGGCCTGGCCATCTAGGTAGTTTATTAAGTTGCTGCGCCTTAGGGTGCATAGTGAAGTACTGTTATACGTGGCGCGTGTGCGCCATATCTCTATAGTTATAGTGTGACTACTGCTGCAGGGCTCTGCAGATAGATTCTTATGATCTGTTATCACTGTTGATTTCCATTGCCATAGAAAGTAAATTCGTTATCCTTTTATCACTGTCTTGGTGTTTGAATTTAATCATAGAGCATAAGATATACACATATTACCCTAGACTAACTGTGCCAGTAGGGAGTCGAGTAAATTGCCGGGGGTTGGCGGAGCTGTCTTCAGGGCCCAAACTAAATCTGCGTCCCTCTTAGTTGAAGGTATCGCTACACAGGTATAACAGCTTCAACTCCTCTGGGAAGGGTGTCCACAAGGTTTAGGAGTATGTCTATGGAAATGTTTGACCATTCTTCCAGAAGCGCATTTTTGAGGTCAGGCACGGATGTGGACGAGAAGGCCTGGCTCGCGTCTCCACTCTAATTCATCCCAAAGGTGTTCTATCGAGTTGAGGTCAGGACTCTGTGCAGGCAATTCAAGTTCCTCAACCCCAAACTCGCTCATCTATGTCTTTATGGACCTTGCTTTGTGCACTGGTCCAAATAATTTGGTAAAGGGGGATTATGGTGTGGGGTTGTTTTTCAAGGGTTGGGCTTGGCCTCTTAGTTCCAGTGAAGGGAACTCTTAAGGCGTCAGCATACCAAGACATTTTGGACAATTTCATGCTCCCAACTTTGTAGGAACAGTTTGGCGATGGTCAATTCCTGTTCTAACATGACTGCGCATCAGTGCACAAAGCAAGTTCCGTAAAGACATGGATGAGCTAGTGTGGGTTGGAGGAACTTGACTGAGCTGCAACCTAATAGAACACCTTTGGGATGAATCATATCGGAGACTGCGAGTCAGGCCTTCTCTTCCATCAGTGCCTAACAAATGCGCTTCTGGAAGAATGATCAAACATTCCCATAGACACACTCCTAGACATTGTGGACAGCCTTCCCAGAAGAGTTGAAGCTGTTATAGCTGCAAAGGGTGTGGCTGCACTACTGCTGATCTCCTGAGCTCCAGTGAGGCCTACTGATCCAGGGAGCTTGATTTCTCCCTATACCCAGGGTGGATGCAGGAACCTGGGGTGGACCCAGGGGAGGATCCCCCGGATGGCCAGAGTACTGGTCCTCCCATACCAGTGTTTGAGGACCTGGGAAATGGCCCAGCTAAAGGTGAAAGCCTGGCAACCTACAGAAAGAAGGTTTGTGCTAGGATTGCAAGAATCGCTAAGGAGGAAGAAGTACTGGCGAAGTTGAAGTTTGACTTCAAGCATAAAAAAATTGCAAGTGACCGGCTTCACAGTTCTAAGAGGAAACAGATGCGGCCTGAGTTAATGGCTTTGGAGGCCAAAGTGGAAAAGCAGAGTCTGCTGGTGGCCACATTGAAAGAAACCAGCGGTGCTTTCAAGGAGAAGTATGGCAACGATGATCGCTTCCGTGCAATGCGCAGAGGGGCCATAGAGGCCAGTGGAGGGCAGGCATCACCAGAGTGCGAGAAGCAAAGGTCAGTGCAAAGCAAAAAAGTTTCTGTGGGCTCGGATTGTGTTTCTGGCCAGCACGCTGGAAAATCTTTGCATCCCAAGCCAAGTATCAGTATGACTGCAGAAAGTGGAGAAAGCTCTGGCACACAGGCTGCGGGTGATCAGCAGTCAGGTGTTTTGACTGGCAGTATGTTATCGGGCCAAGGAAGTTCTGTGCCCTTACCACCGCAGCAGGAGGCCATGGAGCAAGATGATCCATCTGAGCCTGTGGAGGGAGCAGGTATGCTAAACTTCATATCAGAAATGGAATCACCTTTGCATGGTCGCAAGTTTGAAGTGTCTGGATCATCTGAGGATGAAGAAGAGGTTGATGATGTCCCCCCAAAACCTTTGAAACATCGGGTGACAGAAAAAGAGGTTTTTGTTCATGACTTGCCTATACAATGTAATGGAGGTGTAGTTCCTATGGATAGTGCAGTAGAGGGCAGCGGAGAGCAAGCTCGTCTCCTGGCTGAGACTTCCACCTGTGTACAGCCAGCCAGTGCAGACTCTGCTGTGAAGAGTGCTGACAAAGACATCTCTACTGCTGGTAACTCTTTAGATACTGGTAATGAAGTAAGAATTACCAAGGGTAATGTAAATGACATTTCTGTGTCAGAAGTCTCTGCTCCATCTGTTCCTGACAATAATGTTGTTACTACTTTATCTAAAGAAGGGTCTGTTACTAAAAGTGATGTGCCGGATGTTGCAAGGAGTGCGGTTTTTTTCCATGCTGCAGCACTGGCTGCACCTGTCCCCGGGGTGAGTAGGGCCAGTTATTCTGCGGTCACTGGGAGTAATGTGAGTGAAGGTCAGGCCAATCTGACACCATCTGGTAGCTCCTTTAAACGCCGCAATGTGGTCCAATTGAGGTGGACTGGAGAAGGCTCCCCCCCCTAATAGGAGAGATGTGGTGGACCGTATTCTGGGGATGGGTTTTAAAGCAGAGGAGATTTTTGCCCTTATCAGCCCAGTTGGGTCATATGAATATGACCTCTCCTTTGTCAAGGCGGAAGGTTTAGATGTCTTTTGGGAGAGGTATGAGCAGAGGTGTAAGGAGTCCCCAAGATGGGCAGGTTTGTCACCTAAAGTAGTCTCCCGCCAGCCATTATACAAGAACATCACCATTCTAGTGCGTAATGAGTCCATTCCTGCTGCGGATCTGGTGGTGTGGTTGAGGAGATATGCGGATGTCCAAGCTCCCTTGAGGAAAGTTGTAGATGACAGGGGGATATGGACAGGAGGATGGACCGTGTTAGTAAAACTACATGTCACGGGTAATGTTGTTAAGCACATCCCTTTGTCTGCCTTTATAGGTCGTGACAGGATTATTACTTTTTATGCAGGGCAACCAAAGCTTTGTCATCGCTGTGGTGAAAAGGGCCATTTTTCAAGCTCATGCTCTGCGCAGAAATGTTCCCTCTGTCAGGGCTCAGGGCACGTTGCAAAGGACTAGGGATGAGCTTCGTGTTCGAGTCGAACATACGTTCGACTTGAACATCGGCTGTTCGACGAAGATCGAACGATTTGGGCCGTTCGCGCCAAATTCGAGTGATGCGAACGGCCCACAATGCACTACGCCATCGCAGTGTCATCCAGGCGCTGTGATTGGCCAAGCATGCACTGTGACCCCGCATGCTTGGCCAATCACAGCGCCGGCAGCGAGGAGAGCAATGATTGGCCACAGGCAGGATGCCTGTGGCCAATTATTGCTGAGGGGGTTTAGTACACGCCCCACACTATAAAAAGGCCGACAGCGCGGCGGCCTTGTGTAGTGTGTTCCGGAGCAGGGAAAGAGAAGCATAGGCAGGGACAGTGTCATTTTTTTTCCTTTACTAATCCTGGATTCCTTGTGTTTAGGGACAAATAAGGATAGGTAGGGAGAGTGTCAGTGTGTTATTCTGTGCTAAACCTTGTTTGTAGGGACAGAGAAGGACAGTGAGGGAAAGTGTCAGTGTGCTATTCTGTTCTAAACCAATCTTGCTGAACCATATTTGAAATCCTTGAGTTTAGGGACAGAGAGGTACAGTGAGGGAAAGTGTCAGTGTGCTATTCTGTTCTAAACCAATCTTGCTGAACCATATTTGAAATCCTTGAGTTTAGGGACAGAGAGGTACAGTGAGGGAAAGTGTCAGTGAGCTATTCTGTTCTAAACCAATCTTGCTGAACCATATTTGAAATCCTTGAGTTTAGGGACAGAGAAGGACACTCGTGGAAACTATCAGTGTGCTATTCTGTGCTAAATCTTGTTGGTAGGGACAGAGAAGGACAGTGAGGGAAAGTGTCAGTGAGCTATTCTGTTCTAAACCAATCTTGCTGAACCATATTTGAAATCCTTGAGTTTCGGGACAGAGAAGGACACTCGTGGAAACTATCAATGTGCTATTCTGTGCTAAATCTTGTTTGTAGGGACAGAGAAGGACAGTGAGGGAAACTGTCAGTGTGCTATTCTGTGCTAAACCAATCTTGCTGAAGCATATTGCAAATCCTTGTGTTTAGGGACAGAGAAGGATAGGCAGGGGACAGTGTCAGTGTCATTGTTGCTAAGCCTCCTGCACAGTATACACCTGAAGGTAGCCCTTATTGCTGTTTCTCCCATCTCCCTGCAGGCCATCCATTAAAATGTCTGGAAGGCAAACAAGGAGAGGCAGACAGTCAGGAGGCAAAAAAAGAGGGCAAGCAGGCTCTGTGTCTGGGGGCAACAGTGCTGGTCGTGGACGCGGTGCATTGTCATCAGCACATGGCCATGGGACACGCTTGTCCTTCTTTTCGGCAGCTGGACATGTTGAGCCACATCATGCCGAAGACTTGGTAGAGTGGATGACCAAGCCCACCTCATCCTCCTCATCCTCTCTCACCCAGGCTCAGGGTACTGGCAAAGCAGCTGCCAAAGCGTCCTCTTCTCTGGTATCATTATCTTCATTAGTCAATCCTTCCCTAGACCCACCATGTCCTCCTCCTGAGGAGTCCCCCGAACTGTTTGAGCACAGTGTTGGGTACATGCTCCAGGAGGATGCCCAGCGTTTCGAAGGATCTGATGATGATACCCAGATAGAGGAAGGCAGTAGCGTGAGAGCAGAGAGAGGGGATGCTCAAGAAGGACACCAATCTGGCAGTCATGCTCCAGTAGCTGCAGCATACTGCCAGATTGGCTCCAGTGATGAGGAGGGAGGGGATGATGAGGTCACTGACTCCACGTGGGTGCCTAATAGGAGAGAGGAGGAGGAGGAGGATGAGGAGGAGGCACATCTCCAACGAGGCAGGATGCCCTTGGGTGGCCAGCGTATGGGCAGCACACCGACGGAATCACACCGCAGAGCTCCGCCTGTGCAGGGCGCTGCCTCTGCCCGTCATCCAAAAAGTTCTTTGGTGTGGGCCTTTTTTGAGGCGAGTGCATCAGATCGCACAGCTGCTGTTTGCAACATATGTCTCAAGCGTATATCGCATGGCCAAAACATCAGCCGCTTGGGCACCACATGCTTGATCAGACATATGTTGACCTGCCATGCAGCTCGTTGGCAAGCCTACCTTAAAGACCCACACTGTTGAGTGGGGGACACTTGTAAAAACAATTAATGTCCCCTTCCATCAAGGCGTTTGGTTCCATTATTCAATAGAGCCAGGTTATCTTCAAAAAGGTTCTTTTATTCTTCCAAAGACAAGAAAAAGACAATGCTTACATAATGACAGCTGGTAACACATGGTAAGTTTGTAGCTTCAGAAGGGGGAATGAGGTGACAGATCGTAGGATGTATATCTTCGAGCAGGGTCCCTTGACCTTCCATAGCGAAGGATCACTTCTCCCGACAGTTCTCCAGGGCCCCATCGCCCGACATTCCCTCCCTCATGTTCAAAACCCTTGGATAGATATACTGTTTAATAATGTTATGTCAGCATTATTTACATTTAGCATCGCTCCAAGGAAGGTATCATTAACTGTCCTAGGGAAGTAACACCCACTTGTGTATATTTAGTAACATAACTCCACCCATTATCCTGACATAGTTCCTTAGAATAGATATTACATACACAGCAAATGTCCTTTTGTCTGTCCTCAGCAACCTTCAAATTTAACATGTTTCAATAAAGAGTACAGAAACTTTTATCACTTAAAATAGTAATAAATTCAATATCTAACAATTCCCCCTCAATGCACTATTATTAAAAAACAAAATAAGTGCATTCATCTTAAATAATAAATGTTTCTGATCCTCTTTTTTCCAATACATACAATACAATAAACATTCATACAATTTAGTGTTTCAGATATTGTACATAAGCTTTTTCCAAAACTCTGAGATATTCCTGTGAAATATTTAACCATTTCATTCCATCAAGAAACTATAAATTATTATATTATTTAATAATTTTAATTTATTCTCCATCTAAACTATGTAATATTAAAAATTTTCTTCCTTTACCTTCATAGATTTTTCTTCTTATAACTTTAACCATATCACATAGCTATTTTAACATAAAGGAGAAATTAATATCTTTGATATATTAAATTATATTGTTTTGTAATATAAATTATTAATTAATTAATAAATAACATTTCTTCCAGTCTTTGAAATTTCAATAACCAAATAATTTCTTCAATATAAGTTTTTATACATTATCCTTGACACTGAACAATTATAAACATAATACGTAATCTACTCGTCTGTTGATACACAAAAACATAACTTTCCCATTATTTGATTGTCATATTTTTATATATTCTATTTATCTTTCTCTTTATTTTTCTATTTATCTTTCTATTTATCTATCCATGACCAACAAGCAACTTTTTCCATTTTCTTTTTTACAACGTTTCATATTATTTAATTCAACAGTAACTCTGTTTAGACACATTAAGATTATTTTCTTCCACACAAGCCTGTATGTACTCTAACTATATTAATACTTCAAATGTACACTTTATTGTACATTCTTGTAATAACAAACTATCCATACAACTTTTCCAAGTTATGTGTTCTATAAAAATGAATACAAAAAATAATAATTGTATGTGAAATAATTCTGTGTGTATTAATATGTATTCCTATAAAAGATTTAAAAACCAAAAAATATCAACTATTATGTAAACTAAGGTAGTATCATTACTATTAGTTATTACTGTGATATCAATCTTTCATGATCTACTAAACTAACAAAGATTGTGTAGGAGAAAGTATCAGATTTCAATGTCAACATAGTCAACTATTTTTTCTGTATTTCAAAACATTCCTATACTAAAATTACATCCTAACTCCCCCTCACATAATGATCGACCGATCAATATGTCGTTTTTTTTTTCTTTTTTGCAAGACCATATGAATGAATCATTGAAGTTCATCCAAAAATGATACATAATTTTGAAAAAACAAGAAAATAATAACAAATTTAGCTGTGCTTGTGTCATGGTCATGTAAAAATCCAAAAAAATAAATAAAAATCCATAGAATAGAATAATTTCATTAATTAATATTAACTATTTTAGACTCATAATCCTTTCTGTGTTTACCCATTTTATTCTTATTTTTACCAATTATTTTGATTTTTACCAATTATTTTGAAACAAAAATAATTTTAATCCCTATTACCTTAAAAATAATAAAATAATCTTCCCCATTGATATCTCAGTTTGCAACTCTATTGTCATCCCTGGTACCTTCAGATCTATAATTCTTAGTCATAACTTTAGCTACTGGAATAAATTATGAAACATACTCATGAGAAGTAGAAATCTCATTCAAAACATAATTTCTATTTAAATTTAGCAAAGGCCTAGCCATGTTTTGTGAACAAACTTCTGAAATTCCTATACCTGTGCTTTTTTCCTATACAACAGATTGTAAATAACTTAGTATGCTAATTTCAAAAGACATAGAAGAACAGACATTCTTCATCCTGTCATTAACTCCTTATGTTCAGAAAATATTAAAGTTTTTAAACTAAAAATATAACAGGTAAATAAGTCACCTAATCTTTACCTTTTCTTGAATCATCTTACCCTATTTAGACTTTGTAATACTATTCATACGTTCTACAATACCTGAGCATTAAAGATGATAAGAAACATAAAAACGTATTAAATAATTAAAATTGCATACTTGTCCTTCTCTACCTGTCTTATAAAATAAAAAAATCATTATCTGATTCCATGGTTTGAAATCCAACCCCAATGGAATATGACATCAGTTCACAACAATTTAGCTTTTGTTAAAAATATTTATTTATTCCTAGAATTACCTCAATTATTTTATCAAAAGAAATATTAACCAAAGGAAAAAACATCCTTGTATCCTCCTTTAGCAGGTGAAAAAATAATATAATCAATCTTCATAGATTGACAAATCTCTCAATACTTTGTAGTATCAGGTTACTCTTTCCTTTTGAATTGTTCTATAAACAAATAAAACAATATTCAGAAGTTTGATGACAAAGTGCTCTAAATTGAGTAGTTCAGAATTTCTTTCATTAGCCTAAACAAAAATCAATTAATCAATTAGTCAGTCAGTCGGGTACCTGGCTATGCAAAAATAAATATTTTCATTTAAAAATAACTCTATCCATTATTGTTGGAATCAATTATTTTTACAATGAATTTTATCTCCATTATCAGTCTGTACTGATTCTAACTAAGACAAAATTTCATCGTCCCCCTCTTTATCCTGTGACTAAATTAAATTTTGTAAAAGTAATAATCTTACCAGATTATTGTATTTTTCTTTCACTAAAACTTCACTTATAACTGCTTTAATTTTGCAAAAGAACATTAATTTAGTCTGGGCTTTCCTAAATATTCTATTTCTAAAAGAAACTTGATCATGTTGAAGTACATTTTTTTTTTTTTTTTTTATCTTCAATCATGTTTCTCATACAGTATGATTGAATGAACCACACGTGCTCCGTCACTCTGACTGCTAAACAAACACATGGCACACTCAATCATCTTTCAGTGCAGACAAATATACAGAAAGTTCCATTGTGCCAATATATGGATCCATGTACATAAGCACAAGAGATTCCTTCCCAATAAATGTTCACTAAATATTGATAAAGTAATATTGCATGATTTGCTTATACAACTGTGGTTTTATCACACTGCATTATTCTAATCTCAATGTATTTATATCTTACTTCAACTGACCTTACGTTTTAACACCCAGTTGTCCATAAACAACGGTTAATCAGAGCTGTCTGTATTAACACCTCCTGTTTGTCTTGAAATAACACCTTAAACAAATGGTGCAAAACCCACATGTTTTTTCAAAACAATTACTTTGGTAAGTAATAATATATTTTTCTCATCCATGAACCCTCTTCCAGTTTCTGGAAGTTTTAACACAAATATGTGTATTGATCATAGAAGTGAAAAACTGTCATGACGATGGCATGTCTAACTAGGCAGTGTAACTCGATCTGCATTTCTCTGTTGACAGTACATTCCTTTTACATGTCACACTTTTCAGAGAAAGATCTGTTACATGTCGGTCTTAGCTACCATGAATTGCATCCCCTTCATTGTACAATTCGGTAACAATTTAATTTTATCGTTTTTATCATTTTTAACCTTTTTTACAATTTTTTTAATCATATTTGATTTGTACATCTGCTAAAAATCATGTACACTAGGTTATATGATGTTCCTGATTATAGTAATGACAAAAAATTGTTTAGAGGACAATCTCGTGAAACTCACAGATTGGTTCCTGCCCATGAACTGTGATTGGCCATTTCCCCGAGAAAAATTCCTCCCTCAACTAAAGTCTTTACTTTTATCAGAAATACTCAATTACAAAAACTTTTAACAATAGTTTTTTTTTACAATTTTTGATAGTTTTTAGATTGAACAAAACTTTCATATTTTAATATTTTTCCTGGGTAGCCTTAAGTAAATTAGAACAATCTACTTCTTTTAATTTAATAACCAAATCCTAGTTTGGAATATTTTGTAAAAATTGCTCAATCCTTAACTTATTATTTCCTTCAACCAAAACTGTAGGATTTTTGTTAAAGACTAAATACCATGTTGTTTTCCATTATCTTAATCAATAGTTTTTTCTTAAAACTTTGTTCTGCCCCTTGTTTGTGCTTTGAATGACCACATTTTGTAATAACACATTTTCTGTTGTTTAGGGCTTAAATATTCATAAACATTTTCATGCAGCATTAAACTTAGTTTCCTTATTAAAGAACCTCTTTACACTCTGGTATTAATTAATTAATTACTCTACTACTGCTACATGCCTGTATTCCATATATATGGAATGTATTAATTCCCGATAGTACTGGGACATACTTCTGAGCTTTGAGATGTTAACCATCCCATGTTATCCACTCACTTAAATAAACAAACATATTTACCCCTTGTTTAGAATGATTGTCCTGTGTACACTTTAAAAAACAAGAGATGAATAATGTCCTTTAGCTTTGCCTGTTGTTTGTTTCTTTTCATTTGTTTTGTCTTTGTTCGTTGCTTTTATTTGTTGCTTTTTCTTGGAATATTGTCCTCATCTTTTTCTTTGAAGAATAGTTTTCTTGTAGCTTTTGCCTTGTTCCTTGACTCGTGTAAATGTAATGTTTCTGTAGGCTGTAAATAGGCCTAAGTAAACACAATGTAAAGCTGCGTGTGTATTGAAAAAATGTCTTTCTCCTTCTGTGTTTGCTGAAGGAATGAGATGTGTAAGTGTTTGCCTTCATCCTTGGACCGTCCAAAACATCAAAATCCGACTTTTCATATTAGCTCACCCAAAGAGTATATCTGCCTGTTGTAACTACAATGGTGGCCTTTTTTTAACGTGAAGTCTTAGTTCCCATTTCAACACTTCTTCTGTGAGACTTTTCCTCACCTTTTGTAGGAACTGAACTCCTTCGGCAGAAATCTTCACGTACGTAAACGTTTACGCTTTTCATCACAACCTGAAAGTCCTCTCTGGATTTCCTACAATATCTTGAAACATTCTGTCCAAAAGGCCTTGTCAATCAACCTTGTAAGCTGAGTCTTTGTTTTTTTTTTTTCTTCTTTTCTTCTGCTTGCAAGTTTACAAGCGATCTGTGGGTGAGAAAACAGACAGAAAAAAACTCACAGTTGTTTGTGTTTTGGAGTCAAGATCAATAATTGGCTTTATTCCACGGCTGCAATTCTTCTTGCCTTTAGCTGGCTCAGTTTCTCGGACCTTCTGTCCACGTGTGATGGAACACAAACGTCCTTTCTCGTTCTAAGTTCTTTGGTTGTTTTTTTCCCAAGACTTGACAATGTTTTCGTCTCATCTCTTCATCTGAGTCCCTCCTGTTGTCAAGTAGTGAGGAAAAAGAACAGCTGGAGGCTCGCCATAATGTTGAGTGAGAACAAAGAAATCTGTAACTGTCTGTAATCAATTAATTGTAACCACTGCATCAAGACCAGCCTCCGGGCATTTCTCCTGGCTGGCTCGCCATAATGTTGAGTGGGGGACACTTGTAAAAACAATTAATGTCCCCTTCCATCAAGGCGTTTGGTTCCATTATTCAATAGAGCCAGGTTATCTTCAAAAAGGTTCTTTTATTCTTCCAAAGACAAGAAAAAGACAATGCTTACATAATGACAGCTGGTAACACATGGTAAGTTTGTAGCTTCAGAAGGGGGAATGAGGTGACAGATCGTAGGATGTATATCTTCGAGCAGGGTCCCTTGACCTTCCATAGCGAAGGATCACTTCTCCCGACAGTTCTCCAGGGCCCCATCGCCCGACATTCCCTCCCTCATGTTCAAAACCCTTGGATAGATATACTGTTTAATAATGTTATGTCAGCATTATTTACATTTAGCATCGCTCCAAGGAAGGTATCATTAACTGTCCTAGGGAAGTAACACCCACTTGTGTATATTTAGTAACATAACTCCACCCATTATCCTGACATAGTTCCTTAGAATAGATATTACATACACAGCAAATGTCCTTTTGTCTGTCCTCAGCAACCTTCAAATTTAACATGTTTCAATAAAGAGTACAGAAACTTTTATCACTTAAAATAGTAATAAACTCAATATCTAACACACACCAAAGAACAAAGCGGACCTCTCCTTGCATCGCATCAGCTGGGATCTCCAACCCCAGTATACCTTCAGTCCTCTCTGAAACCTGCACTGAGAGGAATGAAGGTGTAGAATTAGGTGTGTCACAGCCAAGTACTTGCGGCCACTCTGCTAGCAGTACACCGACGTCCGTTTCTAGCAGGCAAATTTCCCTGCCCCAGCTGCTGGACCGTCGAAAGAAGTTCACTCCCAGCCATCCACATGCCCAGCGGTTGAATGCTAGCTTGGCTAAATTGCTAGCGCTTCAACTGCTGCCTTTTCAGTTGGTAGACTCGGCCCCCTTCCGTGAGTTTGTGCAATGTGCGGTTCCTCAGTGGCAGGTTCCCAAACGCCACTTTTTCTCACGGAAGGCGATTCCGGCTCTCTACAGGCATGTGGAAGGCAATGTCTTGGCCTCGCTGGACAGGGCGGTCAGCGGTAAGGTGCATATTACCGCTGACTCATGGTCCAGCAGGCATGGACAGGGACGTTACCTTTCTTTCACGGCCCATTGGGTCACTCTTTTGGCAGCTGGGAAGGATGCAGGACAAGGTGCAGTAGTGTTGGAGGTTGTTCCGCCGCCATGCCTCCAAAATTCTACTACTGGTTGTGACACACCTCTCTCCTCCACCCCCTCCTCTTCTTCTTCCTCCATGGCCTCTTCCTGTGGTTTGTCCTCGGAACCAGCGGTGCTCCGTAGGCGTTCAAGGGGCTACGCAAGTACGCAGGCAAAAAGATGCCATGCCGTGCTTGCACTGGTGTGTTTGGGGGACAGGAGCCACACTGGGGCAGAGGTCCTGTCTGCTCTGCAGGGGCAGGCCGAGAGGTGGTTGACGCCACGCCAGCTTAAGTCAGGAATGGTGGTTTGCGACAATGGCACCAACCTCCTCTCCGCCCTCCGACAGGGACAACTGACCCATGTGCCCTGTGTGGCTCACGTCTTTAACCTGGTGGTGCAGCGGTTCTTGGGCAGGTACCCGGGCTTACAGGATGTCCTGAGGCAGGCCAGGAAAGTCTGTGTGCATTTCCGCAGATCTTATAATGCCAGTGCTCGCCTGGCTGAGCTGCAAAAGGAGTTGAACCTGCCCAAGAACCGCCTTATATGTGACATGCCCACCAGGTGGAACTCAACGTTGGCCATGCTGCAGCGGCTGCACACACAGCAGAGGGCCATCAATGAGTACCTGTGCGACTACGGCACCAGGACAGGGTCAGGGTCAGTGGGGCATGATCAGGGATGCATGCACTGTCCTGGCACCATTTGAGGAGGCCACGAGGATGGTGAGCAGTGACAGTGCATGCATCAGTGACACTGTACCTCTTGTCCACCTGTTGGAGCACACGCTGCGTGGAATAATGGACAGGGCACTTGAGGCAGAACAGAGGCAGGAAGAGGAGGACTTCCTTGCCTCTCAAAGCCCCCTTTACCCAGACAGTGTTCCTTCTGTCCCACCCATCGCACAGGAAGAGGAGGAGGAGGAGGATTGTGTCAGCATGGAGGTGGAGGCTGGCACTCAGCATCATCAGCAGCAGTCTTTTAGGGATGATTTACAGTCCCAAGAAACCAGTGGACTTGTACGTGGCTGGGAGGAGGTGGCTGCGGATCATGTCGTCCTTAGTGACCCAGAGGACTCCGGACTGAATGCCTCAGCTAACCTACGCTGCATGGCCTCCCTGATCCTGCAAAGTCTGCGGAAGGATCCTCGTATTCTTCGGATCAAGGAGAGGGACCATTACTGGCTGGCCACTCTCCTTGATCCACGGTACAAGGGTAAGGTTGCGGACCTTATGTTACTGTCGCAGAGGGAGCAGAGGATGAGACAACTCCGGGAGGCCTTGCAGAAAGGTCTGTGCAACGCGTTCCCAGAGACTGGGAGGTTACAAACTCCTGGTCCTGGACAACGAGTTGCTGAGGCTTCGGGCAGTCAAAGAAGGAGCGGTGGGGAAGGTGGCCGTCTGACCGATGCGTTCAGACAATTCTTTAGTCCGCAGCCCCAAAGTATGATCGGTTCCAGCAACCATCGCCAGCGTCTGATATACATGGTGCAGGAATACCTAGGGGCAAGGTCAGACTTGGACACCTTCCCCACCGAAAATCCTCTGGCTTACTGGGTCTTGAGGATGGATCACTGGCCAGAGCTTACACAGTATGCAATTGAGCTACTGGCCTGTCCTGCATCCAGCGTTCTTTCAGAACGCACATTCAGTGCTGCTGTAGGATTTGTCACGGATCACAGGGTGCGCCTGTCCACCGACTCGGTTGATCGACTGACTTTCATCAAGATGAACCAGTCTTGGATCACCACCAGCTACCACACACCTGATGCTGATATAACAGACTAATTGATTTTAAAATGTCACATCCCTTCAAGACTGATGCTGATGCTGAGTGCCTGTGCTGTTATGTTGACTGGCTATCCTCCTCCTCCTCCTCAATGATACGATTAATGATGATAGCTTGGAAGATCATTTTGGTTTATGGGTGACGCCACCAGTGGCTAAGGCCCAATTTTTCAGCCCCTGTTTAACAGGGGCGTGTAATTACAATTTTTGATGCAATACTTTGCAACAGGCCTCATTGCTGTGCTCCAAGTACAGTATCTGTGAGGGGTTGCAGTGTTGTGCCACCAGTGCCTAAGGCCCAATTTTTCAGCCCCTGTTCAACAGGGGCATGCAATTATAATTATTGATCTAATAATTCACAGCAGGGCCCATTGCTGCGCCCACCAAGAGTAACTGTCAGGCCTTACAGTGTTGTGGCACCAGCACCACCATCACCACCACCACCACCACCAAAGGCCCAATTTTTCATCCCCTGTTCAACAGGGGCATGCAATTATAATTATTGATCTAATAATTCACAGCAGGGCCCATTGCTGCGCCCACCAAGAGTAACTGTCAGGCCTTACAGTGTTGTGGCACCAGCACCACCATCACCACCACCACCACCACCAAAGGCCCAATTTTTCAGCCCCTGTTCAACAGGGGCATGCAATTATAATTATTGATCTAATAATTCACAGCAGGGCCCATTGCTGCGCCCACCAAGAGTAACTGTCAGGCCTTACAGTGTTGTGGCACCAGCACCACCATCAAAGGCCCAATTTTTACTACCACTGATCAACAATTATATGTTATTACAATTCCTGATATAATAGTTGACAGCAGGGCGTTCCAGCACCCACCAAGAGTAACTGTGAGTGCTTACAGTGTTGTGCCAACACCAACACCTAAGGGGCCAATTTCTGCAGAGTATATACGGCAGGTCCCTACTTTCAAACATCCAACTTACAAACGACTACTACTTGCAAACGGAAGAAGACAACAGGAAGTGAAAGGAAATCTACCCCTTGGAAGGAAAATTCTCTCCTGTAAGAATTAATATGGGAGAAAGGTGTCTCCTCTCTACTGATGCTTTATCACCAATCCTTGTTTCAATAAAAACACCACATTTCAAAAACAGTTGTCATTGGGACGCAAAGTGAGGTGAAATGTTCTGAACAGGGGCACAGACAGCAAAAAAAATGTTACAGGGGTGATAACCCTTCCCTATGTTTTCCAAAAAGCTTAAAAAAAGGAATTTGGCATGGAGCTAGACTTAAACAATGTAGCTGTTCAAAATTACAAACAGATTCTACATAAGAACAAACCTACAGTCCCTGTCTTGTATGCACCGCCTGTATACGGCTGTTCAGAGTATATAGGGCCTTTTTTATTTTGTGTGCGGGGTTCCCCTTAATATCCATACAAGACCCAAAGGGGCTGGTAATGGGCTGGGGTAGGGGGGGGGGGTTGATGGGGTAGCTATGCCATTTTTCTTAAAGATTTAAATCCATATTACCGGGACCAGACATTACATTAAAGCCGCAAGCAGTTTTAAATGGCTTTTTTTTCCTTTAGAAATGTTATTTTGTGCAGAGACAGTTGTAAACACGGCAAACACGTGGCACTTCACAGGCATACTTTAGACACCCCCCAGGTACAATATTTAAAGGAATATTTGACTTTTTTTTTTTCACTTTATGCATCATTAAAATGACTGCTCCCGGAAAACGTCCGTTTTTAAAACTACTTTTTGCATTGATACATGTCCCCTGGTGCAGAACCCGGGTTCCCAAACTCTGTTTAGGACAATAACATGGATAATAGTCGTTATAATTAGCACTTTAGAATCCGAACGTTCACATCCATTGTATTTAATAGGGTTCTAATGTTCGTGCGAACTTTCGGTCCGTTCGCGGGTTCTGGTGCGAACCGAACCCGGGGGTGTTCGGCTCATCACTACAAAGGACTGCAATAGTATTCGTTGTAATCTTTGTAACAAGTTAGGTCACCCCTATAGCCTTTGCCCTGAAGCCCTCCATAATCAGCCAGAGGTGGTGGAAGAACTGCTGAGGATGGAGGAGGAGGAACGTGGGGGGCAGCAAGGGGTTGGTGGAGCTGTTTCAGCTAGTCCTGAGGGGGTCCCCCAGGTGTCAGTTTCCCAATCTGAAGATGTGACCCCTCTTGTGTCTGCTCCCCAGTCTGTGCTCCCTACTGTGTCGGTGTCTACTTCTGTTGTGTGTTCTTCCCCAGTGTTTCAGGTGCCCAGTGTTCCAAATGTAAATAAGTCATCCAGATTGGCTGAGGCTGCCAAAGGGGCAGATTCATGCCGATCTGAGGTGGCAGCTTCACCTGGGCCATCCCTGAGGCAACGTAAGACCTCTAGTGGAGGTTCTAAGGGGAAGAAGGGGGAAGTTGCCACTGCTAATGATGTAGATGAGGCCTTTCAGGCTGATGTTTCAGGGGAGGAGGGAGAGTGGACCAAGGTGGGCAGAAGGAGGAATAAGGTAGTCCTGACCTCTGCCTCCTCGGTTTCATCTTTAGAGGTAGATGATCTACCTCTGGGAAACAAGTTTGGGTCCTTATCTGAGGGGGAGGAGGAGTCTTCTAATTCCATGTCTCAGATGGAGGAGGATGAGGTAGAGTGCTCCCTAAAGAGGCCAAGGTCTCCAGTAAAGGGGGGGGGAGCTCAGGCTAAGAAACGCCTACCTCAATCATCCTGATGGCAGTTCCCACTCCGATAAAGGTGGCAACCATTAATGTTGCCAGCATAAAATCTGTAGGAGCTCGTAACATGGCCTTATTTTTGCACAGCGAGATGGATGCTGATGTTTTATTTTTGCAAGAGACCCGGCTAAATAGCCTTGCCGATGTCCACCTGGCAAAGAGGGAGTGGAGGCGTGGGCCCTCCTTCTGGTCTCTTGCGGCCGAGCCTTACAGCGGAGTTGCAGTACTTTTTACTGGCATGGTAACGTGTCGGTGGGTTATCGAGGTAGAGATTGGAAGGTGTATGGTCTTGGATGTCTCTGTGAAGGGGCATGATCTACGTTTAGTAAATATTTATGGACCACAAACTAGATGGGAGAGGAAATGCCTCTTTACAAAGATTAAGCCTTTCCTTTTTACATCTCGGCAAGTTGTCTTTGGAGGTGATTTTAACACCGTTACTAGGCCCAAAGACAGGAAAGGCTCCACTGACAGCCTGAGATATGATAGCGTCTTTCTTAATACGATAGCCAGGGAAGCAGGTCTGGAAGATGCGCATATTAAGCGTTGCCGAGACAGCACGGGGTACACATTTAAGCGAGGCAGTTGTGAGAGCAGGATAGACAGTTTTTTTTTAAGGGGGACTCTGCCTTTTCGGCTCCTGAGTGTCATATGGTGGAGTTCTCTGATCACCTTATGCTGTCTGTTATTCTCAATGCTTCAGATATGCCACCTAAAGGAAAGGGTATTTGGAGGATGAATTCGGCTCTGCTGGATGACGAGGAGGTAAGACAATCTTTTGAGGATTTTTTTCAGGCTCAGGTAACCATCCTGGATTTCTGCAGCAGTAAGTCGGAGTGGTGGGAGCTTGCCAAAAGCCGGATTAGTGGGTTTTTCAAGGCCATAGGAAAAAGGAAACAGCTTGGTAGGTACATTGCCTACCAGCAGCTGCAGAGAAAACTTGATCGCCTTGTCTCAAGTGGTGGAGATTCAGGGGCAATCTCTGAGGTAAAACTTCTCCTTAGGAAGTATCATTATGATCGGCACGCTTCTTTGGTTCTGGAAAGGGACTACGGGAAATATCACTCGCCCGACCCTTATCAGAACTGCAAACAAAGCGCAGCAGTTAAGACGGTTGTTGGGCTAAGGGATAGTACGGGCTCTTTGACGAAATCTAGGTCAGGGATCCTGGAGGTCTCAAGGTCTTTTTATGTGGATCTTCTGGGGGAGAAGTACCTCGATCAGGCAAGGATGTCAAGTTTTCTGGATTCTACACCAGGTCTGGGAAATAACATTCCGCTGGCAAGTTTGACGGGGGAAATCACAGCAGAAGAGGTAGTCAAAGCTATAGACGGTCTGGCTATTAAGAAAACACCTGGGCCAGACGGATTGACAGCTGAATTTTATAAGACTTTCAAATCCAGCTTGGTACCTTATCTTGTGGAGGTATTTAATGGCTGTCTGCAAGAGGGTTCGCTCCCTCCCTCCATGAGACAATCTGCTGTGATTCTGTTGTCAAAAGGCAAGGATCCCTCGATGATTGAGAACTGGCGCCCCATTAGCCTTCTCATTGTCGATAGAAAAATTCTGGCGAAGATCATTTTCTGGCGCTTGTCGTCAGTAGCAGACAGATTGCTTTCTCGTCAACAGCACTGTTCGGTCCAGAGCAGGAGCACTTTTTCAGCGGTGTTAGGTGTCCGGGAGGCTCTGGAACGTTGCAGGGCTGAAGGCTGTGGAAAGTATTTGTTGGCATTGGATCAGGCAAAGGCTTTTGATCGTGTCAACCATGAGTACCTCTGGCTTCTCCTTGACAAGTATGGCCTGGAGGGTGGGTTTATTGGATGGCTTAAGACTTTATACAGAGAGGCAGAGAGCTTCATGCTTGTTAACGGTTGGGTTGGACGGCCCTTCAGGGTTGGATCCGGGGTGCGCCAGGGGTGTCCGCTGAGCCCTTTGCTATATGTGTTCGCAATCGACCCCTTCATCAGAAGGCTAGAGAGCGGACCGTTGTGCGGGGTGCCGGTGGGCACTACTGGTGAGCCGCCCTTGCGGGTTGTAGCCTATGCTGATGACGTTTCTGTCTTTATCTCTGGGACAGAGGAGGCGCAGGAGGTGGTCTCAGTTATAGAGCAGTATTCCGAGGCATCGGGCTCCCAGGTCAACCGTGATAAATGTGAAGTTTTTTGGATGAGCGAGGGAGGTGAGAGCTTTGCACTTCCGGACACCTTCCCGAGGCCTCAGCAGAAAGTCAAAATATTAGGCATCGAGTTTGGCCCTGATGATTACAGTAAGTCAAATTGGGAAGCCAGGCTGAATGATGCTGATGTCAAGGTGAAATGCTGGAAGGGGTGGCGGCTCTCCTTGAGGGAAAGGGTGGACTTGATTAAGACCTACCTGATTCCTACCTTTCTGTATGTCAGCTTTGTTTGCATCTTGCCAGAGTCCTTCTACACCAGGATTTATAGTTGTTTCTTCCAATTATTATGGGGGAACAGGCTGAATCTTGTGAAGCGGAATGTGACTTACCTATCAAGGCGGAAGGGTGGCCTAGGGATGGTCAACCCGGTTGTGTTCTTCTCTCTGATGTTTTTGAAACACAATTTTGGTAACATGCTAGCAGAGAGACCGCCTGGATGGGTAGGTATTTTCCAGATCTGGTTTAGACCTTTTCTGGGCTGTTGGGAGAGTGGCGGGCCAGTGAAAAGCCTAAGGATCAAGCATGGTAAGCTCCCGGCTTATGTTGCCCCGTGCCTGAAAATTCTTAAACGGTGGCATGTGACAGCGGAGGATATCAGGTCCCTCCCTAGGAGACTCCTGGGTGAGAAGATCGTGGGTACTGTCTTTCATGCGCCACTGGCCTTAAGGGATTGCCCAGGTCATATTATGAGGGAAGGTTTATGTTTAATAAATTCTGAGAGGATTCCCTTGAAATTTAGGGACCAGGCCTGGCTCGCTTTCCACGGTAGGCTCTATGTGAGGGGGAACGTGAAGTGCTGCTCTTTGGACAATTGTGGTTGTCCAAGAGCGGAGTGTCAGGGTGAAGTGGAAACCATGGACCACTTCTTGCTTCAGTGCCCTTTCAATATAGAAGTCTATAAAAAGGTGGGGAGGGCTCTAAATATTCCTTTCTTGCCTAGCATGTCTTATGCTGAGTGGGTGTATGGAGCATTGCAGAATCGCAAGGGATTTGATTTGGACACTCTTTTTTTAGTCAGCTTAGTAGTCCGATATTACACCTGGAATGCACGGTGTCAGGTATCCCTTCGGCAGAAAGTCCTTCCTGTTCCGGTGGTGGTGTGTGAGATTCTTGGTGAGGTAGGGAAAATTCGGGGTCTCGAGAAAGACAGATGGCGGCAAAGGGTCTGGATAAAGGCGTGGAGGAATATCAGGCCTGTAGCTGCTGTTTGTTGATCTCTGGGTGTTGGGTTCTTTCCCTGTTTTCTCTCTGGGCACTCCCTTAGATTTTCAAGGATACACATAATTTTTGAAGAAAGGCTACATACACATGATAATCTATGTTTCTTGGTCTGAGTGTTAATCAAGTTGAGTAATGTGTAGTATTTTTGAAGATGTCCGTGCTTGTAGTGATGTGTGTGTGTGTGTGTCTATATATGTATATATATATATATATATATATATACATATATATATATATAGTATAATTTAATGCAGTGATATTTCTCTTGGTGGGAAAAAAACGTTTGTTCATATATTATAGGTTGAAGTATGCCTTTATTATTATTAGTCTTGTATACAATATGTTATGCATATATAAAAAAAAAAAAGGAAAAATATATATATATTTATTTTTTGTATTTTTGTATAAAACAAAAGTTGGAATGTGTTTCTTGTTTGCAAGATTCTCAAAATAAAAAATTGCCAACTCAATATTGAACCCTACACACGAAGACTGGGATGTCATGAAAGTTCATGTGCATGTAAAGGCAGGCGTCCCAGAATAATTGGAGCTGCTATACCAATGGTACAGTATGTGAAACATGTTACTAGCAACCCTGGTGTTAGTGTGCGAATACCTACAGGTATTTCACTGTTCTCTGTACAGTAAAGTCTGTTTTAGTGAGTTTAGATGTATAGGCTGCCCAGGGAGGTAGGAAGGAGTTAAGGTTGCTAACTTCTGTGTGTTCGTGGTCCTGCCTCTGTGGTCCACGAATACAAGGGGAGGTTACATAGTTACATAGTTAGTCAGGTTGAAAAAAGACACAAGTCCATCCAGTTCAACCGTAAAAAAACAAACAAAAAAAAAACATATATCGTACAATCCCATATACCCAATTCTATACCCACAGTTGATCCAGAGGAAGGCAAAAAAACCCAGAAGAGCATGATCCAATTTGCTACAGCAGGGGAAAAAATTCCTTCCTGATCCCCCGAGAGGCAATCGGATATTCCCTGGATCAACTTTACCTATAAATGTCAGTACCCAGTTATATTATGTACATTTAAGAAAGAATCCAGGCCCTTCTTAAAGCAATCTACTGAGCTGGCCAGAACCACCTCTGCAGGGAGTCTATTCCACATTTTCACAGCTCTTACTGTGAAAAAACCTTTCCGTATTTGGAGGTGAAATCTCTTTTCCTCTAGACGCAAAGAGTGCCCCCTTGTCCTTTGTGTTGACCGTAAAGTGAATAACTGAACACCAAGTTCACTATATGGACCCCTTATATATTTGTACATGTTGATCATATCCCCCCTTAATCTCCTCTTCTCAAGAGAGAATAAATTCAGTTCCTCTAATCTCTCCTCATAGCTGAGCTCCTCCATGCATCAGTTTGGTTGCCCTTCTCTGCACTTTCTCCAGTTCCCCAATATCCTTTTTGAGAACTGGGGCCCAAAACTGAACTGCATATTCCAGATGAGGTCTTACTAATGATTTGAACAGGGGCAAAATGATATCTCTCTCTCTGGAGACCATACCTCTCTTAATACAAGAAAGGACTTTGCTCGCTTTGGAAACCGCAGCTTGGCATTGCATGCCATTATTGAGCTTATGATCTACCAAAACCCCCAGATCCTTCTCCACTACGGATCCCCCCAGTTGTACTCCCCCTAGTATGTATGATGCATTCATATTATTAGCCCCCAAGTGCATAACTTTACATTTATCAACATTAAACCTCATCTGCCACATAGTCGCCCAATTAGACAGAGCATTGAGGTCGGCTTGTAAATTGGCGACATCCTGTAAGGACGTTATTCCACTGCATAGCTTGGTGTCATCTGCAAAGACAGAAATGTTACTTTTGATCTCAGACCCAATATCATTTATAAACATATTAAAAAGTAAGGGTCCCAGCACTGAACCTTGGGGTACACCACTGATAACCTTGGACCATTCAGAGTAAGAATCATTAACCACTACTCTCTGAATTCTGTCTTTTAGCCAGTTTTCTATCCATTTACAAACTGATATTTCCAATCCTGTAGACTTTACCTTACACATGAGCCGTGTGTGGGGAACTGTATCGAACGCTTTTGCAAAATCCAAGTATACCACGTCCACTGCCACCCCTCTGTCCAAGGTCTTACTTACCTCTTCATAAAAAGAAATCAGGTTTGTTTGACAACTTCTGTCTTTCATGAATCCATGCTGTCTGTTGCTTAAATAGTTTTTTTCCAGCAAGAACTCATCTATGTGGTCTTTTATTAATCTCTCCAGTATTTTCCCAACTATAGAAGTTAAACTAACAGGTCTATAGTTACTTGGTAAAGACTTAATTCCCTTTTTAAATATAGGCACCACATTGGCCCTGCGCCAATCCAGTGGTACTATTCCTGTCATTAATGAGTCCCTAAAAATTAAATACAATGGCTTTGAAATTACAGAGCTCAATTCTTTTAGGACTCGTGGGTGTATGCCATCTGGTCCAGGTGCTTTATCCACCTTTATTCCATCTAAATATTTCTGGACCATATCACTTTTGAGCCATTGTGGATTTGGTGCTGTGTCACTACCACCCCCATTTTGGACATGAGCTCCCCCATGCTCCTTTGTATACACAGAACTGAAGAAAGAATTTAATAAATTAGCCTTCTCTTTGTCCCCAGTCACCCACTCTAGATTATTTTGTAAAGGGCCTACATGCTCAGACTTGACCTTTTTACTATTAATATATTTGAATAATTTTTTGGGGTTTGTCCTACTATCTTTTGCAATCTGTCGTTCATTTTGAATTTTTGCATCCTTGATTTCCTTTTTACATATCCTGTTATATTCTTTGTAACATTTAAATGACACCAGTGTTCCCTCATTTTTATATTTTTTAAAAGCTCTTTTCTTATAGTTTATAGCTTTTTTAACTTTGGCAGTGAGCCACATAGGTTTTATTTTTAGCCTTTTAAACTTATTGCCCATGGGAATATACTTTGCAGTGAGTTCACAAACAGTCTTTTTGAAGAATTCCCATTTCTGTTCTGTGCCCATTGATGCCAATATTCCTTCCCAGTCTAAGTCCTGGAGAGCAGCGCTCATCCTTGGAAAATTTGCTCTCTTGAAATTAAGTGTTTTTATCTTTCCTGTATGTGATTTTTGCTTACAACTAACATCAAATGAAATCATGTTATGGTCACTGCTACCCAGGTGTTCCTTTATCTGAACATTAGTAATAATCTCTGCAGGGTTTGAGATTACCAGGTCCAACAGAGCATCATTCCTAGTTGGGCTCTCAATAAACTGGACCATAAAATTGTCCTGCAATAGGTTTATAAATTTTTGCCCTTTAACTGTCCCAGCAGTTCCATTACTCCAGTCAATTTCTGGGTTTCTGGGTAGTTAAAATCCCCCATTATTATCACCGTCCCAGCCCTTGCAGCCCTTTCCATCTGTGCAAGGAGCTGAGTCTCTAACTCCTCATTAACATTGGGTGGTCTATAACAAACTCCAATGATTAGCTTTGAACTACACACATCTGTATGCAGTTCCACCCATAATGCTTCAGACTCATCACACTCTCCATCCACCAGGTCCTCTTTCACACTTGCTTTGAGATCACTTCTCACATAGAGACAGACCCCTCCACCCTTCCTTTTTAACCTGTCTTTCCGAAAGAGTGCATAGCCAGGAATATTAATAGCCCAGTCATGTGAGGAATGAAGCCAAGTTTCAGCAATACCGATTACATCATAGCTCTCCTCATGCACCAGAGCTTCCAACTCACCTATTTTGCTTGGCAGACTTCTGGCGTTGGTGAACAGACACTTTAATGCATTAATATTATTTGACCGGTCACATACTATCCTCTTGGGTGTTCCCAGATTGCAACTAGGACTTGCTACTATACTTACCTTGGGTTTATGTTCTTTGGTTACCCTACCACTAATGCCCCTAATACTACCCTTTAGAATATGTTCCCCGCTGACTCTCACTATCTCTGGACCCTCCCCCCTGTCACCTAGTTTAAAAACCCCTCTAACTTTTTGGCCATCCTTATTCCCAGCTGATCTGCACCCTCCTCATTTAGGTGCAGTCCGTCCCTTCTATAGTACTGGTTATCGACTGAGAAGTCGGCCCAGTCCTCCAGGAACCCAAACCCCTCCTTACTACACCAGCTCTTCAGCCACTTGTTCACTTCCCTAATCTCCATCTGCCTTTCTGGTGTGGCTCGATGTACCGGTAGTATTCCCGAGAATACTACCTTGGAGGTCCTTTTCCTCAATTTAGCTCCCAAGTCCCTAAAATCGTTCTTTAGGACACTCCATCTGCCTCTGACTTTGTCATTGGTGCCAACGTGCACCATGACAGCTGGGTCTTCCCCAGCCCCTCCCAGTAATCTGTCCACCAGATCCGTGATGTGCTGAACCCGAGCGCCCGGTAGACAACATACAGTTCGGCGCTTCAGGTCTTTGTTACAGATTGCCCTCTCTGTCCTTCTAAGAATTGAGTCCCCTACCACCAGAATCTGTCTTTCCTTTCCCTTCGCTTCCCCCCCACTCTCACTGGAGGAGTTCTTCCCCTGGCAGCTAGGAGAGTCCCTCAGCTCCAGCAGTGCTGGTCCCGGACTGGTTTCACCAATGTCACTCAATGGAGCATACTTATTGGGATGCTCCAGCCCTGGATCGGCCTCCCTGGCACTTCGCCCTCTACCCTTCCTGACTGTCACCCATCTACTATTTTCTAGTGCCTGCACCTCTTTGTCTCCACCCACCTCTGTGCTGGCCCCTGCCATCAGGTAGCCTCTTGGGAGGTAACCAAGAACTAGCAGGAAGCCCTGCTGCAAGATGTAGCTCCTCTAGGAACACGTGGCCACCCTTTTGGGGTACCCAGTCGGGGTATTGAAGCCAAAACATGGTCTCTGATAAGAGAACACTTCCTTGCTTAAGAGGTAAGACATGGGCAGCCTGAAATAGCCTAAATCAGCCTAGTCAGCTAGAATGAAGTGGAACTGAGTCTGCAATGAACTAAGAAAGACTGTGAACTGGTAACACTGTATTTGCAAGAACCTTCAGTATTTTTTCTCCAAATTACAAAGTGCCAGGTCTGAAGTTCTTAAAAGGGGTGCATTAAGGTACATGGTTTACCCAAAAGCACAGGGCATGTAACATCAAGGGAAATAAAAGGAGATGTAAGCAAGCCATTATTAAGGGGTTAATCATACAGTGGATTTGCTGGGAAGATGTCTAACATGCCATTGCTATGAGTAACCAGGTCTGGTGGGAGTGCTGTAGCAGCCAGTCAGTGGAAGGGTGGTGCCAGGTGTTGTGGAAATTTTATGAAGATGTATTTAATATGTATTGTCATAGTGTCGCCCAGTGATAGTTCTCCCGCGGCCCGCTCTAAAGAGCTGACTGGGGCAGACTGGCGCTGGTTGAGTCCCGTCTGGTAGTGGAAAACTTCCTGGGATTGGAGAGAGGTGTTTGCAGAGTCGGGGTATGTCTGCAAGCGAAAGGGCCCCTGTGCATTGCACAGACGATCATCTGAGGGGATATGTTCGCTCTGCAAGGACATTATCGGTTATAGGCGGATGTATGCTCTTGTCTCTGCTGTGTTTGATCAGCACATGTCGAGACTCGTAGCGTGCACCTGCAGATAGCCTCCCATCCACAAGGAACAGTAGTATAATCCGGGTATGCGTTGTTCTCTGGAACAACGCAGAATAAGGATTCCTATCAGAGGAAATACGGGAGTCTTTGAGTTTTTATGGTCAGAGACGGAGTCCATGTTTGAAAGCAATGCGGCTTCTTTTGTTTAGCTTCCAGGTACAGGGGACAAGAAAACATGCATGGACCCTGTCTCTGCTCAGACACGCCCATAAGACTCCTTTAGCTATTATTCATTGGTTGTTTGTATTAACTCATCCTGTTGGAAGTGTAGCACTACCCCCGTAGGAGCTGCTGGTTTAGATTTGAGCCTGCACTCTGCCTGTCAACCCCCAGAATTTGGCTCAATCCCCTCTGGCACAAATGGACAATAATATGATTGAGGACCCCAATTGGCTGTAAGGGACCTCAATGATACACACACAATAATAAAGGCAATAAAAGGGTTGTTACCTTGGTGTTGTTCACCTGCCACTCAGCTGCAAAGACAGAGTTCCACACAAATTGTAGCTTAACCAATGGTGATATGTTTACTTGGAAAAAGAATGAAATAATGGTTATACAATAGGCATTCAATACATACAGTTTTCTGTATAAATCAATGAATGAAATACCACCGGTTCAAAATACCTCCGAAACCCGATCCTAATAACGTAACCTGAGGGGCAGACCTGAGCGAGGGTATGGTGGAGGAATCTCCCAGTGCAGTAATATCAAGACTGGGGCACCTCTCCACCAAGTCTCACACAAACGGCAGAAAACACAAGGTGATACAAACAGTTATCACTAATATGCGGAATCACAACTCTATGGCTCCCCCTAGTGGACAGTTTAATTGGTGTGTATCCTATAGCAACCACTTGCAAAGGTAGAAAAGCAGATGATTATCCCTTTAAGAGTCAGGTAATCTTCAGCTAGCTACGTTGGTGCACTTAAAGATTTGTAATCCAAAATATGTGGTGAAGAAAGAAACTGCTGATTGAGGCACACGGACTAACAGTACAAGGGGCACTAGTTTCCCCAAGGTGTTGAGATCCTACGTGCGGAGATGCAAACGGCAGAAAATACAAGTGAAGCTTGTGATAGTCACACTCCTGGCAGTCAGTTAACTAAATTGATGGGCAAGTGCCCTGCTAACCAGATGAGGCCTTGTCCTGCTGCTTTTCCTCACAGTCCGGAACCCTACTTCAATGGTCCGTCTCTCGTGTCACAAGGCCCCTGGTCTTTCATCCGGCCATCCTCTGGATAACGATGGATAAAAGGCTCTGGATGCTGCGAGCTGTAGACTGATCCTCCTCCGGTTGATCAGCGAGACTGTCCGCAGGGATCCCTTTTTGGCTAGGCGATCTGCTCTCGGTCTCAGTAGGCCCAGTCTTCTCAGGCCTAGGTAAACTCACAGCAGGCCTCAACTCAGTCCTCCTGCCGGCTTGAAGATGGCGTCCAGAGAGAGCGTTCTATACAGCGCGCTTGTCTTAAAAAGGTCCCCCCATCAGGCTTTGCGTGGCGCACTCCCCTCTGGTAGCACACAGTGGCCTTGTGGGCAATATAGTCTCTGTGCTACTTAATGTAATGGAGTCTTTGTCTCTCAATAACTGAACCAAACAAGTTGTAACTGATTATCATGAAATAAACACTAAAGGGAGCCAAACTTATATTCACAACACAGATTGCAGTCCATAACAATGCTTGCAATGGTAACACCTTGCTACAGAAGGATTTCCTGTGATGTAATTTCCCATGGAGAAAGCGATTCGCTGCTGGAGCCATCACTTCCTGTTTGTCAATGCTTTTGTGATGTACGAATAAAAAGCCAAGCACACTGGTCGCTGGGGCAGTCATGCTGATGGAACTGAGAACGTAAGCTCTGGTTATGTCTGTTTACTTTTGGATATACAGGAAATATAGTTATAGGTATAGCGCTTACCACCCTCTCCTCCTTGTCTTTCGGCTCCTCGCAGGAGTAAAGGGCACACCCAGCTCTATATGCCCGTACCCTCCTGTGTGAGGAGGTTGAGCGGTGTTGTGAAGGGTCTCCACAGCCAGATATTCCCTCCGAATGGTTCTTATCTCTATGATCAATAAAGACAAGTCTCTATTTCCCCCAATGACTTCAATGTCCACACCAGCTGTAACTCCAACGTAGAGTTTATTTCTCTTAAACGACAGTCTCTGATAGGAAAGGTTGGAGAGAGAACGGGACAGCATAAGGTGTGGGAGAGGTCCAGGCACAAACATAATACACTTCACTGCTTGGCTTCTCAAGCAGACTTAGCCCATTTGGATAGTCTCCCTAGATAGGGACTAGCAGCCAAAATGGTACTCGAACTAACCGCACAATCACTACACAAACTGGTACACTTAGTCTCTGCCACAGACCTGGTGAACTTGGTCTCTGCCACAGACCTGGTGAACTTGGTGTTCAAAGCTTGGCCTCTTTGTAAGGAGAAGACATCCCTCCAGAGAGTTACCGGGCCCCTTCCCTCACTGTGACTTCTCACCAGTCCCTCGGAACGGTCCTCCCCCGGCCTCCTCGTCTAAGATGTGGGTCCCCTTTGCAAGGCGGCACCCTGACATTCCTCGATCCTTGACGGGCCCCAGCCGAAGGTGCTGGGCCCAAGGCCTTTAGTTGCAGCCCCAGGGCTAAAGGTGCCTGGGACTGATTCACCGACCTCCGCCCCTGGGCCAAAGGTGCCCAGGGCAGACAGGAACACACACTCCCTGGGAGTAGGACTCCCGACAACGAACCCTGAACAGGCAGCGTCTGCCCCTTTTATATCCTCTCCCAGCATACACAGCAGGCCGACCACTCCCACTGTATGGTTGCCGAGAGGAGACACACAAGGCACAGCACTGTATTAGCAGTTCAACCATGGCCCACTATGGCAGCGCCACCTGCAGGCCACAGGGAACAGTACACTGATACTCTTCCTGCAGACAAAATGGTTGATAATGTCCTAACAATTTAGGTGTTTGAGCATAACTACCATTCAAACACTACCCCTAAATTGAGGACCCCGCTACACACTCCCCCTACTTAAATAGACACTGTCCCCAGTGTCTGGAGCAAACCTATGCCTCTCAAGCCTGAGTCAACATAGACCTATTCCAGAAACTATGTACAAAAAAAAACACATTTAGAAAAATGTTTGTTTGTGCCGTAACCTGAACATGGGGAAAGGGAGTTAAATGAAGAGATGGAGAAAGAGTAGTAGAAAACAAATGTGCACATCTCATTCTCAAATGTCACATATTTAAAAGCAAACACATTTTTATCATTCACATTTCCCTCCCCTCCTGCAATAGTTAAACCCACCCATTCTCAGTGGCCGCTTGGTATCCACCTGCAGAGGGAGAAAAAACACACACATAACCAACAAATCAGACATCCTAACCTTCTATATTCATTAGAAGAGAAAAGACTCTCCCTGAGGGAAAAATCCTTTCCTTCTAAAAGTAAAACACTTTTAAATGCAGTTCAAACTTAAGCAACACCGCCACCTAGTGGAAGTGCCACCGTCAAGACACTTGTCCCAAAAAAAAATATTTTCTTGTGTTGAAGGTAAATCTTCCTCTTCTTCTTGAATTTGGCTGTGTCCCTAAGCTATTTCTATCCCAAAGTCTTTGTCTTTGTTAAGCTGTGAGCGGAGAAAAAAAAAAGAAAAATCAACAGCTCCCCTGGCCTCCAGCTGAGTAGACTACCCCAATTTGCAAGGGCAAAGTTCCTGAAACTCCAGGAGAGTACACTCCGGAACAAAAGCACAAACCCCCCCCCCCCCCCAGAGTTCAGTCTCTCACAAATAACATTTTGGATCAGGCAAGATGAGGAGCTTCCATTTCTTATCAAAGGTCTCTATTGAGTAGACGGCATCTTCAAGCTCCTTCTGACACACTACTACCCGATCCGCATGAATGTGCCGGCCCAACCTCCATTTCTTCTTGCACCCCCGATATCTCTCGGCAACAGCCGCGGAACAAGAGAGATACCTGCGGGCGTGTTGGACTTTCAAGTGGTTCCACAGGAAGTCCGCGTACCATCTCTCTCTGTAGGCCTCCACCTCGAACAGTAGGTCTCTGGTGACATACGGGTACTCCCATCCGTAATCAGCAGCCACCTTTTGGTTGAACAGCCGCTGCAGCCTGGAGAGTGGTGGAAGTTTGGCACGGTCTCCCGCACCTGGCAAAACAATGGCCTCTGGATGCCTGGGCACTTTCACTGCCCTGGGACCCATTACAGCAGCACGTAGCAAAACACAGTCATCCGTGGTAATGTGCACGGGCACCACAGGTCCGGACGACACAGGCATGGGTCAGGTCCTTCCTCAGACACATGGACTTCCACCCGGGGTGTAACATCCTCAGCAAACTTGGGTGAGTCCCTTCTACTTCTGGCGGAGGGGATGAGCCGAACACCCCCCTGTTCGGTTCGCACCAGAACCTGCGAACAGACAAAATGTTCGTGTAAACTTTAGAACCCTATTAAATACAATGGACTCGAACGTTCGAAATCTAAAGTGTTAATTATAAAGGCTAATATGCAAGTTATTGTCCTAAAAAGTGTTTGGGGACCTGGGTCCTGCCCCAGGGGACATGTATCAATGCAAAAAGAAGTTTTAAAAACGGCCGTTTTTTCGGGAGCAGTGATTTTAATAATGCTTAAAATGAAAAAATAAAAGTGAAATATTCCTTTAAATTTCGTACCTGGGGGGTGTGTATGATATGCATGTGAAGTGGCGCATGTTTCCCGTGCTTAGAACTGTCCCTGCAAAAAATGTCATTTTTGAAAGAAAAAAAATGCATTTAAAACTGACTCGCGGCTATTAATGAATTGTCGGCTCCCGGCAATACATACAAAAGTAATTGAGAAAAAAAAAAAAAAAAAGCGTGGGGGTTCCCCAGAATTCAATTACCAGGCCCTTCAGATCTGGCATGGATTTTAAGGGGAACTCCACCCCAAGTTTAAAAAAAAAATGGCGTGGAGTCCCCCTAAAAATCCATACCAGACCCCTTATCCGAGCACGCAACCTGGCCGGCCGCAGGGGAAAAGGGGGGGACGAGAGAGCGGCCCCCCCTCCCTCCTGAACCGTACCAAGCCACATGCCCTCAACATGGGGAGGATGTCCCCATGTTGATGGGGACAAGGGCCTCATCCCCACAACCCTTGCCCGGTGGTTGTGGGGGTCTGCGGGCGGGGGGCTTATCGGAATCTGGAAGACCCCTTTAACAAAGGGGACCCCCAGATCCCGCCCCCCCCTATGTGAATTGGTAACGGGTACATTGTACCCCTACCATTTCACGAAGAAAGCGTAAAAAAAATGTTTAAAAAAACACACAAACACCTTGAAAAAGTCCTTTATTTAAAAAAATAAATAAATAAACATTCCAGCGGTGAAATCCAGTGTCCCGCGGCGATCCCGATGTCCAGCGCTGTCCTTCATTGGTTGTGCCTAAGCGGACCTGATGGGGAACTCCCTCTCAGTATTTTAAATGTATAGACCCGCCCCTTCTAAATTTCCCCATCAGGTCCGCTCAGCGGACGAGATGCGGAACATGAGAAGGGGCGGGTCTATACATGTATTACCAAAGTGAGAGCAGTTCCCCATCAGGTCCGCCCCCTCGGTATGTCAGACCCGCCTACGTCATTGGCTTGAGCGGGGAACTTCCTTCACTATGTAAATTTAAATTTACATAGTGAAGGAAGTTCCCCGCTCAAGCCAATGACGTAGGCGGGTCTGACATACCGAGGAGGCGGACCTGATGGGGAACTGCTCTCACTTTGGTAATACATGTATAGACCCGCCCCTTCTCATGTTCCGCATCTGGTCCGCTGAGCGGACCTGATGGGGAACTTTAGAAGGGGCGGGTCTATACATTTAAAATACTGAGAGGGAGTTCCCCATCAGGTCCGCTCAGGCACAACCAATGACGGACAGCGCTGGACATCGGGATCGCCGCGGGACACTGGATTTCACCGCTGGAATGTTTTTTTGTTTTTTTTTAAATAAAGGACTTTTTCAAGGTGTTTGTGTGTTTTTTTAAACATTTTTTTACGCTTTCTTTGTGAAATGGTAGGGGTACAATGTACCCCTTACCAATTCACATAGGGGGGGGGGGCCGGGATCTGGGGGTCCTCTTTGTTAAAGGGGTCTTCCAGATTCCGATAAGCCCCCCGCCCGCAGACCCCCACAACCACCGGGCAAGGGTTGTGGGGATGAGGCCCTTGTCCCCATCAACATGGGGACATCCTCCCCATGTTGAGGGCATGTGGCTTGGTACGGTTCAGGAGGGAGGGGGGCCGCTCTCTCGTCCCCCCCTTTTCCCCTGCGGCCGGCCAGGTTGCATGCTCGGATAAGGGGTCTGGTATGGATTTTTAGGGGGACTCCACGCCATTTTTTTTTTAATTTGGGGTGTAGTTCCCCTTAAAATCCATGCCAGATCTGAAGGGCCTGGAATGGATATTTGGGGGAACCCCACGTCAATTTTTTTTTTATTTGCGGCGGGGTTCCCCTTAATATCCATTCCAGACCTGAAGGGCCTGGTAATTGAATTCTGGGGAACCCCCACGCTTTTTTTTTTTTTTTTATCAATGACTTTTGTATGTATTGCCGGGAGCCGACAATTCATTAATAGCCGCGAGTCAGTTTTAAATGCATTTTTTTCTTTCAAAAATGACACTTTTTGCAGGGACAGTTCTAAGCACGGGAAACATGCGCCACTTTACATGCATATCATACACACCCCCCAGGTACGAAATTTAAAGGAATATTTCACTTTTATTTTTTCATTTTAAGCATTATTAAAATCACTGCTCCCGAAAAAACGGCCGTTTTTAAAACTTCTTTTTGCATTGATACATGTCCCCTGGGGCAGGACCCGGGTCCCCAAACACTTTTTAGGACAATAACTTGCATATAAGCCTTTATAATTAGCACTTTAGATTTCTCCCATAGATTTTTCGAATTTGCCGCGAACACCCCAATTTGTTCGCTGTTCGGCGAACGGGCGAACAGGCAATGTTCGAGTCGAACATGAGTTCGACTCGAACTCGAAGCTCATCCCTAGCGGAGGATAGGGGTATTCTGTCCCAGACCTTTTTATGAATAGTTCATCTATTTCAGCGTCTTCTCCCACATCGGAAGACGATTCTAGATCTGAGGTATCACAGTCCTCTGCTAGTATGTAATTCCTTGAAGCAGGGGAATTACTATCTCGGGCAAGTTCAAACTCTTTGGGGTCCGGAACCCAAGCATCCCCAGCACTCTGGACGCTTCTCTCTGCTCCCTTCCCCGGCTTACCTCGACCTGTAGCTGTCGCGGATCGTCGGGAGGTCCCTCCGACTGGGCGATCCAACACAGGCAAATGCTGGGATATAGCTCGACCACGACCACAGGAGGTTTTCATGTAGCCGACCTTCCGCTTGGGCGGTGGGAGCGAGGATTCTGTAACAACCGAGGCAGCATCCTCCGGTTTCTCCGTCTCCGGTTCCTCAACTACCGGAACTTTCTCAACAACGACTTCCTCCGAAGTCTCGACAGTGCGCGTAGGGGTGACTGTAGAAGCGCTGGTTTCCTCCTCAAGAGTAGTGGTGCCCGAGGCTTTTCTGTGGGTTGCTCTACCTCGAACAAAAACTCTTTGCATCTCTCACATCTTCCAAAAGGCCGAAGGTGCACCACCAGTCCCTGGCATCTGGGACAAACCACTCCAAGGACCTCCGCATCTCTGTGAATGTAGAGGGCGAAGCGACCCCGAGGCTTCAGTCTGATCCCCGTATCCATCAAATAAGCAGCAAACTAAGTAACGTTCATGGTAGAAGGAACTGAAATCCATGGGGCATTAGACGCCATGTTCTCCGCTTGCCGATTCATTGCGCACTGTCCCTTTTGCGCCTAAGTCACCACGTGCAACTCATCACATGGCGAGGCTCCTCCCATCTTCTGCAATGTTCACGGGCTTTCTTACTTTTGACACGCCCACGAACTACGCAGCTTGGGCTCTCCTCGTGGCGCAGTCACTTTCTCTCAAAGATGGCCGACCTCCACGGAGCCTCACAGGGGGAATAAAGTCCAAACTCTGGGGGGTTTTCTTCTTCTTTCCAGCTGCAGAAATCCCAAACTTGAGCCCCCACGTATAGCGCTTACCACCCTCTCCTCCTTGTCTTTCGGCTCCTCGCAGGAGGAAAGGGCACACCCAGCTCTTTATGCCCGTACCCTCCTGTGTGAGGAGGTTGAGCAGTATTGTGATGGGTCTCCACAGCCAGATACTCCCTCCGAATGGTTCTTATCTCTATGATCAATAAAGACAAGTCTCTATTTCCCCCAATGACTTCAATGTCCACACCAGCTGTAACTCCAACGTAGAGTTTATTTCTCTTAAACGACAGTCTCTGATAGGAAAGGTTGGAGAGAGAACGGGACAGCATAAGGTGTGGGAGAGGTCCGGGCACAAACATAATACACTTCACTGCTTGGCTTCTCAAGCAGACTTAGCCCAATTGGATAGTCTCCCTAGATAGGGACTAGCAGCCAAAATGGTACTCGAACTAACCGCACAATCACTACACAAACTGGTACACTTAGTCTCTGCCACAGACCTGGTGAACTTGGTCTCTGCCACAGACCTGGTGAACTTGGTGTTCAAAGCTTGGCCTCTTTGTAAGGAGAAGACATCCCTCCAGAAAGTTACCGGGCCCCTTCCTTCACTGTGACTTCTCACCAGTCCCTTGGAACGGTCCTCCCCCGGCCTCCATGTCTAAGACACGGGTCCCCTCGCAAGGCGGCACCCTGAGATTCCTCGATCCTTGACGGGCCCCAGCCGAAGGTGCTGGGCCCAAGGCCTTTAGTTGCAGCCCCAGGGCTAAAGGTGCCTGGGACTGATTCACCGACCTCCGCCCCTGGGCCAAAGGTGCCCAGGGCAGACAGGAACACACACTCCCTGGGAGTAGGACTCCCGACAACGAACCCTGAACAGGCAGCGTCTGCCCCTTTTATATCCTCTCCCAGCATACACAGCAGGCCGACCACTCCCACTGTATGGTTGTCCAAGGGGACACACAAGGCACAGCACTGTATCAGCAGTTCAACCCTGGCCCACTATGGCAGCGCCACCTGCAGGCCACAGGCAACAGTACACTGATACTCTTCCTGCAGACAAAATGGTTGATAATGTCCTAACAATTTAGGTGTTTGAGCATAACTACCACTCAAACACTACCCCTAAATTGAGGACCCCGCTACACAGGTAAGATGCATTATATTATTAGACAAAATGTGTGCTTACTAGCACAGGAGATATGGTGTGCGCTAAGCGTACAGCCCAATTTCCCTGACAACGTGGCGGGCCAGAACTAAGTGAATAGGGCCTCCTTAGCATCGGATCAAGATGAGGGAGAGAATGGGTCCATGGTCTGGTGTGTTAGGGAGGCTCTGCTTTGCATTTTTTGTCTTTTGAAATAATGGTACTCAGGATTTTGATCGTATGTTTGTTGTGTGAGTGACTGATGCTGTGTAACAAGTTTGTGATGCATATGAGAAATGTATGAATTGTGTATGATGTTTAACGGACTATATTGAAGTTGTGTAAGTAACTGAATGAGAAATGGAGACTGTGTGTTGTGTGTGATTGAATTCATTTTCAAAATGGCTGCTGCCATGCGGCCATGAATGGGGGAGGGGCAGGCATGGTTGTTACAATAGAAAATGTTTTGTGTTTAAAGGGCTACGCCCTGTGGGAGGGAACTCTAATGTTCTGAACAAACATGCAAGCAACATTGTCCTGGTCCTGTGTGGTAACCTTTAAGGGTGAGGTATATGAACTTTATTTGGGAACACAAGTGTATGTTTAAGTTGTGCTATTTTTGAATGTGTTGTTTGGTTGGCCAAGGTCCTTAGTAGTGATGAGCCGAACACCCCCGGGTTCGGTTCGCACCAGAACCCGCGAACGGACCGAAAGTTCGAACGAACATTAGAACCCTATTAAATACAATGGATGCGAACGTTCGAATTCTAAAGTGCTAATTATAACAACTATTATGCATGTTATTGTCATAAATAGGGTTTGGGAACCCGGGTTGTGCACCAGGGGACATGTATCAATGCAAAAAGAAGTTTTAAAAACGGTCGTTTTTCGGGAGCAGTCATTTTAATGATGCATAAAGTGAAAAAAAAAAGTCAAATATTCCTTTAAATATCGTACCTGGGGGGTGTCTAAAGTATGCCTGTGAAGTGCCACGTGTTTCCCGTGTTTAGAACTGTCCCTGCAGAAAATGACACTTCTAAAGGAAAAAAAAGCCATTTAAAACTGCTTGCGGCTTTAATGTAATGTCTGGTCCCGGTAATATGGATGAAATTCTTTAAGAAAAATGGCATAGCTACCCCATGACCCCCCCCCTACCCCAGCCCATTACCAGCCCCTTTGGGTCTTGTATGGATATTAAGGGGAACCCCGCACATAAAATAAAAAAGGCCCTATATACTCTGAACAGCCGTATACAGGCGGTGCATACAAGACAGGGACTGTAGGTTTGTTCTTATGTAGAATCTGTTTGTAATTTTGAACAGGTACATTGTTGAAGTGTAGCTCCAGCCCAAAAATCTATTTTTAAACTTTTTGGGAAACATAGGTAAGGGTTATCACCCCTGTAACATTTGTTTTGCTGTCTGTGCCCCTGTTCAGAACATTTCACCTCACTTTCCGTCCCAATGACAACTGTTTTTGAAATGTGGTGTTTTTCTTGAAACAAGGATTGCTGATAAAGCATCAGTACAGATGAGACCCCTTTCTCCCATATTTATTCTTACAGGAGAGAATTTTCCTTTCTAGGGGTAGATTTCCTCTCACTTCCTGTTGTCTTCTTTCGTTTGCAAGTAGGAGTCGTTTGTAAGTTGGATGTTTGAAAGTAGGGACCTGCCGTATATACTCTGCAGAAATAGGCCCCTTAGTTGTTGGTGTTGGCACAACACTGTAAGCACTCAGTTACTCTTGGTTGGTGCTGGAACGCCCTGCTGTCAACTATTATATCAGGAATTTTAATTACATATAATTGTTGAACAGTGGTAGTAAAAATTGGGGCTTTGATGGTGGTGCTGGTGCCACAACACTGTAAGCCCTGACAGTTACTCTTGGTGGGTGCAGCAATGGGCCCTGCTGTGAATTATTAGATCAAGAATTGTAATTACATGCCCCTTTTGAACAGGGGCTGAAAAATTGGGCCTTTCGTGGTGGTGGTGGTGGTGGCGTTGCCACAAGACTGTAAGCCCTCAGAGTTACTCTTGGTGGGTGCAGCAATGGACCCTGCTGTAAATTATTAGATCAAGAATTGTAATTGCATGCCCCTGTTGAACAGGGGCTGAAAAATTGGGCCTTAGGCACTGGTGGCACAACACTACAACCCCTCACAGATACTGTACTTGGAGCACAGCAATGAGCCCTGTTGCAAAGTATTGCTTCAAAAATTGTAATGACACGCCCCTGTTAAACAGGGGCTGAAAAATTGGGCCTTAGGCACTGGTGCCACAACACTCCAACCCCTCACAGATACTGTACTTGGAGCACAGCAATGAGCCCTATGGCAAATTATTGCTAAAAAAATTGTAATTACACGCCCCTGTAAAACAGGGGCTGAAAAATTGGGCCTTAGCCACTGGTGGCGGCACCCATAAACAAAAATGATCTTCCAAGCTATCATCATCAATCGTATCATTGAGGACTCGGAGGAGGAGGATAGCCAGTCAACATAACAGCACAGGCACTCAGCATCAGCATCAGTCTTGAAGGGATGTGACATGTTAAAATCAATTAGTCTGTTATATCAGCATCAGGTGTGTGGTAGCTGGTGGTGATCCAAGACTGGTTCATCTTGATGAAAGTCAGTCGATCAACCGAGTCGGTGGACAGGCGCACCCTGTGATCCGTGACAAATCCTCCAGCAGCACTGAATGTGCGTTCCGAAAGAACGCTGGATGCAGGACAGGCCAGTAGCTCAATTGCATACTGTGCAAGCTCTGGCCAGTGATCCATCCTCAAGACCCAGTAAGCCAGAGGATTTTCGGTGGGGAAGGTGTCCAAGTCTGACCTTGCCCCTAGATATTCCATGTTTATCAGACGCTGGCGATGGTTGCTGGAACCGATCATACTTTGGGGCTGCGGACTAAAGAATTGTCTGAACGCATCGGTCAGACGGCCACCTTCCCCACCGCTCCTTCTTTGACTGGCCGAAGCCTCAGCAACTCGTTGTCCAGGACCAGGAGTTTGTAACCTCCCAGTCTCTGGGAACGCGTTGCACAGACCTTTCTGCAAGGCCTCCCGGAGTTGTCTCATCCTCTGCTCCCTCTGCGACGGTAACATAAGGTCCGCAACCTTACCCTTGTACCGTGGATCAAGGAGAGTGGCCAGCCAGTAATGGTCCCTCTCCTTGATCCGAAGAATACGAGGATCCTTCCGCAGACTTTGCAGGATCAGGGAGGCCATGCAGCGTAGGTTTGCTGAGGCATTCGCTCCGGAGTCCTCTGGGTCACTAAGGACGACATGATCCGCAGCCACCTCCTCCCAGCCACGTACAAGTCCACTGGTTTCTTGGGACTGTAAATCATCCCTAAAAGACTGCTGCTGATGATGCTGAGTGCCAGCCTCCACCTCCATGCTGACACAATCCTCCTCCTCCTCCTCCTCCTCCTCCTCCTCCTCCTCTTCCTGTGCGATGGGTGGGACAGAAGGAACACTGTCTGGGTAAAGGGGGCCTTGAGAGGCAAGGAAGTCCTCCTCTTCCTGCCTCTGTTCTGCCTCAAGTGCCCTGTCCATTATTCCACGCAGCGTGTGCTCCAACAGGTGGACAAGAGGTACAGTGTCACTGATGCATGCACTGTCACTGCTCACCATCCTCGTGGCCTCCTCAAATGGTGCCAGGACAGTGCATGCATCCCTGATCATGCCCCACTGGCGTGGAGAAAAAAAACCAAGCTCCCCTGACCCTGTCCTGGTGCCGTAGTCGCACAGGTACTCATTGATGGCCCTCTGCTGCGTGTGCAGCCGCTGCAGCATGGCCAACGTTGAGTTCCACCTGGTGGGCATGTCACATATAAGGCGGTTCTTGGGCAGGTTCAACTCCTTTTGCAGCTCAGCCAGGCGAGCACTGGCATTATAAGATCTGCGGAAATGCACACAGACTTTCCTGGCCTGCCTCAGGACATCCTGTAAGCCCGGGTACCTGCCCAAGAACCGCTGCACCACCAGGTTAAGGACGTGAGCCACACAGGGCACATGGGTCAGTTGTCCCTGTCGGAGGGCGGAGAGGAGGTTGGTGCCATTGTCGCAAACCACCATTCCTGGCTTAAGCTGGCGTGGCGTCAACCACCTCTCGGCCTGGCCCTGCAGAGCAGACAGGACCTCTGCCCCAGTGTGGCTTCTGTCCCCCAAACACACCAGCGCAAGCACGGCATGGCATCTTTTTGCCTGCGTACTTGCGTAGCCCCGTGAACGGCTACGGAGCACCGCTGGTTCATAGGACAAACCACAGGAAGAGGCCATGGAGGAAGAAGAAGAGGAGGGGGTGGAGGAGAGAGGTGTGTCACAACCAGTAGTAGCATTTTGGAGGCGTGGCGGTGGGACAACCTCCAACACTACTGCACCTTGTCCTGCATCCTTCCCAGCTGCCAAAAGAGTGACCCAATGGGCCGTGAAAGAAAGGTAACGTCCCTGTCCATGCCTGCTGGACCATGAGTCAGCGGTAATATGCACCTTACCGCTGACCGCCCTGTCCAGCGAGGCCAAGACATTGCCTTCCACATGCCGGTAGAGAGCCGGAATAGCCTTCCGTGAGAAAAAGTGGCGTTTGGGAACCTGCCACTGAGGAACCGCACATTGCACAAACTCACGGAAGGGGGCCGAGTCTACCAACTGAAAAGGCAGCAGTCGAAGCGCTAGCAATTTAGCCAAGCTAGCATTCAACCGCTGGGCATGTGGATGGCTGGGAGTGAACTTCTTTCGACGGTCCAGCAGCTGGGGCAGGGAAATTTGCCTGCTAGAATCGGACGTCGGTGTACTGCTAGCAGAGTGGCCGCAAGTACTTGGCTGTGACACACCTAATTCTACACCTTCATTCCTCTCAGTGCATGTTTCAGAGAGGACTGAAGTTATAGTGGGGTTGGAGATCCCAGCTGATGCGGTGCAAGGAGAGGTCCGCTTTGTTCTTTGGTGTGGGTCTTTGAGGTAGGCTTGCCAACGAGCTGCATGGCAGGTCAACATATGTCTGGTCAGGCATGTGGTACCCAAGCGGCTGATGTTTTGGCCACGCGATATACGCTTGAGACATATGTTGCAAACAGCAGCTGTGCGATCTGATGCACTAGCCTCAAAAAAGGCCCACACCAAATAACTTTTTGAATGACGGGCAGAGGCAGCGCCCTGCACAGGCGGAGCTCTGCGGTGTGATTCCGTCGGTGTACTGCCCTTACGCTGGCCACCAAAGGGCATCCTGCCTCGTTGGAGATGTGCCTCCTCCTCATCCTCCTCCTCCTCCTCTCTCCTATTAGGCACCCACGTGGAGTCAGTGACCTCATCATCACCTCCCTCCTCATCACTGGAGGCAATCTGGCAGTATGCTGCAGCTGCTGGAACATGACTGCCAGATTGGTGTCCTTCTTGAGCATCCCCTCTGTCTGCTCTCACGCTACTGCCTTCCTCTAGCTGGGTTTCATCATCAGACCCTTCGAAACGCTGGGCATCCTCCTGGAGCATGTACCCAACACTGTGCTGAAACAGTTCGGGGGACTCCTCAGGAGGAGGACATGGTGGGTCTAGGGAAGGAGTGACTGATGATGAGTCTGACATTGATACCAGGGAAGAGGACGCTTTGGCAGCTGCTTTTCCAGTACCCTGAGCCTGGCTGAGAGAGGATGAGGAGGAGGAGGAGGGCTTGGTCATCCACTCTACCAAGTCTTCGGCATGATGTGGCTCAACATGTCCAGCTGCCGAAAAGAAGGACAAGCGTGTCCCATGGCCATGTGCTGATGACAATGCACCGCGTCCACGACCAGCACTGTTGCCCCCAGACACAGAGCCTGCTTGCCCTCTTTTATTGCCTCCTGACTGTCTGCCTCTCCTTGTTTGCCTTCCAGACATTCTAATAGATGGCCTGCAGGGAGATGGGAAAAAAGCAATAAGGGCTACCTTCAGGTGTCCTTCTCTGTCCCTTGAAACAAGGACTTTGACAGTGAAAGAAACTGACACACTCTCCCTACCTACAGTTTTCTGTCCCTAGAAAAAATGTTTTTTTTAAGCACAATTTAGCACAAGGAGAATTACCTCACTGTCCTTCCAGGTCCCTGGAAACAAGGACTTTGACAGTGAAAGAAACTGACACACTCTCCCTACCTACAGTTTTCTGTCCCTAGAAAAAATGTTTTTTATAAGCACAATTTAGCACAAGGAGAATTACCTCACTGTCCTTCCAGGTCCCTGGAAACAAGGACTTTGACAGTGAAAGAAACTGACACACTCTCCCTACCTACAGTTTTCTGTCCCTAGAAAAAATGTTTTTTTTAAGCACAATTTAGCACAAGGAGAATTACCTCACTGTCCTTCCAGGTCCCTGGAAACAAGGACTTTGACAGTGAAAGAAACTGACACACTCTCCCTACCTACAGTTTTCTGTCCCTAGAAAAAATGTTTTTTTTAAGCACAATTTAGCACAAGGAGAATTACCTCACTGTCCTTCCAGGTCCCTGGAAACAAGGACTTTGACAGTGAAAGAAACTGACACACTCTCCCTACCTACAGTTTTCTGTCCCTAGAAAAAATGTTTTTTTTAAGCACAATTTAGCACAAGGAGAATTACCTCACTGTCCTTCCAGGTCCCTGGAAACAAGGACTTTGACAGTGAAAGAAACTGACACACTCTCCCTACCTACAGTTTTCTGTCCCTAGAAAAAATGTTTTTTTTAAGCACAATTTAGCACAAGGAGAATTACCTCACTGTCCTTCCAGGTCCCTGGAAACAAGGACTTTGACAGTGAAAGAAACTGACACACTCTCCCTACCTACAGTTTTCTGTCCCTAGAAAAAATGTTTTTTTTAAGAATAATATAGCACAAGGAGAATTACCTCACTGTCCTTCCAGGTCCCTGGAAACAAGGACTTTGACAGTGAAAGAAACTGACACACTCTCCCTACCTACAGTTTTCTGTCCCTAGAAAAAATGTTTTTTTTAAGCACAATTTAGCACAAGGAGAATTACCTCACTGTCCTTCCAGGTCCCTGGAAACAAGGACTTTGACAGTGAAAGAAACTGACACACTCTCCCTACCTACAGTTTTCTGTCCCTAGAAAAAATGTTTTTTTTAAGAATAATATAGCACAAGGAGAATTCACTCACTGTCCTTCCAGGTCCCTGGAAACAAGGACTTTGACAGTGAAAGAAACTGACACACTCTCCCTACCTACAGTTTTCTGTCCCTAGAAAAAATGTTTTTTTTAAGCACAATTTAGCACAAGGAGAATTACCTCACTGTCCTTCCAGGTCCCTGGAAACAAGGACTTTGACAGTGAAAGAAACTGACACACTCTCCCTACCTACAGTTTTCTGTCCCTAGAAAAAATGTTTTTTTTAAGCACAATTTAGCACAAGGAGAATTACCTCACTGTCCTTCCAGGTCCCTGGAAACAAGGACTTTGACAGTGAAAGAAACTGACACACTCTCCCTACCTACAGTTTTCTGTCCCTAGAAAAAATGTTTTTTTTAAGCACAATTTAGCACAAGGAGAATTACCTCACTGTCCTTCCAGGTCCCTGGAAACAAGGACTTTGACAGTGAAAGAAACTGACACACTCTCCCTACCTACAGTTTTCTGTCCCTAGAAAAAATGTTTTTTTTAAGCACAATTTAGCACAAGGAGAATTACCTCACTGTCCTTCCAGGTCCCTGGAAACAAGGACTTTGACAGTGAAAGAAACTGACACACTCTCCCTACCTACAGTTTTCTGTCCCTAGAAAAAATGTTTTTTTTAAGCACAATATAGCACAAGGAGAATTCACTCACTGTCCTTCCAGGTCCCTGGAAACAAGGACTTTGACAGTGAAAGAAACTGACACACTCTCCCTACCTACAGTTTTCTGTCCCTAGAAAAAATGTTTTTTTTAAGCACAATTTAGCACAAGGAGAATTACCTCACTGTCCTTCCAGGTCCCTGGAAACAAGGACTTTGACAGTGAAAGAAACTGACACACTCTCCCTACCTACAGTTTTCTGTCCCTAGAAAAAATGTTTTTTTTAAGCACAATTTAGCACAAGGAGAATTACCTCACTGTCCTTCCAGGTCCCTGGAAACAAGGACTTTGACAGTGAAAGAAACTGACACACTCTCCCTACCTACAGTTTTCTGTCCCTAGAAAAAATGTTTTTTTTAAGCACAATTTAGCACAAGGAGAATTACCTCACTGTCCTTCCAGGTCCCTGGAAACAAGGACTTTGACAGTGAAAGAAACTGACACACTCTCCCTACCTACAGTTTTCTGTCCCTAGAAAAAATGTTTTTTTTAAGCACAATTTAGCACAAGGAGAATTACCTCACTGTCCTTCTAGGTCCCTGGAAACAAGGACTTTGACAGTGAAAGAAACTGACACACTCTCCCTACCTACAGTTTTCTGTCCCTAGAAAAAATGTTTTTTTTAAGCACAATTTAGCACAAGGAGAATTACCTCACTGTCCTTCCAGGTCCCTGGAAACAAGGACTTTGACAGTGAAAGAAACTGACACACTCTCCCTACCTACAGTTTTCTGTCCCTAGAAAAAATGTTTTTTTTAAGCACAATTTAGCACAAGGAGAATTACCTCACTGTCCTTCCAGGTCCCTGGAAACAAGGACTTTGACAGTGAAAGAAACTGACACGCTCTCCCTACCTACAGTTTTCTGTCCCTAGAAAAAATGTTTTTTTTAAGCACAATATAGCACAAGCACAAAACACACTGACACTCTCCCTACCTATCCTTCTCTTTCCCTAAACTAAAGGAATCCAGGTTAAGCAAGAAAGAAATAAAAGTCACTGTCCCTGCCTATGCTGCTCTATCCCTGCTCCGGAACACACTACACTAGGCCGCCGTGCTGGCGGCCTTTTATAGTGTGGGGCGTGTACTAAACCCCCTCAGCAATAATTGGCCACAGGCATCCTGCCTGTGGCCAATCATTGCTCTCCTCGCTGCCGGCGCTGTGATTGGCCAAGCATGCGGGGTCACAGTGCATGCTTGGCCAATCACAGCGCCTGGATGACACTGCGATGGCGTAGTGCATTGTGGGCCGTTCGCGTCACTCGAATTTGGCGCGAACGGCCCAAATCGTTCGATCTTCGTCGAACGATCGAACAGCCGATGTTCGAGTCGAACGTATGTTCGACTCGAACACGAAGCTCATCCCTAGTCCTTAGTAGTTAGCCTAAAGTATTGGTCTATGCTTTAAGTGTTCATTTTGATGTCTCAATTGTTTGTCAGTTTTTGTGGGGAGACGTTTTGGTTTTCTAGTAGGGAAGTCTGTGCTGGTTTTGGCGGGATCAAGAACTGCTTTTCATGCGTTAATGCAGTCATTTTGTTGCCATGTGGCTGTGCTTCGGCTTTCAACGCCCATTTTGTTGTGGTTTGACATGCGTTTGTTGCAACTTCCATTTTGTGTCTGTTGTGATTTGTTTCTGGTGGGATTTCTCAACCTTTGGGACAGATTTCAACGTTTAGTGCGAGTTAAGTAGTACGGTCTGTTCTGTGTTAAAAAGGTAATTTTTGTTTGTAGAAGTGCAGTTTGGTCTTGTTAGAATCTAGTAGGCACCATTTTTGTTTTCCTTTGTGTGTGGGAAACCATGCGGTCTTGTATTTTTTTTGTTTTTTTTAATTTTTTTGTTTTTTTTTAAGTGAATGCAATCTTTTTAGGTTAGCTGTGTATATACTTTTTATCAACTTTTCAGTAAAAGAAAGGTGTTTTTTGTATTGAATTTCGGTTTTGGGTGAGGTCTCTACTTTGCACTGAATTTCAGTGGATAGTGAGACTAAATTTGATTTGAGTTTTGGTTGTTTGGGCGTTTCCTTCGAGTTTCTATTGTATAGCGTGATCTGACTGTCCTGGGGCTGATGGGGGGTTTATTTTACCCTTTCCTGGACAAAAGTTTTTTTTTTAAACGTTGAAGTTTCCTATATGATGTTAGCCATAGATTTTTTTAATGTCTTGATAGACATAGTGATGAAGCTAGGCTTCTCCTCTACCCCCCTCTTCCTGTGCATTGATATGTAAATAAAGCAGTTTGATGGGTTTTTAAGAGCTGAGCATGCAACAGGAAGTTCTTTACAGCATTTTATGTATCCACAGGAAGTTGGTGAGAGGAGCTTGGTGTCTTCTGAAAGGTGAGCAAAGGGATTTGTGTTTTGAAAGGACGATGGAAAACACTTTGGTTTTTAAATTTAATTCCAGCTGTTTTGTGAAGTTTTATACAGTAATACAGTTTTGGGTAGAGAGTAAATGGGAGGCATCCACGATATTGTTGTAACATCTAGATACAGGTAGAAAGAAGCCATAATATTGTTTTGAATAGTGGAGGATTTCATGGTGCTTTGTAGTTCATCTGACAAACACGTTTAGAGGGCTATAGATCGTGAGACCGGTCGGGCCGTGTATAAAAGTCGGATTTCCAGTGCGCGATTGTATTAGCATAAACGCGAGGAGTAGTATACTAACACTCCCGGTCAGGCCGTGTAAAATAATCGGGATTCCGGGGGTCGATAATGGTGATAAAGGCGCAAACCATAACCACTCCAAAAATAAAGCGCAGGGTTCTCTGGGCGCAGAGTTCGCCATAAAAGCGATTTGAATCGTCATGGGCAATGTGCCATCCATGCAGTGGAGGAAGGCTCTACACCAGTCAGACAGCTGCACCGCACATGAGGTCTGGGTTTGGGGCTCCGGACATGAGACCCCTTAAAGAATGGCATATACGGGGGCGTGGCCAAGACCGGCATGTGAGAGGACGCACTTCTCACAGCTCCTGCCTGATCCGTCCATTGATCCTACCACGGCATCTCTGATCCTGCTCTCTTCGGCTCCCCAGCTGGCTACCGAACCCCTGCACTGCCCGGACCCACCGCCGGCCCTCTGTACACGGGGGAAGACCCGTTGCGGTATGCTGGAGATGGCGGGACCGGACTCCCAAGATGGCGCCGCCGCAGCACAGCGCTCATAGCGGCTGATAGACAAGCCTAAGGAAGTTGGCAGTAGGAAAGCTCCAAAGGCTCAGACGAGGGACATGCTCTACTACACCCAGAAGGTACAGGGCCCTGTACTTTCTGACGCTGGGGGGACAGTGGATGATGGGGATGGAGGAAACCAGGCCACGCAGGCAGACTGGGGCCATGATACGGAGGACACCCCCCACCGCTCTGAGGCTGATGCTGTCCAGCCCCCCTCCTCCCCCCCTTCGGAAGACACACCAGAGCCTACATTAGCAGACATACTGAGGGCTGTAGTGTAAATATAAAAACTAGGCTAAATTATAATATACCATGTAAGAGCACAAAATATGTACAGTAACCACTGTTCAGCCCCTATCTGCATAAACAAAAACTATCCAAATAAGAGATTGGAAAAAAGAGGAGGCTCATGAACAGTTTGTGCAAACTTATCAAAATAGATTTATTGAGAGATGTTACATGGTACCATGGACTATATCCAGAATACTGGACAACGTGTATATAAAAACGATGACAGTCAGGATTGACTGATCAACACATGATGCACATACACAACAGGACAGACATAAAATGACGTAAACATATAAGACACGTCCGGACGCCAGGTAGTTTCAGGGAGAGGTCTAAATGATGATTGCAATACAATCAAAAATTATGACAACAGCAAAGCTGTGTGTAAGCCGAGAGACCACTCCCTAAAAGGCCCTGGGAGCTCGAGCCCTAATGGATGGAAGGGTGGGGAGGGGGGGGGAGGAAAAAAGGGGTGAAGGCCAGCTGGATGGATCCGTGAGGAGATAGCTGCAGTCCTGTTTCACCAACTGTAATCTCCTCACGGATCCATCCAGCTGGCCTTCACCCCTTTCCCCCCCCCCCCCCTCCCCACCCTTCCATCCATTAGGGCTCGAGCTCCCAGGGCCTTTTAGGGAGTGGTCTCTCGGCTTACACACAGCTTTGCTGTTGTCATAATTTTTGATTGTATTGCAATCATCATTTAGACCTCTCCCTGAAACTACCTGGCGTCCGGACGTGTCTTATATGTTTACGTCATTTTATGTCTGTCCTGTTGTGTATGTGCATCATGTGTTGATCAGTCAATCCTGACTGTCATCGTTTTTATATACACGTTGTCCAGTATTCTGGATATAGTCCATGGTACCATGTAACATCTCTCAATAAATCTATTTTGATAAGTTTGCACAAACTGTTCATGAGCCTCCTCTTTTTTCCAATCTCTTATTTGGATAATACTGAGGGCTGTGCAGATGGGCAATGCTGACATGAAGGCACAGTTTGGGGGACTGAGGGAAGAAGTGTCCCTTCTTAGGCAAGATCTTCAAAAGGTCAGGGAAAGGGCAACAGCTGTGGAGAGCAGAGTGAGCGATTTAGAGGACAAGTTACCCCCATTAGCAAGTGAGGCCAGGGCAGCACACCGCATGGCCCAAGACACATTTAACAGAGCAGAGGACACAGAAAATCGTTTGCGCAGGAATAACGTCCGTATTGTCGGTCTCCCAGAGAAATCAGAGGGCAGAGACCCCACCATGTTTGTGGAGAACTGGCTTATCGAGGTGTTTGGCAGGGAAGCTTTTTCCCCATTTTTTACAGTGGAACGAGCCCATAGAGTGCCGGGCCGCCCCCCCCCCCACAGGGGGCCCCTCCCCGTTCAATGCTGGCCAAGCTCCTACATTACCGTGACAGAGAGACAGTTCTTCGCTGCGCGCGGGAGCGGGGCAATGTCACATTTAACAGAGTCAGAGTGTCATTCTACCCCGATTTCTCTGCTGAGGTGCAGAGGAGTAGAGCAAAATTTGGTGACGTAAAGAAACGCCTGAGAGCCCTGCAACTGCCATATGCCATGCTCTACCCAGCTAAACTGCGAGTGACGGCGGACGGCCAGGCGCAGTTCTTTGAGTCGGCCAGGGACGCGGCGGCCTGGCTGGATCACAATGAGCAGGCCTTACGTCGTCGCAGGGTGGATGCTGGAGGAGACTGACCCTGACAACTCGTGTAACACAAACTGTGCATTTATACCTGGATTGTTGATCTCCTTGCATTGATGGGATGCTGTTCTGGCTTCGAGGACACCCCTTCATCTTATCCGGTTCCTCTTCTTGTGCCGGGGGGAAAAATTAAATTTCCAAATGTGCTAGGACAAGAACTGTGAATTCAACTTAGGTTTAATTTTGAATCTAGTATAAATACATAGACCTTCAGTTAGCCCACTGTTGGGCTGGGTTGCGGTACCAGGAGTTGCCCTGTTGGCGATGTTACTGTGGCTGACTATATATTTCAGCCCCGTCCAGGCGCTTCCTTTTGTGAGGATTCTCTGCCGGACTGGGGACTACATATCAACAACTGCACTACTGTTTGTTGGCACCGTTGTGCCTTGTTGTGTTCTACAGGGTACGCTACCTTACAGTCCAAAGATGTACTTTTTTCTGGTCACCTATCATTTTGTTGCTACCGTAGTTCTTCATCGCCCCACTAACTTTGACTCACTGGAACAGTCCGAGCTGGGGGTGCCCAAGGGCCCCACCCTGTCACTATTTCTGCCTCTGCAATGGAGGGTACCCCCTTGATCTCCTGGAATGTTAGGGGCCTGAACTCCCCCCTTAAGCGAACTATGGTGTTTACTTGTATGAAAAAGTTCTACCCTGCTATCTTATGTTTTCAGGAAACGCATCTGACACCTGACACTAAAGGATGTATGAAATACTCCTGGGTGGGCTGGGCGTACCACTCCACTCACACCTCCTTCTCCCGGGGGGTGAGCGTGGTGGTGCACAGGTCCCTGGACTACCAGGAGTATGCCTCTAGGGTTGATTCTGAGGGCAGGTTTGTTTTTACATTGCCGCATTGGCATTTTGAACTGTATATTGGCCTGTGTTTACATACCTCCCCCGTTTGGTGCTCGGGTGCTGCGGCTTCTCCTGGAGTTTTTGGGGGGTAGGCCAGAGCTCCCGATGCTCCTTGTGGGAGACTTTAACAGCTGGTTGGATCCGGGGATGGACAAACATCCGGTACCGGGGGTGAGCTCTTGTAGGCCTACTCCTCTGGCTAGACTGTTTCAGGAGGTGGGCTGGCTAGACATATGGAGGCATCGAAACCCTACAGTTAAACAATTTTCTTGTTTCTCTAAGTCCCATGGGTCACTATCTAGAAAAGACTTGGCGGTGGGTAACCCTGCGATGCTCCCCTCGGTTTCGGAGGTCTCATACAAACCTAGATGTGTTTCTGACCACTCTTACATAGTGATCGGTCTTACGGTGACTCATTTATCTACACTCTCCAGAGTAGGGATGAGCTTCGTGTTCGAGTCGAACATACGTTCGACTTGAACATCGGCTGTTCGATCGTTCGACGAAGATCGAACGATTTGGGCCGTTCGCGCCAAATTCGAGTGACGCGAACGGCCCACAATGCACTACGCCATCGCAGTGTCATCCAGGCGCTGTGATTGGCCAAGCATGCACTGTGACCCCGCATGCTTGGCCAATCACAGCGCCGGCAGCGAGGAGAGCAATGATTGGCCACAGGCAGGATGCCTGTGGCCAATTATTGCTGAGGGTGTTTAGTACACGCCCCACACTATAAAAGGCCGCCAGCACGGCGGCCTAGTGTAGTGTGTTCCGGAGCAGGGAAAGAGAAGCATAGGCAGGGACAGTGACATTTATTTCTTTCTTGCTTAACCTGGATTCCTTTAGTTTAGGGAAAGAGAAGGATAGGTAGGGAGAGTGTCAGTGTGTTTTACTGTGCGAATCCTTGTTTCTAGGGACAAAGAAGGAAAGTGAGGGGAATTCTCCTTGTGCTATAGTGTGCTTTAAAAAAACATTTTTTCTAGGGACAGAAAACTCTAGGTAGGGAGAGTGTCAGTTTCTTTCACTGTGCGAGTCCTTGTTTCTAGGGACAAAGAAGGAAAGTGAGGGGAATTCTCCTTGTGCTATAGTGTGCTTTAAAAAAACATTTTTTCTAGGGACAGAAAACTCTAGGTAGGGAGAGTGTCAGTGTCTTTTACTGTGCGAGTCCTTGTTTCTAGGGACAAAGAAGGAAAGTGAGGGGAATTCTCCTTGTGCTATAGTGTGCTTTAAAAAAACATTTTTTCTAGGGACAGAAAACTCTAGGTAGGGAGAGTGTCAGTTTCTTTCACTGTGCGAGTCCTTGTTTCTAGGGACAAAGAAGGAAAGTGAGGGGAATTCTCCTTGTGCTATAGTGTGCTTTAAAAAAACATTTTTTCTAGGGACAGAAAACTCTAGGTAGGGAGAGTGTCAGTGTCTTTTACTGTGCGAGTCCTTGTTTCTAGGGACAAAGAAGGAAAGTGAGGGGAATTCTCCTTGTGCTATAGTGTGCTTTAAAAAAACATTTTTTCTAGGGACAGAAAACTCTAGGTAGGGAGAGTGTCAGTTTCTTTCACTGTGCGAGTCCTTGTTTCTAGGGACAAAGAAGGAAAGTGAGGGGAATTCTCCTTGTGCTATAGTGTGCTTTAAAAAAACATTTTTTCTAGGGACAGAAAACTCTAGGTAGGGAGAGTGTCAGTTTCTTTCACTGTGCGAGTCCTTGTTTCTAGGGACAAAGAAGGAAAGTGAGGGGAATTCTCCTTGTGCTATAGTGTGCTTTAAAAAAACATTTTTTCTAGGGACAGAAAACTCTAGGTAGGGAGAGTGTCAGTGTCTTTTACTGTGCGAGTCCTTGTTTCTAGGGACAAAGAAGGAAAGTGAGGGGAATTCTCCTTGTGCTATAGTGTGCTTTAAAAAAACATTTTTTCTAGGGACAGAAAACTCTAGGTAGGGGGAGTGTCAGTGTCTTTTACTGTGCGAGTCCTTGTTTCTAGGGACAAAGAAGGAAAGTGAGGGGAATTCTCCTTGTGCTATAGTGTGCTTTAAAAAAACATTTTTTCTAGGGACAGAAAACTCTAGGTAGGGAGAGTGTCAGTTTCTTTCACTGTGCGAGTCCTTGTTTCTAGGGACAAAGAAGGAAAGTGAGGGGAATTCTCCTTGTGCTATAGTGTGCTTTAAAAAAACATTTTTTCTAGGGACAGAAAACTCTAGGTAGGGAGAGTGTCAGTTTCTTTCACTGTGCGAGTCCTTGTTTCTAGGGACAAAGAAGGAAAGTGAGGGGAATTCTCCTTGTGCTATAGTGTGCTTTAAAAAAACATTTTTTCTAGGGACAGAAAACTCTAGGTAGGGAGAGTGTCAGTTTCTTTCACTGTGCGAGTCCTTGTTTCTAGGGACAAAGAAGGAAAGTGAGGGGAATTCTCCTTGTGCTATAGTGTGCTTTAAAAAAACATTTTTTCTAGGGACAGAAAACTCTAGGTAGGGAGAGTGTCAGTGTCTTTTACTGTGCGAGTCCTTGTTTCTAGGGACAAAGAAGGAAAGTGAGGGGAATTCTCCTTGTGCTATAGTGTGCTTTAAAAAAACATTTTTTCTAGGGACAGAAAACTCTAGGTAGGGGGAGTGTCAGTGTCTTTTACTGTGCGAGTCCTTGTTTCTAGGGACAAAGAAGGAAAGTGAGGGGAATTCTCCTTGTGCTATAGTGTGCTTTAAAAAAACATTTTTTCTAGGGACAGAAAACTCTAGGTAGGGAGAGTGTCAGTTTCTTTCACTGTGCGAGTCCTTGTTTCTAGGGACAAAGAAGGAAAGTGAGGGGAATTCTCCTTGTGCTATAGTGTGCTTTAAAAAAACATTTTTTCTAGGGACAGAAAACTCTAGGTAGGGAGAGTGTCAGTTTCTTTCACTGTGCGAGTCCTTGTTTCTAGGGACAAAGAAGGAAAGTGAGGGGAATTCTCCTTGTGCTATAGTGTGCTTTAAAAAAACATTTTTTCTAGGGACAGAAAACTCTAGGTAGGGAGAGTGTCAGTTTCTTTCACTTTGTGAGTCCTTGTTTCTAGGGACAAAGAAGGAAAGTGAGGGGAATTCTCCTTGTGCTATAGTGTGCTTTAAAAAAACATTTTTTCTAGGGACAGAAAACTCTAGGTAGGGAGAGTGTCAGTGTCTTTTACTGTGCGAGTCCTTGTTTCTAGGGACAAAGAAGGAAAGTGAGGGGAATTCTCCTTGTGCTATAGTGTGCTTTAAAAAAACATTTTTTCTAGGGACAGAAAACTCTAGGTAGGGAGAGTGTCAGTGTCTTTTACTGTGCGAGTCCTTGTTTCTAGTGACAAAGAAGGAAAGTGAGGGGAATTCTCCTTGTGCTATAGTGTGCTAAAGCATTCCTCATCAACCATCTTTGAAATCCTTGTTTTTTGGACAGTCAGGGAAATTGTCGTTGTGCTATTCTGTGCAAAAGCAATCATCCTCAACCATATTTAGAAATCCTTAAGTAAAGGGACAGAGAAGGACACCTGAAGGTAGCCCTTATTGCTTTTTTCCCATCTCCCTGCAGGCCATCTATTAGAATGTCTGGAAGGCAAACAAGGAGAGGCAGACAGTCAGGAGGCAATAAAAGAGGGCAAGCAGGCTCTGTGTCTGGGGGCAACAGTGCTGGTCGTGGACGCGGTGCATTGTCATCAGCACATGGCCATGGGACACGCTTGTCCTTCTTTTCGGCAGCTGGACATGTTGAGCCACATCATGCCGAAGACTTGGTAGAGTGGATGACCAAGCCCTCCTCCTCCTCCTCATCCTCTCTCACCCAGGCTCAGGGTACTGGCAAAGCAGCTGCCAAAGTGTCCTCTTCCCTGGTATCAATGTCAGACTCATCATCAGTCACTCCTTCCCTAGACCCACCATGTCCTCCTCCTGAGGAGTCCCCCGAACTGTTTGAGCACAGTGTTGGGTACATGCTCCAGGAGGATGCCCAGCGTTTCGAAGGGTCTGATGATGAAACCCAGCTACAGGAAGGCAGTAGCGTGAGAGCAGACAGAGGGGATGCTCAAGAAGGACACCAATCTGGCAGTCATGTTCCAGCAGCTGCAGCATACTGCCAGATTGCCTCCAGTGATGAGGAGGGAGGGGATGATGAGGTCACTGACTCCACGTGGGTGCCTAATAGGAGAGAGGAGGAGGAGGAGGATGAGGAGGAGGCACATCTCCAACGAGGCAGGATGCCCTTTGGTGGCCAGCGTAAGGGCAGTACACCGACGGAATCACACCGCAGAGCTCCGCCTGTGCAGGGCGCTGCCTCTGCCCGTCATTCAAAAAGTTCCTTGGTGTGGGCCTTTTTTGAGGCTAGTGCATCAGATCGCACAGCTGCTGTTTGCAACATATGTCTCAAGCGTATATCGCGTGGCCAAAACATCAGCCGCTTGGGTACCACATGCCTGACCAGACATATGTTGACCTGCCATGCAGCTCGTTGGCAAGCCTACCTCAAAGACCCACACCAAAGAACAAAGCGGACGTCTCCTTGCACCGCATCAGCTGGGATCTCCAACCCCACTATAACTTCAGTCCTCTCTGAAACATGCACTGAGAGGAATGAAGGTGTAGAATTAGGTGTGTCACAGCCAAGTACTTGCGGCCACTCTGCTAGCAGTACACCGACGTCCGATTCTAGCAGGCAAATTTCCCTGCCCCAGCTGCTGGACCGTCGAAAGAAGTTCACTCCCAGCCATCCACATGCCCAGCGGTTGAATGCTAGCTTGGCTAAATTGCTAGCGCTTCAACTGCTGCCTTTTCAGTTGGTAGACTCGGCCCCCTTCCGTGAGTTTGTGCAAAGTGCGGTTCCTCAGTGGCAGGTTCCCAAACGCCACTTTTTCTCACGGAAGGCTATTCCGGCTCTCTACCGGCATGTGGAAGGCAATGTCTTGGCCTCGCTGGACAGGGCGGTCAGCGGTAAGGTGCATATTACCGCTGACTCATGGTCCAGCAGGCATGGACAGGGACGTTACCTTTCTTTCACGGCCCATTGGGTCACTCTTTTGGCAGCTGGGAAGGATGCAGGACAAGGTGCAGTAGTGTTGGAGGTTGTTCCACCGCCACGCCTCCAAAATGCTACTACTGGTTGTGACACACCTCTCTCCTCCACCCCCTCCTCTTCTTCTTCCTCCATGGCCTCTTCCTGTGGTTTGTCCTATAAACCAGCGGTGCTCCGTAGCCGTTCACGGGGCTGCGCAAGTACGCAGGCAAAAAGATGCCATGCCGTGCTTGCGCTGGTGTGTTTGGGGGACAGAAGCCACACTGGGGCAGAGGTCCTGTCTGCTCTGCAGGGCCAGGCCGAGAGGTGGTTGACGCCACGCCAGCTTAAGCCAGGAATGGTGGTTTGCGACAATGGCACCAACCTCCTCTCCGCCCTCCGACAGGGACAACTGACCCATGTGCCCTGTGTGGCTCACGTCCTTAACCTGGTGGTGCAGCGGTTCTTGGGCAGGTACCCGGGCTTACAGGATGTCCTGAGGCAGGCCAGGAAAGTCTGTGTGCATTTCCGCAGATCTTATAATGCCAGTGCTCGCCTGGCTGAGCTGCAAAAGGAGTTGAACCTGCCCAAGAACCGCCTTATATGTGACATGCCCACCAGGTGGAACTCAACGTTGGCCATGCTGCAGCGGCTGCACACGCAGCAGAGGGCCATCAATGAGTACCTGTGCGACTACGGCACCAGGACAGGGTCAGGGGAGCTTGGTTTTTTTTCTCCACGCCAGTGGGGCATGATCAGGGATGCATGCACTGTCCTGGCACCATTTGAGGAGGCCACGAGGATGGTGAGCAGTGACAGTGCATGCATCAGTGACACTGTACCTCTTGTCCACCTGTTGGAGCACACGCTGCGTGGAATAATGGACAGGGCACTTGAGGCAGAACAGAGGCAGGAAGAGGAGGACTTCCTTGCCTCTCAAGGCCCCCTTTACCCAGACAGTGTTCCTTCTGTCCCACCCATCGCACAGGAAGAGGAGGAGGAGGAGGAGGAGGATTGTGTCAGCATGGAGGTGGAGGCTGGCACTCAGCATCATCAGCAGCAGTCTTTTAGGGATGATTTACAGTCCCAAGAAACCAGTGGACTTGTACGTGGCTGGGAGGAGGTGGCTGCGGATCATGTCGTCCTTAGTGACCCAGAGGACTCCGGAGCGAATGCCTCAGCAAACCTACGCTGCATGGCCTCCCTGATCCTGCAAAGTCTGCGGAAGGATCCTCGTTTTCTTCGAATCAAGGAGAGGGACCATTACTGGCTGGCCACTCTCCTTGATCCACGGTACAAGGGTAAGGTTGCGGACCTTATGTTACCTTCGCAGAGGGAGCAGAGGATGAGACAACTCCGGGAGGCCTTGCAGAAAGGTCTGTGCAACGCGTTCCCAGAGACTGGGAGGTTACAAACTCCTGGTCCTGGACAACAAGTTGCTGAGGCTTCGGCCAGTCAAAGAAGGAGCGGTGGGGAAGGTGGCCGTCTGACCGATGCGTTCAGACAATTCTTTAGTCCGCAGCCCCAAAGTATGATCGGTTCCAGCAACCATCGCCAGCATCTGATAAACATGGTGCAGGAATATCTAGGGGCAAGGTCAGACTTGGACACCTTCCCCACCGAAAATCCTCTGGCTTACTGGGTCTTGAGGATGGATCACTGGCCAGAGCTTGCACAGTATGCAATTGAGCTACTGGCCTGTCCTGCATCCAGCGTTCTTTCGGAACGCACATTCAGTGCTGCTGGAGGATTTGTCACGGATCACAGGGTGCGCCTGTCCACCGACTCGGTTGATCGACTGACTTTCATCAAGATGAACCAGTCTTGGATCACCACCAGCTACCACACACCTGATGCTGATATAACAGACTAATTGATTTTAACATGTCACATCCCTTCAAGACTGATGCTGATGCTGAGTGCCTGTGCTGTTATGTTGACTGGCTATCCTCCTCCTCCGAGTCCTCAATGATACGATTGATGATGATAGCTTGGAAGATCATTTTTGTTTATGGGTGCCGCCACCAGTGGCTAAGGCCCAATTTTTCAGCCCCTGTTTTACAGGGGCGTGTAATTACAATTTTTTTAGCAATAATTTGCCATAGGGCTCATTGCTGTGCTCCAAGTACAGTATCTGTGAGGGGTTGGAGTGTTGTGGCACCAGTGCCTAAGGCCCAATTTTTCAGCCCCTGTTTAAAAGGGGCGTGTCATTACAATTTTTGAAGCAATACTTTGCAACAGGGCTCATTGCTGTGCTCCAAGTACAGTATCTGTGAGGGGTTGTAGTGTTGTGCCACCAGTGCCTAAGGCCCAATTTTTCAGCCCCTGTTTAACAGGGGCGTGTCATTATAATTTTTGAAGCAATACTTTGCAACAGGGCTCATTGCTGTGCTCCAAGTACAGTATCTGTGAGGGGTTGTAGTGTTGTGCCACCAGTGCCTAAGGCCCAATTTTTCAGCCCCTGTTCAACAGGGGCATGCAATTACAATTCTTGATCTAATAATTCACAGCAGGGCCCATTGCTGCACCCACCAAGAGTAACTGTCAGGGCTTACAGTGTTGTGGCACCAGCACCACCATCAAAGGCCCAATTTTTACTACCACTGTTCAACAATTATATGTAATTAAAATTCCTGATATAATAGTTGACAGCAGGGCGTTCCAGCACCAACCAAGAGTAACTGTGAGTGCTTACAGTGTTGTGCCAACACCAACAACTAAGGGGCCTATTTCTGCAGAGTATATACGGCAGGTCCCTACTTTCAAACATCCAACTTACAAACGACTCCTACTTGCAAACGCAAGAAGACAACAGGAAGTGAGAGGAAATCTACCACTAGGAAGGAAAATTCTCTCCTGTAAGAATAAATATGGGAGAAAGGTGTCTCCTCTGTACTGATGCTTTATCAGCAATCCTTGTTTCAAGAAAAACACCACATTTCAAAAACAGTTGTCATTGGGACGGAAAGTGAGGTGAAATGTTCTGAACAGGGGCACAGACAGCAAAACAAATGTTACAGGGGTGATAACCCTTACCTATGTTTTCCAAAAAGTTTAAAAATAGATTTTTGGGCTGGAGCTACACTTCAACAATGTACCTGTTCAAAATTACAAACACATTCTACATAAGAACAAACCTACAGTCCCTGTCTTGTATGCACCGCCTGTATACGGCTGTTCAGAGTATATAGGGCCTTTTTTATTTTATGTGCGGGGTTCCCCTTAACATCCATACAAGACCCAAAGGGGCTGGTAATGGGCTGGGGTAGGGGGGGGGGTCATGGGGTAGCTATGCCATTTTTCTTAAAGATTTTCATCCATATTACCGGGACCAGACATTACATTAAAGCCGCAAGCAGTTTTAAATGGCTTTTTTTTCCTTTAGAAGTGTCATTTTGTGCAGGGACAGTTCTAAACACGGGAAACACGTGGCACTTCACAGGCATACTTTAGACACCCCCCAGGTACGATATTTAAAGGAATATTTGACTTTTTTTTTTTCACTTTATGCATCATTAAAATGACTGCTCCCGAAAAACGACCGTTTTTAAAACTTCTTTTTGCATTGATACATTTCCCCTGGTGCAGAACCCGGGTTCCCAAACCCTTTTTAGGACAATAACATGCATAATAGTTGTTATAATTAGCACTTTAGAATTCGAACGTTCGCATCCATTGTATTTAATAGGGTTCTAATGTTCGTACGAACTTTCGGTCCGTTCGCGGGTTCTGGTGCGAACCGAACCCGGGGGTGTTCGGCTCATCACTACTCCAGAGCACCCTGGAAATGTAACGCCTTTTGGCTTAAGCTATTTACTGCCCCAGAGGAACTAGAGGGGAGCGTTCAGAGGTTTTTCTCTGACCAGCCTGATCCAGGGTCTCTCCTTGCTGAATGGGAGGCATTTAAAGTTTACCTTCGACGTTTACTTAGCAATGAGGTCAATAAGGTCAAAATGCGCTCTGAAGCCTTCAGAGAAGCTCTGGAGCTACAAGTCCATTCTCTGGAGGCTAAGTACGTGCAGGATCCCACTGACTCGGCTAAGGGGGCGTGGCAGTCGGCTCAATCTGCATATGAGCACCTGCTCGCCTCTTCGGCGGAAAAAAAGAGGTTCTTTACCAAAACAGCATTTTTTGAGGAGGGGGAGACGACGGGGCGTCTCTTGGCTAGGATAGCTAATTCAGAACAGAAATCCGCGGTTATTGGTACCCTGCGAACCACGGAGGGGCGACTGGTTAACTCCCCTGATCTCATAATAAAGACATTGGCAGACTTCTATGAATCACTGTATCGCCCAGCCTCGGAGTATAGCTCGGGGGAGCTGTCTGGCTACCTGGACGAAATTACGTTCCCGCGTCTCTCCCCTACTCAAAGCATGGAGTTAGATTCTCCATTGAGTTTGGAGGAGATGCAGGTGGTGGTGGCGGCCTTCCCTAACGGTAAGGCTCCAGGGGGGGATGGAATCCCCATGGAGATTTACAGACAGTACTCAGAGGTCCTGTTGCCTTAGCTGTTGGGGGTCTTTAATGCTGCAAGGGAGTCTGACGTCCTCCCGCCCTCTATGGCCAAGGCACATATTGTGTTGATCCTCAAACCAGGAAAGGACCCAGTGGACCCGGCCTCGTATAGGCCGATTTCGCTATTGCAAACAGATATAAAGATTTTGGCGAAGGTACTGGCCCTCAGGCTAAATAAAGTGATTACCTCTGTCATACACCCAGATCAGGCGGCATTTATGCCCAACAAATCCACGGCAATAAACCTCAGGAGACTATTTCTTAATATGCAATCCCAGGCTGATAACATGGGTAAGAGAGCTCTGCTGTCGCTTGACGCTATGAAAGCTTTTGATAGCGTTGAGTGGCCGTACCTTTGGGAGGTGTTGAGGCGATTTGGTTTCGGGGAGGTGTTCATTTCTTGGGTGCGTTTGCTGTACCACTGCCCCCAGGCGGTTATTAGAGAGGCGGGGAGAGTGTCGCCGGCCTTTGCTCTGGGCCGGGGTACGCGGCAGGGGTGTCCATTGTCCCCCCTGCTGTTTGCCTTGGCTATAGAACCATTGGCGATTCGGATTAGAGACCATAGAGGTATCACTGGCTTCTGCTATGGGGAAAGACAGGAGAAAGTGATGCTTTATGCAGACGATACAATGATTCTGCTGGGTGATACAGAGCAATCCCTGAGCGAGACGGTGGTTCGGTTTGGGGAGTTCTCGGACCTTAAAATAAATTGGACCAAGTCAGCCTTAATGCCACTGGATGATGTCCTGTTACATCACGGAGACCGGGTGGGGGGTATCCCTGTAGCCACCTCCTTCAAATATCTGGGGATACAAGTGACGCCGCATATCAGGGAATACAGTCAGCTCAATATCTCCCCGCTGCTGGCCAGATTCCGTTCTCGGGTTAAAACGTGGAACACTCTGTGTATGTCGGTTGCGGGCAGAGTGAATCTAATTAAAATGATTCTTATGCCCCAACTGCTGTACATGCTCCACAATTCCCCGGTAGTGATCCCACTGAAGATCTTCAGAATAGTGAATACCATATTTCGCGAACTGATCTGGAAAAACCGCCCCCCCAGGATAAAATTAGAGCACTTGCAACGCCCCAAGGGTGAAGGTGGCCTTGCTTTGCCGAATCCGTGGTTGTACTATCTGGCGTCGCAATTGCAGCATCTGATAGGTACCATGGTTTTGGAGGGTGACACGGCGGGTAGAAGCCATGGCGCCTCTGAACATATTATGCTTTGGACAGTGGGGGGGGAAAGTCAGTTCCGACAGCGCTTGAGGACCTAGCTTTTGGAAGGCCTCACAAAAGCTTCCCTACGTACAGTTTAATACAGAAGATATGGAATAAAACTAAATATCTACAAGGGGCCTCAGGTATTACAGAGTTCAGCCCTATCTGGGCAAATTATTCCTATTCCGAGCTAGCTAAATTACAGCATGGGGACAGGTGGAAGAGATATGGAGTCTGCTACCTGACACAAATTATTGGGAACGGTAAGTTACTGCCCTTTGAGACTTTAAGGGAGGCATATCATTTGCCTGCGAACATGCTTTTCTACTATCTGCAGCTTCGGCATGCATTTACAGCTCAGTCAAGGGTCTCAGAGTGGCATGTAGATTCCCCTCCACTTCTCTTGCAGCTTAGGGGTGCAGAGACGTCTAAGGGCTTCATTTCCCAGAGCTACGGTACGCTGCTTTGTCAATTTCTCACAAAACACCCCCTGACTGTTAAAGGGAAATGGGAAACAGATGTAGGACCCCTGGATGAGGATCAGTGGGAGGAGGCCCTGCAGTCGGTTACCGTATGCTCCCTCAATGTGACACAGCTGCTGACGCAACTATATACACTCCTGAGAGTATACTACACGCCTCACAGACTATATGGTATGGGACTGCTGCCCGCACCGACCTGTACGAGATGTAAAAGGGACCATGGGGACCTGATACACATGCTCTGGCGCTGCCCCAAGTTGCATACCTATTGGAAGGGGGTGATAGACACGCTGAACACAGTATTCCAGGTGTCAGTCCCATTAGATCCGAAACAATGTCTTCTGAATCTGCTAGATGAGCTGGAATGGGAACCCCATATTAGGGAAGCCCTCACTAGGGCCCTTTTCATGGCCCGCAAAATGATTATGCAACATTGGAAGTCTGAATCACCCCCCACAGTCAGGGAATGGATTACTGCACTTGGTAACGCACTGAGAATGGAAAAGGTTATATACCAACATAGGGGATGCTCTGGAAAGTTTGAAAAATTATGGGACCTGTGGTTGGGTACACCGGGGCTAGCTCCGGACGACCTAATTATGGACAGACTTTTGAGACTAAATGTGGGTTGATATGCTACTTAAGTGCGTAGGCACTGGAGTATAGTGGGCAGATTGTCCGGGCACGGACAGTGACTTGGGGGAGGTGCGGTGGCCGCTCATGGCAGCATGAATACTCAGGATGGTGACAATTGTGTTTAAAATTCATTGCATGTATTGTAAGTAGTACGGTCATGTTGACTGTATTTGAAGAGATTATGGTACTTTGGACTGTAAGTGTTAAATTTGAATCAATAAACTTTGTTTTTTTCTGGAAAAAAAAAAATGGCATATATGGTCAGAGGGTACAGTAAGGTGTTTTCCTCTGGAAGGTACTTTTGATGTCTGGAGGTACGAGACCCCAGGATAAAAATACCTTGGAAGTAGTCCAGCTGTGGCTTCAGAAATCTGTAATGATGAGTGGGTTGATGGATGTGTAGTACACGCTTTTGTGGTTAAAATTCTCATGCCTGTTTTTGAACTTTGTATGGCTGGTCCATGCAAGGTTTTCGAGCTGCTCTCATGTTTTTCCCATTGTATTTTTTTCTATTGCTAAAAGAGTGAAGACAGCATTCTGTCTGTTTGTTTTGGAAGCTATGAAATATCTCCCCCACATTTGTATCTGAATGTTTGTCCCATGTTTCAAGTCTTCTCATTGTTTGTATCTAGTAACGTGAATATGTTAAAACTCACCGCGGCGATCCTCCTACGCGTTGCGGCTGTTGTATTTTTGTAGGAACGGGAAAGTAAGAGTTACTGAGGGTTTAGTTGAATTGGTTTTGAAGAATGTCATTGACAATTTACCAATGTACAGGAATGTCAGTATTGTTTGCCATTCTTTGCAGGTTAAATATGAGGGATAGAGTAAGAATTTTTGCTTGTAAGTATTTTTTTTCAGGTCCAAGGAGTTTCTGAAAGTGTATGTACATAGAAAGCAGAGCTTTCTTTTGGTGGTATTTGATCACCTCTGTGGTTTTTATTTTTTGCGCTATAAAAAAAAGAAGAGCGTCAAGTTTGAAAAAAAGCACAATATTTTTTTACTTTTTGCTATAATAAATATCCATTTTTTTTATTTATTTTTTAAAAATTTTCCTCAGTTTAGGCCGATATGTATTCTTCTACATATTTTTGGTAAAAAAAATCTCGCAATAAGCGCATATTGATTGGTTTGCACAAAAGTTATGGCAGATACAAAATAGGGGATAGATTTATAGCATTTTTAATTTTTTTACTAGTAATGGCGGCAATCAGGGATTTTTATCATGACTGCGATATTGCGGCGGACACATCGGACATTTTTGAAACATTTTTGGGACCATTCACATTTATACAGCGATCAGTGCTATAAAAATGCATTGATTACTGTATAAATATGACGGGCAGGGAAGGGGTTAACACTAGGGGGCAAGGAAGGGGTTAAATGTATTCCCTGGAAGTGATTCTTACTGTGGGGGGAGGTGACCGATGGTTGTCCCTATGTACAAGGGACACACCATCGGTCCCCTCTCCCTGACAGGAGGTGGATCTGTGTGTTTACACACACAGATCCACAGTCCTGCTCGGTTACTGGCCAATTGCGGGTGCCCGGTGGCCATCGCGGCTGCCGGGCACGTGCAGCGGGTCCCCAGTGACGCGGCGGGCGCGCGCGCGCCCCTAGTAGTTTTTAAAGGCGCGACGTCTTATGACTTCCAGTCAGAACAATGGAGTCTTCCGCCCGCCGTCATTTGACGGTGGGCGGTGGACAAGTGGTTAAAGTGTATTCTCCGACTAACTAAGAAAGCGAACAGGACCAATTGCTGGGTCTACTCTGAATCTCCACCGAGCTTTAGTCCCCAGCGATGACTATTTATAATGTTCATATTCGTATGAGGAGTTTTGACAAACTAGTAAAGACTTTAAACAGACACTTGTCAATAGAATTTTATGATACATTTCTAGAGGGTAAAATTGGTTATAGTTTTAACAATAGCTCTGGTTCTTGCCAGTATTGGGTATCGGGACAACTAGGTAGCCCACATGTGTGTTTCAACTTTAGTTTGGTACTTATGCGGATCTACAGCTTATAAGGTAATTCCCCTAATGCAAGAGGTCCATGCGTGCTGGTGAAACTCGTCCCTGCATCTTATGTCGTGGCCGATCGTGAGGATCTGATGGCGCATGAGAAGGTAAGAATGACGGGGACAGCTAAAAGGGAATTTGTTCACCAACCCCGACCAGGTCTGGGCATGGTTTCCTGCATGTACAAGGTGGAGGCTTGAGTTTATGATATGATTGAACAATTTCTCATCCATTGTGGATAGGAGGGTCATTTAAACTGTTGGATTTTTTTTATTTTCCATTGAATCGTGGTTGAAGGAAGTAAGAATATATACTCATGTAATTTTTGTTTCTATTCCTTCTATATGTTGTGATGAGGTGCTCCTGTTGCCTGATTCGACGTGTGACCAGAGCCCGAGCAAATTACCACATCTTTCTCGATGAGACGCCCCGAAGCCAAACCCACATACAAGACACAGGGGATCCCAGACCGACCAGCGATTACTACAGCTCACCATGTCATCTCTCCTGAAGAAGAGTCTACATGTCAAGCCGTGTTTTCCTTTTTATGGACTCATATGGACTCTAAGGACTGATTTATTTCCATGTGTAAGAAAAAGATCAAGATTCATTGCGGGACACATGGGAGCATATGACAAAGAGGAGGGTCTGTTGTGGAAATTTTATGAAGATGTATTTAATATGTATTGTCATAGTGTCACCCAGTGTTAGTAATTCCGCAGCCCACTCTAAAGAGCTGACTGGGGCAGACTGACGCTGGTTGAGTCCCGTCTGGTAGTGGAAAACTTCCTGGGATTGGAGAGAGGTGTTTGCAGAGTGGGGGTATGTCAGCCAGCGAAAGGGCCCCTGTGCATTGCACAGACGATCGTCTGAGGGGATATGTTCGCTCTGCAAGGACATTATGGGTTATAGGCGGATGCACGTTCTTGTCTCTGCTGTGTCTGATCAGCACATGTCGAGACTCGTAGCGTGCACAGAGCCTCCCATCCACAAGGAATGCTAGTATAATCCGGGTATGCGTTGTTCTCTGGAACAACGCAGAAAAAGGATTCCTATCAGCGGAAATACGGGAGTCTTTGATTTGTTATGGTCAGAGATGGAGACCTTCTTTGTTTGCTTTTTTTGTAATTGTATTTTCAGTTGCAGGACACATGAGGCCAAGGGGAGCCTGATTTGTTCATTTTCTATATCCCTACAGCAGCAAAGTCTTTTAAATTCATTTTATTTTGACCACAAATAGCAATAGAATACTATTCTAAGCGATCTGTCATTAAATAAATATAGGGACATCAGGATAAGCTCTGTTTTAAATGTTTTAAATCTCCACCGCCAGTACAGGAAATGCTAACAAAGTCACAGAGATACCATTGGAATTTCCATGACAACCCAAACGAGGAAACTCTTTGAGTGAGTGATAATTTCCAAATGCAAAATATTGAAAACGCAAGGTTCCATTGGTTTTAAATTAAATCTTGTGATCTTTGACTTGACCATACTTATGTCTTAAAGTGACCATTGGAATTATTACATTTGAACACTCAAGGGGCTATCCTTACTTGCTCTAGGCACCTAGCTGTCAAACTTAATAAGTCTTCTACGTCTTCATTCTTGTTTTTTTGTCTTGACAAAAGGCAAGCCACATAATTCTTTTTTCCAAGCATTATTTCCATATTCAGAGGAATATGTTGCAAAACACAGAATCATGGGAGAAGAGATGTCAGTCCCACTACCTAGAAATTTGGTAGCAATGGATCCTATAAAATGTGAATTACAATTCTAAATCTCCTGATGCCACACATACTACAATCAAATTTTTCAATATCTTTTTGAATGAATGAACTAGATCAGTTGTTAACGTAGGGGCTTGTGATTGGCTGATGACGGGCACCAAATGGTACAAGTCACTGCCCCGCTTTTCCTATGATAGGACACCAACTCACCTGTTGGTAGCCCCTTTACCTCCACCATCTTGTGCCCATCTCCTTGCCAGAGGCCTTACCATGACATCTCTGGCAATTAGCCTTTATATTTAGAAGAAAGGAATGTCCACACAAATGGTATCGTTTCTGCACTTTACTGGTGTTCTTCAGAAGATGGCATTGACACATCACAGACATTATCCGGGGTCGTTTGGCGTTACTTTGCCAGTCATACATGTGGATGCAACGTAGCAGTCATTATGTGAAAGCAGAACATTACACATCATGTTCAAGCCAACGTTCTGTGCAGAGGGGACAGAGATTGGAATGGGGAAGTACGAAGTTAAAGAGGAAAGGGGGAGAGGGACAGACTGCAAGGGCACTGTGATTGCTAGGGGCACAGTAATATGAAGGGGAATGCACTGTAAAGGGGCACTGTAATCATTACAGTGCCCCTTTACAATGCAGTGCCCCTTTACAGTGCAGTCCCCTTTACATCACAGCCCTTTTACAGAGCAGTCCATGTAACATTAATGTTAAGGGAACTGCACTGTAAAGGGGAACTGCACTGTAATGTGCTGTGATGTAAAGGGGAACTGAGGACACTGATATAAATGGGGGGCTGTGCTGTAAAGGGGGCCTGAGGACAGACTCGGTGAATAACCCCCCACCCCCTGGGAAAATTTGCTGCTGTGAAACCGGACCCTGGTGCCAAAAAGGTTGGGGACTGCTGCTCTAGGTTATGGCACTGATTTTATGTCCCTTATTTAAATAAGCCGGTAAGCATTAAAGATACATTTATATGAATATTCGTTTTTCCTTTTATAGCTAATCTGCAATATTTTCTCAACAATAAAACTCATTCTGAAGCTAGCTACATTGCGATATGCATTATACCTCTAATAGCTAAACTTCATATAACCATCATACATATAATAAAATAAGGTACAGCTTAGATCTTCTCTACTGAAGACAGGTGCCTCCTCAGGTGTGAGATAAAATCGGCCTGGGACTGGGACAAGACCCGTTCTGTTATTGATTGAGGTATCCAGCCCTGTTGGAGATGGAAAAATAAAGCCTAAGTAGCTGATTTAGACAGAATTTTGAGTAAATATGTACCAAGAAAATGTTAAGCAGTGCCAAGACCTTTGTTCACAAGTGGCATGAGCATTCATGTATTTGCATTATTTTTTTACTTATGTAGAAATGTACCATTAGCTAATTTTTTCACACTTATGTAGTTATAACAGCACACCTAAAATTTTAAGGGGAATAAAACCTCATTCACACGGGCGGCACTCTCTACCACCTCCCTGAAAAGCAATCTGCGATGAATGGCGTTTTAGAGGGTGATAGTATGGTGGCTGCCAGGCATTCAGGATGAGATACCGCTGCCTGCGAAATTTGCATGAAAAAAAGTTTTAGTTTGTCAGTAAATTTTGTAAATAAGTAATTTTTCTCCTTTACTGATGTGCGCTGAGGAGGCGGCACTGATGGGCACTAATGAGGTGGCACTTATGAGCACTGATAAGGCAGCACTTATGGGCACTGATTAGGTGGCACTGATGAGGCACTATTATGCCGCATTGATGGGCACTTATAGGTGGCCTCAATATGCGGCACTGATGAGCACTGATAAGCGGCAATGCTGGGCACTGATAGGTGGCACTTATGGGCACTGATATGTGGCACTGGTGGGCACTGATAGGCAACACGGATAGGCGGCACTGATGGGAATTAATGGGCAGCACTGATGGAAATTTATGGGCAGCACTGATGGGAATTGATGGGCAGCACTGATGCGCACTGATGCGCACTAAAAGGCAGCACTGACTGGCACCAGTAATGGGCAGTGATTCGTGCCACTGATGGGCACTAATGGGCACTAATTGGTGGCACTCATGGGCATTGATTGGTGGCACTGGTGGGCACTGATATGTGGAACTGGTGGGCACTGATAGGCAACACGGATAGGCGGCACTGATGGGAATTGATGGGCAGCACTGATGGAAATTGATGGGCAGCACTGATGGAAATTGATGGGCAGCACTGATGAGCAGGCACTGATGCGCACTAAAAGGCAGCACTGACTGGCACCAGTATTGGGCACTGATTTGTGTCACTGATGGGCACTACTGGGAACTAATTTGTGGCACTCATGGGCATTGATTGGTGGCACTTCTGGGGCTTTACTGTAATCAGGGCACTTATAGGTGGCCTCAATATGCGGCACTGATGAGCACTGATAAGCGGCAATGCTGGGCACTGATAGGTGGCACTTATGGGCACTGATATGTGGCACTGGTGGGCACTGATAGGCAACACGGATAGGCGGCACTGATGGGAATTAATGGGCAGCACTGATGGAAATTTATGGGCAGCCCTGATGGGAATTGATGGGCAGCACTGATGAGCAGGCACTGATGCGCACTAAAAGGCAGCACTGACTGGCACCAGTAATGGGCAGTGATTTGTGCCACTGATGGGCACTAATGGGCACTAATTGGTGGCACTCATGGGCATTGATTGGTGGCACTGGTGGACACTGATAGGCAACACGGATAGGCGGCACTGATGGGAATCGATGGGCAGCATTGATGGAAATTGATGGGCAGCACTGATGGAAATTGATGGGCAGCACTGATGGAAATTGATGGGCAGCACTGATGAGCAGGCACTGATGCGCACTAAAAGGCAGCACTGACTGGCACCAGTAATGGGCACTGATTTGTGTCACTGATGGGCACTAATGGGCACTAATTTGTGGCACTCATGGGCATTGATTGGTGGCACTTCTGGGGCTTTACTGTAATCAGGGCACTGATTATAATTGCCCTGATCACATGCCCTGTTCTCCCCTGTGTGGAGATGCCACTGATCGGCTCTCCTTGCCACACACTCTGTCAGTGTGAGACGATGAGAGCGATTACCGGCACTTCCTGTATTTACATGTGACCGGCTGTGATTGTACACAGCCAATCACATGGTTAAAGAGCCGCGTTAGCTGGTCTTTACAGAGATCGAGGTCGCGCCATGTCCTAGCAGCATGGCACGGCCACGATCGCTGCATATGACGTCCACCCAAAACGAGAGCCGCACCATCCCTCATTTGACGGTGGGAGGGCGGCAAGTGGTTAAAGTCCACGTGAATCCTAAAAAATACAAATTTGCTCAAGTATTCATCATGGTATCATCTACGTAAATCTTGTTTTAAAAAAATCTATGTAAATAACTTTTTTGGGATTATAAATTGGTAATGTGATTTAACCAAAATTCCATAGGTTATCAGTGGCCAGTGAGGGCGGTGCACAAGATTAATTGGTGAAAGTGACCATGCACTTCTGCACAGTCTCCTAACAGGAGCTGGAGTCACTCAATGAAGGAAAGGAGGGTATGATGTCACAGGCTGACTAGGGAACTACAGACTTGCCGACCGGAATCCTGTTGTTCCTTTTAAAAGATGAACTTAGCATGTCTGTCAACACTACCACAGGTCTGAACCCATGGATAGAGTTGACAGAATACAGCAGAAAGATGTGGAAAGAGGAAGGAGACTGGCAGGATCACCAGGTATTTCTGCATCTTTTTAAAGCCAAAGACAAAAAAAGGGGAGGGCGTTATAAGGTTAATAAACAGTTTAAATGGAAGTGATTTATTTTTTGTGTTCATATACACTTTAAAATTGTTTCATATATTTTCCTACCATTCAGAGCACATATCCTGTGGGTCTGAGGTCAGTTATTCCCACTGGGCCTTTCTGAACACAACTGATAAGGAACCAGAAATGTATGATACAGAGCTGTGATTGGATGCCTCACCCTGAGAAGACAATTAACAGCTTTGCCTCTTTTCCCAGACTGCTAGCCACAAAGTTATCCTATCATATCCAGACAGAGAGCACTTCAGTGACAGGCAAATATCATTCGGCAATTTTAGGGGTTTATGGACAGTGGGCAACATGAAGGCCAGGCTAACCTAATGTCACTTTTTGACTTTACGTCTGCTTTAATGTTGTATTTACATTAAAAACAAATCAACCCCCATTCCAGTACTGCATCAATGCAGCTTCCTTCAACCACTGGCTTGGTTGGAAAAAATGTTTGTGTTTGGTGGCAGCCTAAGATTTTGGGAGTTGTCAGCTTATTGATTTCCCTGTCAGTAAGTGAATTCTGGATAAGTTTTAGCACCCAGCTAACAGACTGTCAGTAGGTTTGTGTTTTGCAAATATCCCAGCTATAATTTGCAAAAATTGCAAATGGCCATAGTGATCAGTGCATATTCCAACTGTCTCCCTACAGCTTAGGCAATCGAACTATACAGGTTTATGTTAGTATCTACTGCTTAGTATATATGTATATATATATATATATATATATATATATATATATGTAGCGGGTATATACTTTTAAAACTGGTGAAGACACCAGTGATGCATAGTTCCCTTCGGCCCAGCAGGTGGCGCTGTCACTTTGGGCCGGGGTTGAACCATCGCTGCAGTGCCGTACCCTTTGTGACCCCTCGCAGCGGTTGTACGGCGGGGCGGGGAACCCGCCGTGCTTGCTGGGAGAGGTTATAAAGGGGGCGGACATCTTCGCCACGAGTTTCGAGTCCCAGGCACCTTCAGCCTGAGGGCTGCTGTTCGCGGTCGGTGTCCAGGCGGCCTAAGCCTGGACACCTGGAGTTCGTATTCCATCCCAGACACCTTCAGTCTGGGGTGAGGTACTCAGCTGGAGGCCTGGGGCCCAGTACCTTCCGCTGGGTCCCGCGAGGGAGGGATTGTCCTAGGGTGCCCCGGGAGTGGGGCACCCGAATCCAGAGGTGTAAGGAACCGGAGGAGGGACTCATCCGAAGACCTGGTGCAGCAGATTGCCAGTGCCGGGTGAACCTCTGGAGACCGCCCGGAGGGATATCTTTCCTGAACAGGGGCCAAGTTCAGAGAGGAAGGTGGTTCATGTTCAATGACCGGTGGCAGCGGTCCAACTATTCAACTCAGGTCAGTGGCAGAGACCTGCTATTAGGCCTGTGGCAGGGGCTTCAATGGTTCATCCGGTCGGTGGCAGCGACCAAAACTCACGGTCAGTGGCAGAGACCGTGCGCCAGGCATATTCGCTAGCAAAGGAATAGGAGAGTTCAGTTGTGCCTGGGCCTACTCGTACCCACACCCCTGTCTGTCTGTTACTGAAAGTTCAGCTGATTGTGTTTACCCTGAAAGTAGAGAAATAAAGGAGTGTTGGACTTTCGATTGGTGTGGGGCTCTATGTTATTGGCAGACACATCTCCAAGGGACAGCTGGAGGCTTCGTATGCAGTGAACAGACCCGGAGGTAATTCAAGTAACTCTGCTCAACTCTCATACACATACGAGGGGAGAGCTTGGCGTAGTGTTCCTGCACTCTCCTCCCAGGTACCCTTAGACACAAGCCAATCAAACGAGAAAACCTGAGAGGGAGAGTGAGGCCCCGCTACACGTGTATATATATATATATATATATATATATATATATATATATATACATACATACACACATACATATATTTACACACACACATACACATACATACACACACACACACACACACACAATCATGGCCAAAAAAATTGCATTTCTTTCAAATAATGAACCACTTTGCCCGGAAAATTGTTGAAATTAAAATGTTTAGGCATTCTCATGTTTATTTCTTTTGTTCGTATTGGTATGACACAAAAAAAGGGAGAAACTAAATGCCAAATCTGAGGCATTTCACGCAAAACTCCAAAAATTAACTGGACACAATTATTGGCATGTGTGATGCTCCTGTAATTTGTAATTTAAGCTCACTTCAATTAACCACTTTAGCCCCGGACCATTTCACTGGTCAAAGACCAGGCCACTTTTTGGGATTCGGCACTACGTCCCTTTAACTGTGCGACGTGGCTCCCAAACAAAATTGACGTCCTTTTTTTTTTTTGGCAGGAATTGTACAGCCCATGGCACTGTAGCTAATCTTGAACCGCGGCTGTTTCAACTTGTTTTCTTATCGTGTCTTTATGGATGTAAAGCTTTTGCTGCCTTTTTGAAAATAAATTTCTTTTGGGATATACTACACCATGAAGCCTTCTACTTTCCTCCATTAAAACAAGACTTTCCAGGGGTATCTAGAACTTAGGACGATCCCTGCTGTAAGATCTTCTTCTTTGAAACTGGATATCCTGTGGCAGTTGGAAGAATACCTTTCTCTGAAGCAGACCATGGGTGGATCACATTCCTGCCGGCAGGCTGATGCATAAGCACCTCCGATCTCTATAACCTGAGATCCCACGAATCTGGTATCATATCCCTGACCTCAGAGTATCAGAATCTCAGAATATCAGAAGACCCAATGCTTGTTCGGAACGTGGTTACTTTGTGATATTTATATAGACTTTTATTCTGTTATATATATATATATATATATATATATATATATTTAAAAAAAAAATCACATTGCATTTTGATTGGTATTTATGAATATATTTTCATGCACCAGGAAGTTTTTTTCAGTCTTTTCAATATATATATATTTTTTACATATACATTTCTTCATTTTTGAGTGTATGCACGCTTTTTTCTTTTTTACTCACATATTTTGAGCTTTTAGTATTTAGGCTATTTGAGCTGCTGCACACTTGCACTTTCAGTCACTTAGGTTAGTGCAAATTTTTCCTTTTTATACTGTAGCTAATCTCCCTGGGCGTAGACAAAAGAAAAAAAACGATCAAAGATTGCAGCAAAGGATTGTTTGAATGGTGGAAAAAGGACCTCGATCAACTTCAGCTCGCACTATACGTTGCCATATGAATGAAAAGGGACGCTATGGTAGGAGACCCAGGATGACCCCACTGCTGACACAAACATAAAAAAGCCAGATTGGAGTTTGCCAAAACTTACCTAAGGAAACTTAAAATCCTTTTGCGAGAATGTGCTGTGGACAGACAAACTAAAATTACAGCTTTTTGGTAAAGCCCATCATTCTACTGTTTTCATAAAAGTGTTGGTTCAAGTATGCTGTGTGTTTTGACAGTGTATGACAGCTTGCAGGATGGTATCCCCATTGTGGTTCGAGTGGATCTTCTGATTTCAGGCAGTTCAGTTGGATCTGGTGGGGAACTTGAAATAGGCATTGTGAGTTCCACCTCTTGTTCTGACTCCTGTCCAGGTTCTCTTTGGTCTACATTTCTTCTGGTTTGCTAGACATATACACTTCAGGGATTTGCATTTCTGCTGATGGGCTCTCATCAAAATAAACACTAATGCCCTGTACACACGATAGGATTTTCCGTCAAAAAAAGTTGGATGTGAGCTTTTGGTCAGATATTCTGTGTGTATGCTCCATCCAACATTTTCTGTCAGAATTTCCACCAGCAAAAGTTTGAGAGCAGGTTCTCTGAAAAAGTTTGTCAGAAATTCCGCTCGTCTGTATGCAATTCCGACGCGCAAAAAAAACACGCATGCTCAGAATAAAGCAGAAGAACCGAACTGCCTATTGAACTTCATTGATCTCGGCTCGTCGGACATCTTGTACGTCACTGTGTTCTTGACGGTCGGAATTTCAGACAAGATTTGTGTGACCGTGTGTATGCAACACAAGTTTGAGCCAACATTCCGTCAGAAAAAATCCACGGTTTTCTTGTCGGAATTTCCGATCGTGTGTACGGGGCATATGGCTTATTGTCACTCTGTCAGTCTTTGGGTGTAGGATTCTGTAACCCGTAGTTTTCTCGCTGTAGCCTACTAGAATGTCTTCTATGGCTGTTCTCCAGCTTGAATCACTTACCACTTGGAATATAGGCATATGCTTTACATCCAAACACTCTGATTTGCCCTATACTAGGCTTTGATCCATGCCACATTTCGAATTTTAATGGCTCTTGATTGTAGTCTGTTCTGTAGGTAGGTTGCAGTCATAACTGCTCCTCCCCAGTACTTGTGAGGTAGGTTGCTATCCGACAACATGCACCTGGCCATTTCTATAAGAGTGTGACTTCTCCTTTCTGCTACACCGTTTTGTTCAGGAGTGTATGGTGTGGTTGTTTGGTGTGGTTGTCTGGTGTATTATTCCTTGTCTCTTCAGGTATGAGCCACTTCTTTGCTTATGTATTCTCCCCCATTGTCGGTGCGTATTATTCCTGGTTTCCATGGGAATTAGTTGCAAGACATGGCAAAGAACTCTTGAAGTTTCTCTGATGCTTCATTCTTGTGTTTCATCAGATAAGTAGTTGTGTACCTGGAATAGTCATCAATGAAAGTCAGTAGATATCTGTTCCCGCCTGACGTGGGAGTTTTTATTGGACCGCATACGTCACTGTGTATGAGCTGCAGGGGTTGGGTCGTTTTTCTATGAGATGCCTGTGGAAGGGGAGCACGTGTGGCTTTTGCTTCAATATAGCATTTGCATTTCATGAGCACTTTGCAAGGCGCTATTGTCAAATGTTCTGATAAGCCTCTCTTTATAATGTCCTGCATAGCTTCTGGACTCCTGTGCCCCAGCCACTTGTGCCATACGTGAATACATTTGTTGTGTATGTCATTAGGAGACTATATTGGCTTGCTGGTCTGTGGCGATGAGCCTGTATAGGTGATCATCAAGTTTTCCTTTTGCGAGGCATGGCTTATTATATGGAATTGTGCATTCATCACCATGGAACTTAACTGTGATGCCCCATACACACGATCGTTTTTCATGCCATTAAAAATGGCATTTTTAAAAATGGCCATTAAAAATGATCGTGTGTATGCTCCAGAGCATTTTTAACGACGTGAAAAACGGCCATTAAAAATTTCGAACATGCTCTCTTTTTTCACGTCGTTTTTCATGTCGTTTTTTTTAACGACGTGAAAAACGATAGTGTGTATGCTTTAACGACGTGAAAAAAAACGCGCATGCTCAGAATCAAGTATGAGACGGGAGCGCTCGTTCTGGTAAAACTAGCGTTCGTAATGGAGATAGCACATTCGTCACGCTGTAACGGACTGAAAAGCACGAGGCTGAAAAGCGCGAATCGTTGCTCAACAAACTTTACTAACATGAAGGGTGGCGCCATTCGAACGGAACTTCCCCTTTATAGTGCCGTCGTACGTGTTGTACGTCACTGCGCTTTGCTCGAGCGTTTTTTTTAATGATCGTGTGTACGCAAGACAGGCTTGAGAGGAAACATGAAAAAAAATGACAAGAAAAACGTCGGTTTAAAAAATGGCATGAAAAATGATCGTGTGTATGGGGCATGAGACCGTTGTTTGCAAGACTTTTCACTGATAGAAGGCTGCCTTCTAGTTCTGGAACATAGAGCACTTTCTTTAGAAGGATACTGTGCTTGCATTGGCCTTTACCTTCTGAAGTGATGTTCTTCCCGTTTGCTAGGAAAACATAGTCTTTTGCACTGTAATAAATGTTTGTGAAGAAGGTCTCTTCGCTAGTCATGTGGCTTGTCACACCTGAATCTATGCACCAGCCATGTGGCTTGCCACTCTGTGTCATTTTAAAGGTGCCTTCAGTTTCCTTTGTGATTGCTTTGACTCTTTCTTTTGTGGATAGCTCCAGCTTCGGCTGCTCGGCTTTCCAGATAGAACAATCCTTTTTTAAGTGACCGGTCCTTTTACAGCGATTTTGTACATCTTAAGAGCTTTGACAGTGAAAATAAATGCCAACACAGTCAGTATTGAAATCAATATGGCAAAGAAGTGTATGGTTACACCATACTATATATAGTGATATTAAAGTCCCATTTAGGTGCATATAAAAAAATGTCCAATAATTGATTTATATCCTTGAACAATAATGTGCATAGGTGAATTGATATCAGTGAGGTATTCCACCACCACATACAATGTGCCAACACCACATGGAATGCGTGCTTACCACAAGGCAAGCAAAGTAAGATTGCGGCTAAAAAAACCCAGCCAGGGCCTTTATCCAGGGGATTCCTAAAGCGGCAGCTTCGGATGGTCAGAATGGAGGAAGAGATGTATACAGCATATGGCTGGATTATCTCGATGGTTCAGGTCTCACTTCCTATGAGACCTGAACCATCGAGATAATCCAGCCATCCGCTGTATACATCTCTTCCTCCATTCTGACCATCCGAAGCTACCGCTTTAGGAATCCTCTGGATAAAGGCCCTGGCTGGGGTTTTTTAGTCACAAGCTCACCTTGCTTGCCTTGTGGTAAGAGCGCATTCCATGTGGTGTTGGCACATTGTATGTGGTGGTGGAATACGTCACTGATATCAATTCACCTATGCACATTCTTGTTCACGGATATATTTAAATTATTGGATTTTTTTTTATATGCACCTAAATAGGACTTTAATATCACTATATATAGTATGGTGTAACCATAAACTTCTTTGCCATATCGATTTCAATATTGACTCTATTGGCATTTATTTGCACTGTTTATTTTAGGTTTTAGTTAGCGTGGCTACATCTCTTTTTCATTTATATCCAGTGTGTATCTCACTTCTAGCTGCTGCTCATTTGTTATAATTTCTCTTTTAATGTTTATGTTTAGTCATTCGTTTATGTTAGCGTGGTATTTTTTCTCATTAATATTCATCAATTTGTTTGCCTTTGACATGTTCCAGTGTCAGCTCCTGCTCGGGTCTGGTTTCTATTGTGTTAATAAGAGCAGTATATGTCTCTGGAAGGAGACAGGGCAACAATATGGTTATCTTTGATGTCCTCTCCGATGGCGTGTAGCTGTTCTATGATCTCTAGCATAGCATTCACGTGGTCACACATATTCTGGCCTTCTTCTAGTCTCATATTATACAACTTTCTTAATAGAAACAGCTTACTGTTGAGCCTTGAACGCTCATGCAGTTTTTGTAATGAAGTCCACATACCTTTGGCTGTTTTCTCTGTTCTTATGTGGATAAACTGGTCATCTTTCACTAGCAAGCTTAGTCATTTTTGACTGCCTATGCTTCCTGTCCCAGTCCTCTGTCTCTATATTTGTGGGTCTGTCTGTATTCAGCACTTGCCACAAGCCAACCTTGCCAAGAATCATTTCTAGCTTGAACTTCCACAGCTGGTGATTGGCATTGTTCAGGTTTGCTATTCCAAACTTCACATCTGAACCACTTGCCAGGTTTCAGTAGCTTGTATACAGTACTCACTGTACTCAATAAATTGCAGAATTCTCTTTCCAGTGCCTGGGTGCTGCTGTGTATTGAAATAATGCGCTGGAAGCTTCTTGTTTGCAGCAATAGCTTTGCTTTCATGGAGGATTACAGAACATGTATTTTCATGGAAAAGGAACAAGGAGCATGCAACTATATACACTGAGATAACACTTCCTCTGATTACATTACCATAGATACACACAACAGTGCAACCCGCTGGATAGATAGGTATAATGCATACAGTATATAGTTCACAGTATATATGAGCAGATTGCTGTTGTTCTTCCAACAAAAAGAAATGAGGCCTTTAAAGGAAAGAATACAGTCCCTACAGTTAAACATGATGGAGGTTCACTGATGTTATGGGGTTGTTTTGCTGCTTCAGGCACTGGATGTCTTGACCGTGTGGGGTGGAATGTAGGGCAGTGTCAGAAAGTTGGGTCTCCTTCAGAAGTCATTGGTCTTACAGCAGGACAATGACCTAAAGCACATGTCAAAAAGCACCCAGAAAGAGTCCAGATCTAAATCCCATAGAGCGCCTGTAGAGAGATCACAAAACAGCAGTTGGGAAAGTTGGGAAAAGTAATCCTGGAGAGACCTGGAGCAGTTGGCGAAAGAAGAGTGGTCCAAAATTCCAGTAGAGAGGTGTAAGAAACTCATTGGTTATAGGAAGTAATTGATTTCAGTTATTTTCTCCAAGAGGTGTGCTACCAAATATTAAATTGAGGGTGTGTTTTGCGTGGAATGTGTCAGATTTGACTTTTTGTTTCTCCACTTTTTTGTGTCATACTAAAACAAACAAAATAAATAAACACGAGAAGGGCTAAACATTTGCAATTGCAACAATTTTCTGGGTGAAGTGGTTCACTATCTGACAGAAATGCAGGGGTGCCATTATTTCTGGCCATGACTGTATATATATAGTATATAAGAGTTCTGTTTTCCTGCACATTTGTCTACCTTCTGTTGTTTATGACCAACCTTAGTATCAATGCCCAGTTAAATAATAGAATACATTTACAGTCTTACCTTAAGATCTAAACTTAGAAGCCAAGTGAAATGTGTTTTCCTCCTGTCACCTTCAACGGGCCTTAAAATAATACAAGTGAGTTTGGCTTTTGCCCTGTAGAGAAGCATAAACGTATTACTTACTTATAGGAAATATTTGTGTAGACAACAAAAAAAAGGAAAGTACATCATAAATAACACACAGTATTTATTCTCCAGCAATGTTTTAAAAATTAAGGTTGAAATTTGGACTAAATTTGCGTTATTCAGAGGTTCGGATGGATCCGAAGTTTCCGACCCACAATAGTAACGAATTTCAAAAAATCCTAAACAAATTATAACATAACTAATTATCCAAATTCGAATATGAATTTGAATTTGAAAGTTAACTTACATTTTAAATGGAAACATAAAACATATTGCAATAAATACAGTAAGGTATAAAAGTGAAATAAGATGATGATTCCTACAAAGGCTGCTTTATAGAAAAGAATATAATAGAATAAAACAGAATAGAATAGAAAAGAATATAAAAAATAAAACAGAATAGCATAGAATATAAAGGGATAGAATAGCATAGCATAGAATAAAATAGAATTGAAAATAAAATAATAGAATAAATGGAATAGATTAAAATAGAATACGATTGAATGAATATAGCCATCTTCTGAAATTCTAATTTCAAATCAATTAGAAAAAAAAATAATGTACAAAACAAATCCGAATTTACGAAACACATTCCGAACACAAATCATTTTAACATAATGAATATAATGAAATTAACTTAACGAACAAATCCAAAACGAAACAAATTTTTCCATTGTGCACATCTCTAGTGGCGATCAATGGAATAGTGGTGTCTAATTCAGTCATTTCTAGCTTCCAGGGTCATCGGCCAAGTATAGCATATACTGTACATACTTTCTTTGGTTCAAGCTGGACCATTGTAACTACAGTATCTCACAAAAGTGAGTACACCCTTCACATTTTTGTAAATATTTTTTCCTGACAGACTCCATGGCAGACTACGTGTGGGTTAACCCCCGCTTACTCTCCACAGCTATAGGACCCCCTACCCATAAATTTGAGCTCACCTCTACAGACAGTGTTCCTTTTTTGTCCTCACATGGACGCTTCATCATGCGATTCTGTGCAGTCCAGGATGTCTGTTGGATCAGGTACCAGTTGTGCGGTGCACCCAGGGCCCAGCTATGAGCGGGCGAGTGGTTTGGGCTGATGGATACCCCAATGGTGGAGGGATGTGGCCCCAGTGTACCATGACAGACGGTGGATCTCGGCTGGCAAGGTCTGAAGACTTCTCTATAACATTTCCATGGCAGATGGTTTTTGTGTGTAGTGTGTTTTTTCTTCTCTGCATGTTGTCTTCAATCCATACAGCACTGTTGTTCTTGGTATCAGTGTGGAACACTTCTGCGTTCCAGGACGCCATTTCCCTTCCTGATTCTGGCCGCTGTACGTCTGCGCATGTACAGAGCCATGGTGAAACCGAGGCTTGGTTTTCGCGCATGCGCGGTGTGGCGGAAGGGTCAGAGGCCACACAGGCGCAGTAGGCTGGTCCGTTCGGCGCATGCGCGCAGCGGGACCGGCTGTGACGTCTTTCCGGCGGGTTATTTAAACCACTGAAGAGCCCTATACAGGTGGGATAACCTGTGGGCATATAGCGGGAACAGCATCCCAGAGCCTCAGTACTCATTGGGCAAGGTAAGGCATTGCACTGTGACAGTTTTTATTGCATGTCTCTTAAAGGGACAGTTTTAAAAAAAAAAAATGTTTTCTTTTTTGGGAAAGTATTTTAAAATAACTTTTTGTTTGTTATGCCTTCTTAGCCTAAGTAGTCTGTAGCATTGGATCGTGTTGTCTCTTCCTCATTATGGACTCTTCATCACCGCTGTGTGGCCAGCCCTCTCGCACAAGGTATGTGCGGAGTGGGTAGGGGGATGGTGTCATTGTTTGTTTTTACTGCAGGTGGTTGCTAAATGCTTACCCTGCTCACCCTCCTCCCCCTCCCTCTGTCTGTATTATTTCATTGCAGCCCGGCTAGATCAGATCATCCGTCACAAGACAGGGACCTTACCAGGCCGCATCATCAACATCATTCATCCTCCAGGTCCAGACGCGGCACTACGTCTAGGACCCATAATCATAGGGGATGTTCACATTTCCCCTCTAGACATAGGAGACGTTCCCATTCCCCCTCTAGTCACCGCCACCATCACCACCGCAATAGTCGCTCTGACCACAGAGCCTGCTGGGGATGTAAGACCAGAGTCCCGGAGGGCAAATCGCTATGCGACCCATGTTATGCCCGAGTGGTCGTGAGAAAGAGACCGAAAAACTAAATCTTGAGTCTCTTGTTAAACGTGTGGTACAGCAATCTATGAAGGAAATAGATGCCCCCACACGAGGAGCCAGTCCACCACCTTGTCTGGCTCCTTGGCTGACGAGGCCCAGGAGGATCCAGGCCAATTCCAGCCCCATGATGCCTCCCATGATTCCTCGCAAGATGAGATGGAGGGAGATGATTCTACGGTGGGATTCGACTACGCTTTAGTCTCTTCACTGATCAAGGCAGTGAAGGAAACCTTAAAGTTGGTGGATACCACTGCCCCCCCAGAAAAACAAAGGAAAATTTTTAAGCAACTGGGGAAAGAATGCTCCAATTTTCCACTTCCCTCTGAGCTGAAAGGCGTGTTGGAGGAAGAAAGGAGCAAGGGAGATAAGAAGGTTTCTTCGATAAGCAAAACCTCTAGACTGTATCCCTTTAAAGCCGAGGATGTTAAGCATTTGGAAAATTCTCCCCTCGTAGATGCAGCAGTAATGCACCTAGCGAAGCATGTCACCCTCCCGCTAGATGATACTGTATCTTTTAAAGATGGTCTGGAACGAAAGATTGACCAAGACCTCAAAAGAATTTATAGCCTGACCGGAACGGCCTGCAAACCAGCCTTAGCCCTTGCGGTTACCTCCAAAGCAATGGAGGTCTGGGTGGAAAATGTAGACTCCGTTCTGAAAGGTGTCTGAGGAATTAGCTCAAAGTTCAGCAGTGCAAGAACTTAAACTGGCAGTCGCCTTTTTGGGCGAAGCATTAATTGACCTCATCCGTTTACTGGCTAGATCAATGTTGTCTTCGGTCACGGCCAAACGAGCATTGTGGTTACGCCCCTGGCTTGCTGATCCAGCCTCCAAGCAGGCGTGGTGCAAAATTCCCTTTGAAGGGAATAATGCCATTTCAAAAGCTACAGGCAGAAAGTCGGGTTTCCTTCCCCAGGACAGGCACCCGTTTAATCAGAGAAGACCTCAACGGAGACGCAGTACAGAGCGTTCGAGGGAGGCACGCTCCTATAGACCCAGACGTGACTTTAGGAGAAGCTGGAAACTGGAATAGAGGGCAAACTTCCTTTCAAAAGTCTGCTAAGAAACAGACGACCGGTGGGCGCGAGCCAACTAAATCCTTTTGAGATTGGGCCCGCCCAGGTGGATTGGGTAGGGGCTTGCCTACCTCTCTTCCGGCATGTCTGGGTAGCCTCGATCTCAGATTATTGGACCATCAAGATGGTCTCAACAGGCCACACGTGGTCCTTCACCAAGATTCCTCCCTGCAGACCAATGCAGACCTCACTACCTCGGTCAGAAGAAAGAAGAAAAACAACAAGTTCTTCTATCTTATGTGAATGCCCTGAAAGATCAAGGAGCAGTAGTACCCGTGCCAAAGAGCGAGGAATTCCAGGGGGTATACTCCCCCCTCTTTCTTTCTAGTACAAAAGAAGAACGGCTCTTGGCGCCCAGTTATAGACCTCACCTTTCTGAACAGGTATATAAAGCACGAGAAGTTCAAGATGGAGTCACTCTCGACTATCCAAAAAGTCGTTCAACCAGGCGACTGGTTGATCTCAATAGATCTAAAGGACGCATACTTTCATGTTCCCGTGGCAGAAGATTTCCACAAATATCTTCGGTTTCAGGTCGAACGAGAGCACTTACAGTTTATATGTCTTCCATTCGGATTAACAACTTCTCCAAGAGTGTTTTCTAAGGTGCTGTTGGCAATAGTGTCTCTTATCAGAGTACAGGGCGTGCGTCTGTACTATTACCTGGACAATTTGCTAGTACTGTCTCAGGACAAGCAGCAGCTTTTGGTCTACAAAGAACAGGTGATCTCTACACTAATAGAGTTCGGATGGCTCCTAAACCGGGAGAAAGGTCAGCTAGAGCCGACCCAGCGCTTAATCTATCTAGGAGCTCAATTCGACACCATAGAGAATACCATCTCTCTTCCGGAAGAAAAAATCCCGGTCATTCGGGAAAGAATCTCCTTAGCCCTAGATTCCTCACACCTAAGCATATAACAAAGAGGTAGAATATGGGACTTTGAAGGTGCTTGCAATAATTGAAAAATAAATTCCAAGAAAGGAAGGATTTTATAAAAATAGAAATGTATTTATTACGATATACATAAAAAACTGATACATATACACGCCTGTGACCATCACAGGTATACACCTAATACCAATATCAAGATGGTCACGCAGATATATACAGTTGAAGTGAAGCGTCCATAGATTTTCTACAGTTTCGCCTATTAGGCTTCATCAGGAATAGACGCCCAAACAATTTTAACAGACTCGAAACAGGCTATTAGGTATAAGAAAAGAAAAACATATTAATTCCCTGTGGGAAATGCAATTATTGCATTTTCATCTTGACGGGCAAAACCGTAGCTCTTCCCAATGATACTATTTGGACACCTAAACACAGGTGTAACTGCCAATCCATTGGGGCTGTTTACATCATGAAATGTCTATGCGGCGCCTTTTATGTGGGAAAAACGAAGCAACTATTCTTTTGTCGCATCAGGGACCATGTGTCCCTTATTGCCAAACATAAAATGGAGACACCAATCAGCCGCCATGTAGGCTTATATCATAATTTTGATCTAAAATGTATAAAGTTCTTTGCTTTAGAACATATACCACAACACGAAAGAGGGGGAGAAATTGATCAAAAGCTTCTCCAGCTTAAGAGCAGGTGGATCTATCTCTTAAAAGCCACCCGACTCCCTGGCCTGAATGAAGGAATCAGCTTTAAACCATTCTTATGATGACCTTTGTTCAGACGCAGGACCATTCAGTTCTTGATTTGCCCATTTATACAATCCATGGGCACCAGGTACTGACATGTTCCCCAAATTTTCGTTATCCCCTATTGTGCTTTATTCCATCATTTGAGGTTAGGGGTATGACCTATGGGTGGGGGGAGAAAGGGTATCACATTACCTGGGAGTGGACTCCACAAACCATTTGCCAACATTTCTTCCTTTATTTTAAAGGTCGAAATATATAATAGGTTTTCATTTATTAATTTATGTTGCTTTATACTTTATAATGTCATTTTGTATCTTTATTATGTTTAGGCAAGATGTATGTAATTGCCTACATAATTCATTCGATGTAATTATCTTATATATATTTTCTGTTTCTTGGATTCATTTGGGCGTGGCGCACGTATGCATTAAAACATACTTTTTTCCATCTTTTTTGTTGTCTCATGGGTGCACGTTGGAGCAGACAATCGGGGAGGGCGTCTATGCCTTGGTTTCTCCTTCCCTCCCCTTTCCATCTGGTTCCCTTTGCCTACGTTGTCTATGGATTGGTCATTGGTTTGGTTAGCTTTGTCCCGGCCGGGTCTCACCCCATACGGACACTCGAGGGTGTGGGCTGGACTGGATGAGTCCGGCCCGGCCTCCGCCCATATTGAATGCTCTCTGTTACATGGCATTCTTAGCGATTCACCATCTCGGGATCTTTTAGATCTGACACGCCCATCAGCTTTGGTGAGGATGGGCAGTGTCAGCACAGAATGTATCTGTGCTCGATCTCTCACAGGAAGTGATGTCACTTCCTGTCAAGCGGAAGTCAGTCCGTGCCTCTGCGTGTTCTTTTTTGTTGTCTGTGAGCCGATCATTCGCGGCGAGGCGTCGCACACCATGCGGTGTGATGTCACGCACCGCGTTTTGGTGGGTCGGGGAGGATATAAAAACTCCAGACAGTCTCATTTAGCTGTCTGGAACATTGGTGGAAGCTGAGGCTGGCGGCATAGGATATGGAAGGTAAATTCTTTGGCTTTCATGCCATTCATGGTATGTAAGGAGAGGTGCTACATTGAACTTACGGTTATTACTTTATTCATACAGTTTCTGGCGGTTTATTCTGATTTGGAAGATACTTTACCAATGTGGAATGTTCACTTCAGATTTCTCTACATTAATGCAAGAGGGGACCCTGCCTCCATGTTCAACTAGGAGGGTTTGGGATTTGTAACTCTGCAATTTTTTTTTTGGAAACTCTTATTCAATTTTACTTTTATTGTTGGTGAGTAATTTTGGATACTATAAAACACACATTTTTTCTAAAAAAATTTTTTATTACTTTTATTTTTAATTTCTGGTTTATGGGTTCCTGTAGATAATACCAGTTGCTCTCTTTTTTCTCTTAGACGGGTCTCTATTTTGAAACTTGTCCTCTTGAGAGCCAGTTACTTCTATTGCCGCCATACATGAGCTTCCGCAGTTTGGTTGGTTGGTTAATGGACAGTGGGGAGTTGAGTGTGGCCCTTTTGGTAATAGGACCACGGCATACTCTTACCATTGTCTATACATTGTACTAAAGTATGACTTTTTCTCTCAATATTTATAGATACCTACTGAAAATATATGATATTTTGACATTTCAAAATCTGTCCTCCCTTATGGGATTGTGATCGCTGGAGTCGGGATTGGTTGGCTTTTCCCTTTGGCAATCCATGATGGTGGTCTGGACCATTCTTTGACCAAGCATAGGTATGAAGGGTTGTGGGGATCCCCTGGTTGTCTGCTCCATATGTGACCTATATTGGGGAATGCATGGGTGTGCCATTTTTGAATGTTTTCAAGTGTTTCATTTGTTTTTGTATTTTATTAATATGTTTTTCTTTTCTTATACCTAATAGCCTGTTTCGAGTCTGTTAAAATTGTTTGGGCGTCTATTCCTGATGAAGCCTAATAGGCAAAACTGTAGAAAATCAATGGACGCTTCACTTCAACTGTATATATCTGCGTGACCATCTTGATATTGGTATTAGGTGTATACCTGTGATGGTCACAGGCGTGTATATGTATCAGTTTTTTATGTATATCGTAATAAATATTTTTCTATTTTTATAAAATCCTTCCTTTCTTGGAATTTATTTTTCAATTATTGCAAGCACCTTCAAAGTCCCATATTCTACCTCTTTGTTATATGTTTACACAGGGATGGTGGTGCCTTTAGATTTATATTCTGCTCATGTTTCATATACTATCCTCACACCTAAGGGCGTCACAGTGCCTGAAGATAATCATCACAATGGTGGCCACACCCCCTATGGTCAAATGGGCGATGTGGAGACTTCATCCTTTTCAGTCAGGTTTCCTCCAGCAGTGGAGATCGGACGATCTCAATCAGTTGATCCGGATAACACAGTCAATGAGGAACATTCTCCTCTGGTGGCTTCAACACAAGAACTTGTTAACATGCCACTCCCTTGCTCCCATCCATTGGGTGACTGTTACATCTGATGCCAGCAATGCGGGCTGGGGGGCCAATTGTGGGGCAGAACTGGCTCAGGGCAAATGGGATGCCCGTCTCCACATTCCAGGTTCAAACATTCTGGAACTACGTGCGGCATGGTGTGCCCTTCAAGTCTTTTCCCACCTCCTGAAAGGGGAGTCGGTCCTACTGAAGATGGACAACACCACTGCGGTGGCATACGTGAAGAGGCAAGGGGGCACTCGGAGCTCCGCCCTTCTCCAAGAGGTCGAGCCCATCATGACCTGGGCTCAGAGGAATCTTCTCAACTTGACAGCAGTCTTCATTCCAGGGGAGCAGAACATTTAAGCGGACTTCTTGTCACGCAGCAACCTAGAAAACAACGAATGGTCACTGCACCCACAAACATTCAAGTGGATCCTATAGTTGGGAATCGATCCCGAGGTGGATCTGTTTGCATCCCCATGCAACTACAAAATCGACAGATACTACACTCGAGGTCAGTGCAGTCAAGCTTTCGGAGTGGATGCGTTAACGAGCAAGTGGAATTTCAACAGGGCATATGCCTTCCCTCTACCTCCATCATGCTAAAATTCCTACAGCGGCTTCAGTTAGAGACAGTCGAAGTGGTGACAATAGCACCATACTTGCCGAGCAGGCCGTGGTTTCCTCTCCTGAATCTAATGAGCTTCCGGGACCCGTTGCCTCTTCCTCTCAGGCCGGACCTTCTTTCTCAGGGGGCGACCCTGCACCCCTGTCCAGCGATACTGAGACTGATGGTCTGCTTCTTGAGAGGGAGAGGCTAGAGTCTCTTGGGTGTGCTTCAGGGTAATCTCTACCCTTATGAGCTCCAGAAAGCCTAACACAAACAGAACTTACAATAGAATCTGGGCCAGGTTTGTCAGCTTCACTACTTCTGCAGGAAAATCATCTAGAAATCCTAGTGTTCAAGACATTTTGAGTTTTCTCCAATCAGGCTTGGATCTTCCTTTGTCGATCAGTTCCCTCAGGGTACAAGTTTCAGCCTCATCAGCTTTTTCGGGAACGTCATGGGCAACTCATCCCCTGGTTCAACAGTTCTTTCGGGGGGACATCGAGAATCAGGCCTCAGAGGAAACCCAAGTTCACCAAATGGGATCTTCCGCTCGTCCTTGATGCTCTTTCAGCACTCAACAACAAGGATCTTTCCATTAAAGACTTATCAGTTAAACTGGATTTTCTAGTGGCTATTACTTTAGCCAAAAGGGTTTCAGAAATAAGCTTCCTGGGTTGTCAAGAATCCTTTTTGACTTTCTTCCCGGACCGAGTGGTCCTTATTCCCATGCTTGGGTCTAAGCCAAAAGTCACGTCAGCTTTCCACGAGAATCAGGAAACAGTCCTTCCTACTTTCAATTCACCGGAATCAGCAGATGCTCATCCCTTGGATGTGGGCGAGACTCTGAAAGAATATTTACGAGTCACTGCATCATTTAGAAACTCTAACCATCTGTTCTTGTTATACACTGGCAGCAATAAAGGAAAACGGGCTTCCTCCAGAACGATAACGACCTGGATTGTTCAATCTATCCAGAAAGCCTACAGGGAGAAGGGCTTGGCTCCTCCAGAGGCGGTGACGGCTCATTCCATCAGAGGCATGGCAGCCTCATGGGCAGCGGCTCGACACGTGGCTCCTGATGTGATATGCAAGGCAGCTTCGTGGTCTTCGATCAACACTTTTATGTCTCATTACTGTATTGAGCCTGCTTCCCTTTCCTCTGTTAATTTTGGTCGGAGAATCCTGTCAGATGACGGGAAAGATTAACATATTTTTTGTTCAGCATACCCTCCCGTGTGGATTGGCTAGTTATTTCCCACACGTAGTCTGCCATGGAGTCTGTCAGGAAAACTGAAAATTTATTACCAAATACTTACCGTAATTTTCCTTTCCTGATAGACTACATGGCAGACGGAGTTCCCACCCATGGATAAAAATATGAGAGTTGGAATTTGAGTCGGCTAGTTACGGAACACTGTCTGTAGAGGTGAGCTCAAATTTATGGGTAGGGGGTCCTATAGCTGTGGAGAGGAGGCAGGGTTAACCCACACGAAGTCTGCCATGGAGTCTATCAGGAAAGGAAAATTACGGTAAGTATTTGGTAATACATTTTCCGTTATTTTAGATCTTTTCATGTGACAACACTGAAGAAATTACACTTTGCTACAATGTAAAATAGTGAGTGTACAGCTTGTATAACAGTGTAAAAATGTCCAAATTGGGTCCAAAGTGTTAATTTTCCAGCACTGCCTTAATCCTCTTGGGCATGGAGTTCACTAAGTGTATCTAAAGCAAGACAAGAAATGAGGGAAGCAGTTGTCAATGGGGTAAGAACATGCAGGCAGTAATAATAACCTAACAGGTTCTAATTACTTTTTATTTTACTGTTTCATTGCAATATGTGCCCCACTTGGGTTAGGCAGAAGTACCTTGACACAGCCATGTATTTGCAAATGTACGCATTAACAATCCCTATTTGTAACCTAATCTATTAATTAAATATTTTGATTCAGCATTTTGTGCTCACTAGCTGTGAGTGTGCTGGGGAACTTTTGTGCTGCTCCCACCAGAGTGATTTCCGAACAGTTCCTGTCTCAATAGAAATCAAGGAGAAATCTTCCCACTGGGTTAAACAATAAAACTTTGCAGAGGCTTTAAGAATTCCCTATTCTACCCAAAGCTAGAGTTGAGCTTCAAACTTCAGACCTCTTTACAACAGTTGGTCTCTGCACCATACATACCTAATCATTTCTTTTTGTGGTGGCATCAAGTTTGAATGAGCTTCAGTTCCAATGAGGTATAAAGAGGAGCCTGACCTGCAGCAATGCTGCACATTGACAAAGTCTCTTTGGCTGACCATGTGTGCCGGGTTCTGTGCGGTCACTTCTCTCGTGAGTAATGTGTTCTTTCCAATTCTTTGAAGGATCTGCCGAAAAAAAAGACAATTCACCTGTGTTCATTTTCTATGTTAGCTTGTGGAGGTTGACTGTGATGATTTTCATTACGGCAGTCAGAGTAATAATCCTAACTTTTGCTACCTTCTCTATTCATCTTCTTTCAATGCTGTCAAATTATGAGCCAATTGTTTTGAATACCAAGTCAATTTGCAAACACTTTGTAAACATTGTTACATAAATCTATGCATGAAAATTTGCTATAGTCTACAGCAGTGTTTCTCAGCTTTTCAGTTGAGACGCCCCTTAAAATTATGGACAATCTCGAGGCACCCTTCAAAATTATGGACAATCTCGAGGCACCCTTCAAAATTATGGACAATCTCAAGGCACCCTTCAAAATTATGGACAATCTCAAGGCACCCTTCAAAATTATGAACAATCTCGAGACACCCTTCAAAATTATGGACAGACTTGAGACACCCTTCAAAATTATGGACAGACTCAAGGCATCCTTTAAAACTATGGACAGTCTTGAGGCACCCCATTGTAAAATGTAAAAACTTTAATAGTTTTACATAATGCAGCAACATCCACACAACATCCACACACACATGGATGAATCCATAATTCTCCCAATTGTAAACCTATTGCTGGCGCCTCCCGGCCCTTTAATAGGTTTATGATGTCGGTCTTGGCTTAAGAGCATGTGACCACCGTGATTGGCTATCACAGTGGTCACGTGATCCGAAACCTCCTGATCGCTGCTTTCTTTCGGTTAACTGTGTTGGGAGTGCACACAGCACGCGCTCTTGGCACAGCTGTAAAGACAGCAATTCACACAGATATGCGGCCCCTCAGCACCAAGGACCGGGCTCTGAGAGGCCGCATATTTGCGTGCGCCTGACGCCATTAGGTTAATGTAAAATGTTACTCATACTGTACAAATCCTGTGTGATGTCTTATCTCTCTAATGTGCTTCTCCTGCCTACAATCTATGTTCCTTCATTACCATAGCCAGGAGCTTTCAACACTCTGCTGAGCACAGCAAGGTATTTGACAAAGGTAAAAGATGAGTAAGTAAAATGATGTTGCTGCGTTTACCTTTTGTTAATCTATTACTCATAGCTACTGTATCTTATTGATTTTAGGTAGAGCTCTTAGTTACACGTCAGTCATATAACATAAGACACCATAAAACATTTCGTTTACATCAGCTAGCTATATTCTGGGTGCATTAAAAACATAAGATGTGCAAAGTCTTATACAGTGGAACCTTGGATTACGAGCATAATCCGTTCCAGGAGAATGCTCGTAATCCAAAGCACTCGCATATCAAAGCGAGTTTCCCCATAGAAGTCAATGGAAACTAAAATAATTTGTTCCGCATTGACTTCTATGGCATGCAATACTGAATGTGGCCAGAGGTGGCGGGGCGCTGGAGGGCCTAGTAAATACTCGGGACAGCTCGGCTGGACTCAGAAACCCTCAGAAAGGTTTGAGAACGGAGTATTTCCGAGTATTTCCGAACAGCTCCGAACCGCTCCGATCGGCTCCGGCGCCCCCGCACCTCTGGCCAAATGCGGTACTGCACAACACTGTGACTTGAATCCTGCTTGTTTTTCGAGACAACACTTGCAAACAAAGTCAGGATTTAAAAAAAAAATGCTTGTATTGCGAAACGCTTGTTAACCGCGTTACTTGCAATCCGAGGTTTCACTGTAGTTTGTTTTCTTCCAAAAAAAGCAGCCACAGTATGAGTAGATAAGCCTGTCCCTTGCCAGAATGTTGTAGTCAATGTGGTTGACAGAGCTAGAGTCAGAGCTAGATTTCTTCAATCAGGAGGAAACAACCTTTTCTCATCAGAGTGCTCATGCTCTAAATCCACAGGGGATGTGCCAGACGTCTGCAGAGAGACCACTGCATCCACACAGACTGGGGGTCCTTCTCTACGCATGCTAACTGGGGACAGGCTTTTCCACTTCAATTTTTTTTGTTTTTTAAATGTATTACACTGAACACCTTTTGTTTTGATGCACCTTGAATGTAAATTTGATTTAAATTGAAAGTTTAACTGGTTAAAGTGGCATTAAACCCAAAACCCAAAATGTAAAATATATTATAGCTTATCAATAATGTTTGGTCCAACTGAATTCCCAAGAAAAGGGAAAACAACGAAGAAGACAGCTCCACGGGAGAAGACAGCACAAGAAGAAGACGGTACCGGGGAATGACGGCTCCGGAAGAAGATGGCTCTGGGCTTCTTCTTTAATAAAGGACTTGTCAAAAACCGGCTCTTGTAGTTTGTTAACATTTCACAGACCCCGACAACCACAGGCCAGGGTTGTGGGGAAGAGACCCATGTCCTCATCAACATGGGGGCAAGGTGCTTGCTTATCCCCTCCCTTTTCTGACCTATCGGGCGGCATGCTCGGATAAGGGTCTGGTATGAATTTTGGGGGGGGGGGGGACCCCACGCCATTTTTTTCTCAATTTATCCTGGCAATTTTTTACATTCAGCCTTCAGCGGGGTAGCCCACTGACAGCCGTTTACTCATCGGTTATTAGGATGCAGTGGTCGGCTTCCCGTCCCCCTTCTTAGCAATGAGCTATATACAGTGCGTTTAAAGTGAAAAAAAAACTGTAAAAACGCAAAATGCATGAAAACTGCATGCAAAAACGCATAAAAAACACGGGTTCAAAAATGCAAAACAAACTGCAAAACGTGCCTGAAAAACGCATCAAGCACAGCCGCATAGATGTGAACCTAGACTAAAGGTAGTTTGTTTAGGCTGTTATACTGGAGTGCCAGCTTTTCCTTGCATGTATTCAGCTTTAAAGGTTGATGGAAGCCTGTTCAGCCTGAGCACCCAGCCCAGAGTCTTGGAATCCAGTGGGGGCTACTTCAACTGTTGCTAAATGCAGTCACCACATCTAAGAACTGGTAATCTGCAATTTAACCACTTCAGCCCCAGAAGAATTTACCCCCTTCCTGACCAGAGCACTTTTTGCGATTCGGCACTGTGTCGAGTTAACTGACAATTGCGTGATCGTGCAACGTGGTACCTAAACAAAATTTACGTCTTTTTTTTCCCACAAATAGAGATTTCTTTTGGTGGTATTTGATCACCTCTGCGTTTTTTTTTTTTTGCGCTATAAACAAAAAAAGAGCGACAAAAAAGCTATATTTTTTAACTTTTTGCTATAATAAATATCCCTAAAAAATATATAAAAAAACAAATTTCTTTCTCAGTTTAGGCCGATATGTATTCTTCTATATATTTTTGGTAAAAAAATCGCAATACGCGTATATTGATTGGTTTGCGCAAAAGTTATAGCGTCTACAACATAGGGGATAGTTTTATGGCATTTATATTATAATTTTTTTTTTTTATTAGTAATGGCAGCAATCAGTGATTTTTATCGTGACTGCGACATTATGGCAGACACATCGGACACTTTTGGGACCATTGTCATTTATACAGCGATCAGTGCTATAAAAATGCACTGATTACTGTGTAAATGACACTGGCAGGGAAGGGGTTAAACACTAGGGGCGAGGAAGGGGTAAAGTGTGTCCTAGGAAGTGATTCTAACTGTGGCCTTGGCAGGAAGGGGTAGGCAGTAGGCAAATTAGTGATGCTTCTAATTTTGACTGTCCTATCATCCTGGACCACAAACCTTCCTCACTGTGCTATATGTTTTCTGCTGCACCATTGGCATGGTTATATCTTCTTAGTCCTCTCCATAAAATTATCAGAAATTTGTGCTTAAAGTAGAACTATAGGCAACACTTTTCATTTTGGATAGAGTAAGGGAAGGTTATAGCCCCGGTCAGTTTATTTTTTACCATCCCTGTCCCATTGCAGAGATTTCCCTTCACTTCCTGCGCCATAGCCAAACAGGAAGTGAGAGGAAATCTATGCAAATTAAGGGAATCCATTGCCCCCCCCAGGCCCTCAGAACTAGTGTCCCCACTCAAAATTTTCAGGGCGGGTCTTAAACAGCAAGGGGTGTGGCCTTGGCAGGAAGGGGTGGGCCATATATAAATTAGGGGGGTGCATGAGTTTAGCAGCACAAAAGTTCCCCAGCCCACTCCCTTCCACAAGCAGTGGTATCAGTAGTGAGTGTCGCTAGTTTCCAAAAACTTTTAGACGGGCATCTTAACGATCGCAACATACATGGATATGGGATTTTATATTGACGTAAACTCACACAGACACACCGCAGGTTGAACTGGATGGACTGGTGTCTTTACTCAACCTTCACAACTATGTAACTATGTACTGTAAGCAGGGCTTTTTTTCTCAGAGAATAGGTGCAGGTACTCCGCCCTTCCGCGTCACACATTGTCTCCGCCCCTACCCACCTTTGAGCACATCCCTTGGTACCACCCCATAGCCACCTCCCAGTCCGCCCCTATTAGATAATACAGAACCAAGTATCTTTTTTTTGTGGTACCAAGTAATTTGAATGGAATGTGTTAATTATAATAAGAAAAGCAGTAAAATAGATATCTCCAGCAATTACAGACCCCAACACCAACAATAGATCCCCCCAGCAACAATAGATGCCCCCACTAAAACAATAGACCAACTTCAGCAACAATAGACCCCATCCAGCAAAAATATATCTCCTAGTACCCAACATATATATCCAGTGCGAGAGGTGTCGGAACTGCGTTCCCCCGCGTTCCCGCTGAAAAAAAGCCCTGACTGTAAGTATTCACATTGAAACAGCTGTCAGGTGGTGCCAAATATCACATAATAGAATGCATACAATTCAATCTCAGACCCTTTTGCATAGCTGTATGTGAGAGGACGTGAGCCATTTACAAGCACAGGGGGAGGAGGTTTATGGGAAATTAAACTGCCATTATGCAGAAAAGAGATGTCCATTTATTTTTTTTGTTTCTGTCTGAATTTTATTGTCAAGAATAGAAAACCATCATGATACCTGTAGACTCAAATGAAAAATCATTTTCCCTCTAGAATATATTAATGAGGCTTGTATGGCAATGATGTATTACATCAACCTATGACAAAACTGAGTTATACGTTTATAGCTCAATCTCAATATATTAACCACAGAATACACATTAAAAATAAAAGTACACGCAGGGCTATTGTTTTCATTAAAAAATAATGAACTGTGACAATGTGTAGAATTCGTTGGTATGGACAGATCAGATATCATGAACATTATTACCTGCACTTTACTGACGTTTGGGTTCCACTGGTCGATGTGTTCAAGTTTTTCAAATAGCTGAGTGTAGATGTGTTCAGGCGGGGAGTCAATTACAGCTTCCGCACGAAATACTTTTCCTATCTTTGGGAATGATTTACTGAGAATCCAATCTTCATTTTTCTGTATAAATTAATTGCCACATTATTAGCAATCTTTGAGTTGGCCCTGCTAACCTGACCTTGAACATACATAACAATGATGCAATGTGCTAAGTAGTTTCTTTTCAAGCTTACATAATAAAGTAGCGTTTATAATCTCTGTAGCTATAACACACCTGGCAAATGCAATGTACATTTTTATGTGAAAGGATGCTAAACGATAATTCTAAAGTTACTGTAACAGGGTAACCCTACACTAAAGCACTACCAAACACTAATGCCACGTACGCATGATCGGACATTCCGACAACAAAACCGTGGATTTTTTTCCGACACATGTTGGCTCAAACTTGCATACAAAAGGTCACACAAATGTTGTCGGAAATTCTGATCGCCAAGAACGCGGTCACGTACAACACGTACGACGGCACTAAAGAAGGGAAGTTCAATTCCAACTGCGCCACACTTTGGGCTCCTTCTGTTGTTGTTTTTTGTTCCCTGCAAAGTAAAGTCATATTGTGCTAGTATGCATCGCATACTAGCACATTATGTGACACTGCAACCTGCAAACGAAGCCTGCGCTATCCCCGCTGAAGGCTGCATCCATCTTTGCCTGTCCTCCTTCCGGGGCACCAGACTCCAGTTTTGGAGGCCAGAGCCACGTGACATCACTCCAGCGCATTCTAAAGAAACGGCATGGGCAGCCGTTCCTTCTGAGCGCATGCACCGATGACATCATTGGCGCAGTATACAGTAAATATCTCGGCGCAAGTTTAGGAGATATTTACAGTACCTATAGGTAAGCCTTATTCCAGGCTTACCTATAGGTACAAAGTATACTGGAAGGTTTACAACCTCTTTAAGCAAATTACCGTGAAGATTGATTGACACTTCCGCGCAGCAAACTTTTTTATGCATAGGTGTTAGATAAGAAGTGCACTTACCTGTTCAGTCTGCCAGCCTTCCTGTTGCAGCATTGACTTTGCCTTTTGAAGTGTTTCCTTAATTTGATTTAAATAAAACATATCTCTGCTAGAAAGCATTGCAGTCGTTTCAAGGTTGGGATTGGCATTAATTCCTATATAAACACAAACAAGTTTCACTAATCTAATATATCCTCCTAAATATGTTTACAGTTACCATACATATATAATTATAGCAAGCATTGACCAGAAGTGTATAACTGAAGAAGTCACTTATGATTAAGGGCTCTTTCACACGGGGCGGATCCGTGCAGATCCGCCCCGTGAAGCTCCGCTTGCTCAGCGGGGATCGCTCCGTTGATCCCCGCTGAGCCGACGGATGACTGGGCGGTCCCTGCACACTGTGCAGGGACCGCCCTGTCAGAGCGCCGCTCTCCCCTATGGGGAATCGGATGACGACGGACCGTAGAGTCCGTTGTCATCCGATCCCCTCCGCCGACGGAAGGAAAAATAGGGTTTTCCTCCATCACACTTTGGCGGAGCGGAGCGGATGTCAGCGGACATGTCTCCGCTGACATCCGTGCCTCCATAGGGGTGCATGGAGGATCCGTTTCAGGTCCGCCTAAAAAACTGACAGGCGGACCTGAACGGACCTCCGTGTGAAAGGGGCCTAACATTAAATCTTTCGATTATTTATATAAAGTGCAGGCTGTTATGCCGTGTACAGACGATGGGTTTTACCGATGAAAACAGTCCGATGGTCTTTTTTCCATCGGTGAGAAAAAATAGAACATGTTTTAAATGTATCCGATGGGAAAAAAAACAATAGCAAATTCCGATTGTCTGTGTGGAACTCCATCGGACAAAAAACCCACGCATGCTCAGAATCAAGTCGACGCATGCTCAGAAGCATTGAACTTAATTTTTCTCGGCTTGTCGGAGTGTTTTACATCACGGCATTTGGGACAGTCGGATTTTTGTGTAGGCAAGACTGATGGAAATCCGATCGTGTGTACAGGGCTTTAGTTGCAGTGTTATGCCCCGTACACACGATCGTTTTTCATGCCGTTAAAAATGCCATTTTAAAAAATGGCCATTAAAAATGATCGTGTGTAGGCTCCAGAGCATTTTTAACGACGTGAAAAACGGCCATTAAAAATTCCGGACATGCTCTCTTTTTTCACGTCGTTTTTCATGTCGTTTTTTTTAACGACGTGAAAAACGATAGTGTGTATGCTTTAACGACGTGAAAAAAAACGCGCATGCTCAGAATCAAGTATGAGACGGGAGCGCTCGTTCTGGTAAAACTAGCGTTCGTAATGGAGATAGCACATTCGTCACGCAGTAACGGACTGAAAAGCACAAGACTGAAAAGAGCGAATCGTCTCTCAACAAACTTTACTAACATGAAGGGTGGCGCCATTCGAACGGAACTTCCCCTTTATAGTGCCGTCGTACGTGTTGAACGTCACTGCGCTTTGCTTGATCGTTTTTTTTAATGATGGTGTGTACGCAAGGCAAGCTTGAGAGGAAACATGAAAAAAAACGAGGAGAAAAACGTTGGTTTAAAAAATGACATTAAAAACGATCGTGTGTACGGGGCATAACAGTTCTGCAAAGTACAATGATAGAGGAGGAGAGAGTCAGAAGGAGGTGCAGGCTGCGCTCTCTCTCCCTCTCCTCATCATAAGCTACATAATAAATGGGAGGGGGCACGATTTGTTTAATCACATTTTATTAGATATTTTTCGTTTTTACACACAGGTTTCACTCAAAGCATATAGAAATAACCTAAACATGCATAGCCATTCTAAGTGAGGATTATTCCCCGAGCATGACTCAGGGTCTTACTCTCTAATAACCACTGGATATATATAGAGACAAAGAGAGATTTGGCATCATTGCCCTGGGCACTGGATGATCTTGTCCTGGATCTGGTCAAGGAGAATCCCTTTTGTTTCCTGTGTGTAATACAGAACACGTAATATCATACATACCTTCAGGAGGGTGGGGAACATGAAAAAGAAGGTGGCGGCACTCCAATGTACAAACAGTAGATTTATTTATTGCTCACTCCATAAAGATAAAAAGACAGGAATACACGGCTCTTGGAACATCAGTACAGTTTACATGTTCCAAGAGCCGTGTATTCCTGTCATTTTATCTTCATCAAGTGAGCAATAAAGAAGTCTGCTGTTTGTACATTGGAGTGCGGCCACCTTCTTTTTCATATATACTCTCCACCCCATGCTGTACGTGACTTCATCAGAAGACTCCTCTGATAAAATCACGTGGCATGACGCAACGCGTAAGTACCTGGATGCACCACCGTAACTGGAAGTGACATTGAAACCATCTATTGAACGTGCGGTTTGCACTCTTCGCTTGTCTTTCCTTTTTTTAATGTAAGAGCCCATTTGGCCGTATAATAAAGCCCATTTTAAGTCAGTTTTACGCTATGGAACACTCTCTTTTTATTCCTTTACTCACACTTTGGGAGATCCACGTACTTTGGTGAGTCTAGATGTCAGCGCCACCATCAGCCATCTCCAACCTCAAATTTAGAAGTGTGGACAGCGCGAAGATTGACGGCTAGATGCTACAGACCCGGAGATTCACTACAGTTTCAGGCTCCATATACTCAGCTATGAGGTAAGAGCTCTGTGAGCATTGAATATTAAGAATATTAAGAATATTAAGAAGAAAGTGTACAGAAGATCCATCAGATATATGAACTAGATGTTATGTGATTCTTATGTACATCCTTTAGAAGATTTATTTTAACTCATCACAAGTAATGTAATATCTCTGCTGCCCACGCTGCCTGCACAGTGAGGGCGGAAGTTACTGCAGGGGATACGGGCAGTGAGAGATGATGTCATCTCTCTGCTCCCCTGCCTGACGACTCACTGATTGGCCACCTGCCGCAAACACACACCTAGCCTGCTCTCTCATGTCTCACCCGCCCACCCACAGTCACACGGAGCTGTAGAACGTGTACCGCGGTGGGCTCCCCAGGATACAGCGAAGTCACGAACAAGGAAAACCACTCCACCACCAGCTCTGGCTAAAACTGAATTTTACTTAGACGGGGTATTGAACCCAACTGCCAATTCTGGGAACATACAATATATTTACAGACACCCAGCCCAAAGGCTGAGACCCTTATGCTGCACAGCGCAGCGCCCTACGTAGGATGCAGGAGTAATTTGCCTACTGGTGGGCACAACCAAACCGCCACACCTTACCTGTTATTACCCTAAAAACAACACAAGAATAACTGTATGGGTGTGTGGTGCGGGCTAGCCTGCGGTGCAGCACAACAGTTTACAAACTTACAAAGCTCTACCGTATTTCCCCCCCTTAAACTGGTGTTGTATCATGAGTCTGCGTGTTCCTCCTGAGCATAACGCCAGTCTATCTTGAGTGTGTAGAAAGTTCATCAGCTCTCCAATTGTGAAGTGTCACTTTAGGTTATGGAGTCCCTGTAGTGAACAGTAGCAACACTTGTGGCCTGACACAAACAGAGACCCTAATAACTATCTACAGGCCTGGTCTCAGTCTCTAGGCGCCAAAACAGTAATCGGGTGCGTGCACGATCTTACCGACCCGGGTCTGCTCTGCATCCGCTGGTGACTCTCACCAGAACAAAATGTCTCTCTAACAAGTATATGGCCCTGCAGTGTATATTGTTTTGTTCCTCAGGTCTCATCCGTCTTCCTGCAAGCAATTCCTTGTTCCTCTGGACAGGATCAGGATCTTAGACACAAGTAACTTCACTCAGCTGCAGTTCTGTTTCCACACCTGGATGTTGTAGGATTCTCTGCACACAGTCCTCAGAACAAACTCCTTCTCAAAATGGCTGCCTGCTCGCTACACACTTTCTCTCTCTTTCTTGAATCTCTGTCCAAAACAGCCTGTTATACTACAGTTCTCCTCTCACTTACTTTCCTGTGTGTCACAGCACTGATTTGTGTACATGTCTCCATGGCTACAGCCCGTTATCTGTGTCAGGAAAAAACAGCGGCATCTTGTGGCCAAACAGCAGAATGACAGTTAAATATTTAATTGTAAATAAACAGTCTTCAGACAATGAGAGCTGCTTCCCATCTTACAGAGCCACCCGGCAGCCCGGCCAATCCGCTCTCTTACCCGCCCGCCCACAAACCGAGCCGCCTGGTCCTCCAGCGGTTCCACTCGCGGAGCCGCCTGCCCTCTCATCCGCCCGCGGAGCCGCCCACTCTCGGAGCCGCCCGCGGAGCTCACCTGCCCGGCCAGCAACAAAATTCTCAGGGGTGGCAATTTCCCCTTTGCCCCCCCTGGGATGGATATAGAAGAGGCCGGGACTGTCATGTATTTGTTCAGCACAGGATATCACTACACCGGCACCCAAAAGTGAAGAAACAGTCCACTTGGCAGGGGAAAGTTTTTTTTTTAATTACTACTGCCTGCAGATTGTGGTGCCCAGAGTCTCCTCTCTGCCTCCGCCCACCCCCTTCTTTCCCTGCTAAATTGGCCAGGCTGAACCTGGAAAGTAGTAGAAGACCTTTTCCCTGCACAGCAGCCAAAGCAGCCTGGGGGGGGGTTCCAGTCATGGTAGGCCCCTCGGGATACCCGGGCCCCCTACATGTGTATAGGCCATCCAACCTGATGGCAGCCCTGTGGCAGTATGTGTGCTGGTCAGCTTAGCTCTGAGGAAGGAAGCACACTCCCAAAACATATCAGATAGCCAGAGTTGAAGCATTGCACGTTAGGTCACACAATTTCTGCACTGGACTTTGCCTAGCGTCAATCATGTTCATTTATCTTCTACTTTTGTGAGTATTAATTTTGTAATTTTTACGTTTTTTACAATAAAATTTCCGGCAAAATTCCAGCAATGCGCAAGGCATTTACACCCTCCTGTGTTTTCTTTTTAGTTGTCTACTGGCTTTTCCGATCTGAGGAGCGCTGCACCGGCTGAGCATTTCTGACAGATGTCCTCTTGTTACTACCTATAGCCTGTTGTGTCCCAAGACTTTTGGGCAGTAATCTAAGCGCTGGGAGTGATTGTGTATTTTGCACCATGGAAATTGTTTAAAAATTAATTTCAGGAAGCAATGTGGTTTAGATCGATTTCCAATTTTGGCCTCTCAAAACTGGGAACCAAATGTCCTCGTGTGTAATGCCCCATACACACGATCGTTTTTCTTGCCATTTTTTTTCTTGCCGTTTTTCACGTCGTTTTTTTTCATGTTTCCTCTCAAGCCTGTCTTGCGTACACACGATCATTTAAAAAAACGATCAAGCAAAGCGCAGTGACGTACAACACGTACGACGGCACTATAAAGGGGAAGTTCCGTTCGAATGGCGCCACCCTTCATGTTAGTAAAGTTTGTTGAGCGACGATTCGCTCTTTTCAGTCTCGTGCTTTTCAGTCCGTGACTGCGTGACGAATGTGCTATCTCCATTACGAACGCTAGTTTTACCAGAACGAGCGCTCCTGTCTCATACTTGATTCTGAGCATGCGCGTTTTTTTTCACGTCGTTAAAGCATACACACTATCGTTTTTCACGTCGTTAAAAAAAACGACATGAAAAACGACGTGAAAAAAGAGAGCATGTTCGAAATTTTTAATGGCCGTTTTTCACGTCGTTAAAAATGCTCTGGAGCCTACACACGATCATTTTTAATGGCCATTTTTTTTAATGGCATTTTTAACGGCATGAAAAACGATCGTTTGTATGGGGCATAAGACTGCTGAGGTCAAAAGTTGATGGAAAGCTCCAAAATTGTCAAGGGTAGGGCCAATAAAAGCTGTGGCCATCTGAATTAAAGTTACTTATCTTGGGTTGATGCACTCCACTGCTGTACCATATACAGTTGCAAAAAAAAGTATGTGAACCCTTTTGGAATGATATGGATTTCTGCACAAATTGGTCATAAAATGGGATCTGATCTTCATCTAAGTCACAACAATAGACAATCACAGTCTGCTTAAACTAATAACACACAAATAATTAAATGTTACCATGTTTTTATTGAACACACCATGTAAACATTCACAGTGCAGGTGGAAAAAAGTATGTGAACCCTTGGATTTAATAATTGATTGAACCTCCTTGCAGATCAGATGTGCACAACGGTCAGGAGTAATTCTTGACCATTCCTCTTTACAGAACTGTTTCAGTTCAGCAATATTCTTGGGATGTTTGGTGTGAATCGCTTTCTTGGAGGTCATGCCACAGCATCTTAATCGGGTTGAGGTCAGGACTCTGACTGGGCCACTCCAGAAGGCGTATTTTCTTCTGTTTAAGCCATTCTGTTGTTGATTTACTTATATGCTTTGGGTCGTTGTCCTGTTGCAACACCCATCTTCTGTTGAGCTTCAGCTGGTGGACAGATGGCCTTAAGTTCTCCTGCAAAATCTCTTGATAAACTTGTGAATTAATTCTTCCTTCGATGATAGCAATCCGTCCAGGCCCTCACGCAGCAAAGCAGCCCCAAACCATGATGCCCCCACCACCATACTTCACAGTTGGTATGAGGTTTTGATGTTGGTGTGCTGTGCCTCTTTTTCTCTTCTTCCAAACAACTCAACTTTGGTTTCATCTGTCCACAGAATATTTTGCCAGTACTGCTGTGGAACATCCAGGTGCTCTTGTGCAAACTGTGCAAACTGTAAACGTGCAGCAATGTTTTTTTTGGACAGCAGTGGCTTCCTCTGTGGTATCCTCCCATGAAATCCATTCTTGTTTAGTGTTTTACGTATCGTAGATTTGCTAACAGGGATGTTAGTATATGCCAGAGACTTTTGTAAGTCTTTAGCTGACACTCTAGGATTCTTCTTCACCTCATTGAGCAGTCTGCGCTGTGCTCTTGCAGTCATCTTTACAGGACGGCCACTCCTAGGGAGAGTAGCAGCAGTGCTGAACTTTCTCCATTTATAGGCAATTTGTCCTACCATGGACTGATGAACAGCAAGGCTTTTGGAGATACTTTTATAACCCTTTCCAGCTTTATACAAGTCAACAATTTTTAATTGTAGGTCTTCTGAGAGCTCTTTTGTGCAAGGCATCATTCACATCAGGCAATGCTTCTTGTGAAAAGCAAACCCAGAACTGGTGTGTGTTTTTTATAGGGCAGGGCAGCTATAACCAACACCTCCAATCTCATCTCATTGATTGGACTCCAGTTGGCTGACACCTCACTCCAATTAGCTCTTGGAGATCTCATTAGTTTAGTGGTTCACATACTTTTTCCACCTGCACTCTGATTGTTTACATGGTGTGTTCGATAAAAACATGGTAACATTTAATTCTTTGTGTGTTATTAGTTTAAGCAGACTGTGATTGTCTATTGTTGTGACATTTTATGACCAATTTGTGCAGAAATCCATATCATTCCAAAAGGGCTCACATACTTTTTTTTGCAACTGTATCATTATGTAAACTTGTATATAGTAAAAAAATTATTGATGTGCTATATACAGTTGTGCTCGTAAGTTTACATACCCTGACAGAATTTATGATTTCTTGGCCATTTTTAAGAGAATATGAATGATAACACAAAAACGTTTCTTTCACTCATGGTTAGCGTTTGGCTGAAGCCATTTATTACCAATCAACTATGTTTACTCTTTTTAAATCATAATGACAATAGAAACTACCCAAATGATCCTGTTCAAAAGTTTACATACCCTGGTGATTTTGGCCTGATGACATGCACACAAGTTGACACAAAGGTGTTTGAAAGGCTATTAAATGTAACCATCCTCACCTGTGATCGGTTTGCTTGTAATTAGTGTGTGTGTATAAGGCCTGGTTCACACTGGGGCGACAAACGCTCTGACATTGGGAGCTCATGTCGCATGACGTGTGAAAATCAATGTTTCCCTATGGGAGCCGTCTTAACTGGTCCGACACATGTCGGTCCGACTTTGAGAATGCTCCCTGTACTACTTTGGTCCGACTTTGATCCGACTTCAGCCCATTGACTATCATTGAAGTCGGATCAAAGTCGGACCGCAGTCTTGCATGATCCGACTTTGGCATGCGACTTGTGCTCTTCTGCTCTTGAGGGGGAACTCCAGGCCAAATTTTAAATAAAAAACCGGCATGGGTTCCCCCTCCAGGGGCATACCAGGCCCTTGGGTCTGGTCTGGATGTGAAGGGGAAGCCCTACGCCGAAAAAACGGCGTGGGGGTCCCCACCAAAATCCAAACCAGACCCTTATCCGAGCACACAACCTGGCAGGCCGCAGGGGAAGAGGGGGGGACGAGAGAGCGGCCCCCCCTCCCTCCTGAACCGTACCAGGCCGCATGCCCTCAACATGGGGAGGTTTGGTGCTCTGGGGCAGGGCGGGCGACCTGCGGCCCCCCCACCCCAGAGCACCCTGCCCCATGTTGATGAGGACAGGGCCTCTTCCCGACAACCCTGGCCGTTGGTTGTCGGGGTCTGCGGGCGGGGGGCTTATCGGAATCCGGGAGCCCCCTTCAATAAAGGGGCCCCCGGATCCCGGCCCCCCCACCCTATGTGAATGAGTATGGGGTACATCGCCGTCTTCTTCTCTCTTTTCCTCCTCGATGTTGACGCGTCGCTTCCTCCCGCTGTAATACTGGCTGTTCGCTCCGCTCCGCATTAATATAGGCTTCTCATGACGTCACAGTCACATGTTCCGGGGCACATGGCCCCGGAGCATTTGACTGTGACATCATGGGAACATGTGACTGTGACGTCATGAGAAGCCTATATTAATGCGGAGCGGAGCGAACAGCCAGTATTACAGCGGGAGGAAGCGACGCGTCAACATCGAGAAGGAGAAGAGAGAAGAAGACGGCGACGGGAAGACCGGCCCCTCCACTAGCAAAAGAGCTAAAGAAGTTAGTGGAGGGGCCGGCAGAAGAAAGAAGCGGGAGAAGAACCGGAGAGCGGGAGAAGAAGAAGGCGACGGAGAAGACCGGGCCTCTGCTAGCAAAAGAGCTAAAGAAGTTAGCGATGGCCCGGCAGAAGAAAGAACCAGAGAGCGTGGCGACGACACCGGAGACCCCCGAAGTCGGAAGAAGACCCCCGGAGCTGTGCAATAAAATACTTTAAAAAGCTGTGTGGTTTTTTTATTGCAATTTTTTTCCACCAGGTGAATGGGTAGGGGTACGATGTACCCCATACTCATTCACATAGGGTGGGGGGCCGGGATCCGGGGGCCCCTTTATTGAAGGGGGCTCCCGGATTCCGATAAGCCCCCCGCCCGCAGACCCCGACAACCAACGGCCAGGGTTGTCGGGAAGAGGCCCTGTCCTCATCAACATGGGGGCAGGGTGCTCTGGGGTGGGGGGGCCGCAGGTCGCCCCTGCCCCAGAGCACCAAACCCCCCATGTTGAGGGCATGCGGCCTGGTACGGTTCAGGAGGGAGGGGGGCCGCTCTCTCGTCCCCCCGTCTTCCCCTGCGGCCTGCCAGGTTGTGTGCTGGGATAAGGGTCTGGTTTGGATTTTGGTGGGGACCCCACGCCGTTTTTTCGGCGTAGGGATTCCCCTTCAAATCCAGGCCAGACCCAAGGGCCTGGTATGCTCCTGGAGGGGGAACCCATGCCGGTTTTTTATTTAAAATTTGGCCTGGAGTTCCCCCTCTACAGCTGCAAAACGCCCATCCATGTTATTCTATTGTGTCATGCACACATAGAGCTTTTATGAGCTCCAAGTGGCATAGGCGTTTTCCAGCTGCAAAAAAAACCCAATTCCAGTGCGTTCTGGAGCTCCAGGTTTGAGCTGCAAAAACGCCCGACGCTATTAAACGCGCATAAACGCGCAAAAAACGCTGCAAAAACGCTGCGATTTGCGTTTTTGAGCTCCGGGATTTTTTTTTTTTAAAAAGGTCAAAAAATGTTTACAAAACATGGACAGGCGTTTTTAAGCTGTAAAAAACGCGGCTGTAAAAACGCCCTGTGTGCATGGGGCCTTAAAGATCAATGAGTTTCTGGACTCCTGACAGACCCTTGCATCTTTCATCCAGTGCTGCACTGACGTTTCTGGATTCTGAGTCATGGGGAAAGCAAAAGAATTGTCAAAGGATCTGCGAGAAAAGGTAGTTGAACTGTATAAAACAGGAAATGGATATAAAAAGATATCAAGGAATTGAGAATGCCAATCAGCAGTGTTCAAGCTCTAATCAAGAAGTGGAAAATGAGGGGTTCTGTTGAAACCAAACCACGGTCCGGTAGACCAACTAAAATTTCAGCCACAACTGCCAGGAAAATTGTTCGGGATGCAAAGAAAAACCCACAAATAACTTCAGGTGAAATACAGGACTCTCTGAAAACATGTGGTGTGGCTGTTTCAAGATGCACAATAAGGAGCCACTTGAAGAAAGATGGGCTGCATGGTCCAGTCGCCAGAAAAACGCCATTACTACGCAAATGCCACAAAGTATCCCACTTACAATACGCCAAACAGCACAGAGACAAGCCTGAAACCTTCTGGCACAAAGTCATTTGGAGTGATGAGACCAAAATTTAGCTTTTTGGCCACAACCATAAACACTACATTTAGAGAGGAGTCAACAATGCCTATGATGAAAGGTACCCCATTCCTACTGTGAAATACAGAGGTGGATCGCTGATGTTTTGGGCATGTGTGAGCTACAAAGGCACAGCAAATTTGTTTAAAATTGATGGCAAGATGAATGCAGTATGTTATCAAAAAATACTGGAGGAACATTTGCACTCATCAGCCAGGAAGCTGCGCATGGGACGCACTTGGACATTCAAACATGACAATGATCCAAAACACAAGGTCAAGTCAACCTGTCATTGGCTACAGCAGAATAAACTGAAGGTTCTGGAGTGGCCGTCTCAGTCTCCTGACCTCAATTTCATTGAGCCACTCTGGGGAGATCTCAAACGTGCAGTTCATTCAAGACAGCCCAAAAAAATTACAGAAACTGGAGGCCACGAGGAATGGGCAGCTTTACCATCTGAGAAGATAAAGAGCCTCATCCACAAATACAAGAAAAGACTTCAAATTGTCATTGATTTTAAAGAACTGGGGTATGTAAACTTTTGATCAGGGTCATTTGGGTACTTTCTGTTGTGATTATGATTTAAAAAGAGTAAACACCATTGATTGATAATAAATGGCTTCAGCCAAACACTAACCATGAAAGAAACGTTTTTGCGTTATCATTCATATTCTCTGAAAAATGGCCAAAAAAATCATAAATTCTGCCAGGGTATGTAAACTTATGAGAAGTGCTGTATTTAGGCCTAGGCCGACAAGGCCCAGGCCTAGGGCGGTACTTTGCGGGGGGCGGCGAAAAGCAAAAGCCCCTCTCCGACCTGCCTTCCCGAGTCCCGCGGCCGTTTCCCGCATAAATGCAACGGCCAGCTTGCTGCAGCGGTACTTGCTTGGCCGGGGGGGGGGGGGTGCAGAGCGGCTCACGGGCTCACGCCAGTGACTGACTGGCTGCATGTAATTTGACTGGCTCCGCCCACCCTCCTCCGTGCGGCTTTTGTTCACTGCATTGTCTCTTGGGGAGGGGTCTATCTGATGACAGGAGGAGGAGAGAGAGAGAAGCATGAGAGGAACCCCCTGGCCAGGACAGCAGGTGAAATTTTATGAATTACTCTTACTTTTGTAGTTCTGGAAATGAATATACAGATCATGCTATTGCAATAAAGTGATCCATGCTGCAAACTCATTAAACAGTCCACCTTCAGTGAAAGTTCATGTACTGCAAACTTTGCAGTACATGAACTTTCACTGAAGGTGGACTGTTTAATGAGTTTGCAGCATGGATCATTTTATTGCGATAGCATGATCTGTATATTAATGAACTTTCACTGAATGTGGTCTGTTTAATGAGTTTGCATTGATTTCAGCATGTGCAAAGTGTTCCATGCATGCTGAAATCAATGCAAACTCATTAAGGAAGTTGAGGCTGCATCGACTGCCACTGATTAGGCGGCACTCTAAGGCTACTTTCACACTGAGGCATCAGCGGTAAAGCGCCGCCATTTTTAGCAGCGCTTTACTGTAGTTTCTGCGGCACTATCCGGCCGCTAGCGGGGCGCTATTGACCCCCTCTGGCGGCCAAAACAGGGTTAAAACCGCCCACAAAGCGCCGCTGCAGCGGCTCTTTGCCGGCAGTGCTGCCCATTGATTTCAATGGGCAGAGGCGCTGTAGGAGCAGTGTATACACCGCTCCTACAGCGCCTCAAAGATGCGGCTTGCAGTACTTTTTTTTACCGTCCTGCCAGCGCACCGCTCCGCTGTGAAAGACAGAGGGCTTTCACACTGGAGTGAAAGGAGAGACTCTTTCAGGGCGCTTTGCAGGCGCTATTTTTAGAGCTATAGCACCTACAAAGAGCCTCAGTGTGAAAGTAGCCTTAAGCTGCTCTAATAAGGCAGCACTGATATGCTACACTGATGGGCACTGATGAGGCCGCACTGATGGCCACTGATAAGCTGCAGTGGTGAGGCTGCATTGATAGGCAATGGTGAGGCTGCATTGTAGGGCACTGGTGAGGCTGTGCTGATGGGTACTGGTGAGACTGCACTGATGGGCACTGGTGAGGCTGCATTGATGGGCACTGGTGAGGCTGCATTAATGGGCACTGGTGAGGCTGCGCTGATTGGCACGGGTGAGGCTGCATTGATGGGTACCATTGAGGCTGCATTGATGGGCACCAGTGAGGCTGCATTGATGGGCACTGGTGAGGATACTATGATGGGCATTGGTGAGGCTACTATGATGGGCATTGGTGAGGCTGCGCTGATGGGCACTGGTGAGGCTGCGCTGATGGGCACCGGTGAGGCTGCCCTGATGGGCACCGGTGAGGCTGCGCTGATGGGCACCGGTGAGGCGGCATTGATGGGTACTGATGAGGCTGCATTGAAGGACAGTGATGAGTCTACACTTGGTACCCACTTTTAATGTAGAGAGAGGAAGAGGTGGATCTCTAAGACGAAAAGGTGGATCCTAAAAAGGAAGGGGTGTGGTTTACAGATGACAGGGCGGGTCTTAAACTGAGAGGGGCGTGACATTGACAAGAAGGGGTGGGTCATATTTAAATTAGGGGTGCATGAGTTTAGTCAGGCCTAGGGCAGCACAGAACCTAAATACACCACTGCTTATGAGCACAACTGTAAGTACTTCATGGTTAATTTCCCCAGTCTAGGCAGTAATCTGAAATTTACTATGTACAGTTAAACTATGTATAGCACATGTATAGCGTAATTTTCTAGTGCAAAGCCCAAACCCTGTAAACATTTTAGTGTAATGTTTGTGAATATGACCATCGGCAGAAAAGCAAATCAGTTCCAGTGTCCTTACTGCCTAAAAAAACGTGCAGCCAAAATTTAGAAGCGCCAAATACACGTGTAAATTACCTTTAATAACCCTATGCATAAACATGAGATATTGTTACTGAAGGGCTTAGCCAATTCTTCTTCTTTCAGCTCTAATTTTAGATGAAGAAAAAACAAAGTTTCGGATAGTAATTTTATTTTTTGCTTAGCCAACTGGTTCTGCTCCAGGATTTTAAGGTCTTGAATTCACTGTGATGGAAATCGAAAGCAGCAGCTACTGAAAGTTGTCACCATGATAGAATTGTACACAGTCTGCTCTTACGATCTACTGATAATTTCTTCCTTCAGAAGCTGAACAAGAATATTACCAGCACTGCAGATGTGTTGTCTCTTTATACAATAAATGGCTGATTTAGTAAGGGGAATCCTGTAATCTAGTAATCGTTGTCATGTTCATTTTAAAGTGAATTTAAAGTGGATTCCATTTAAAAAGAAAAATTGACACGTGCACAGATATGCCGCCAGTTTCTTCCAGGTATTTGGGAGCTGGCAGAGACCAGCGGTGTATCTGGGCACATGAAGTGGATTTCTGGGCGTGCGCACAAATAGTGGGTGGGCACTGTAATGCTCAGCGGCATTTGTGCACATGGGGACATCTTCCACGTATGTGCACAAATTGGGACTTACTAAGGCCTGCTTCACATAGGCTTCAGCTTGTATAAGCAGTGTGAACATCAAGCTTTTACAAAGCATTTTCAGAACTTTCAGCAAGTTTTGTTGAAACGTTTAAAGCGCCCCTCAGCTCCAGTTTGTAAATGTTGAACACAGATCCTAATGGGAGTGTTGATTGTCACTTTAAAACAAGCTGCTAGCAGGCTTCATCACTATTAGAAGCTTGTTGAAAGCCTGTTAGCAGCTCGTTTAAAGTGACAATCAGTACTCCCATTAAGATCTGTGCATACCATTTCCAAAAAGAAGCTAAAGGGCACTTTAACCACTTAAAGACCAGCTTTCCTGGGTGAAGCGTCCTCATTGTATGTCGGCCACTTTAAGACCTCTAGGGGGCGCACGCCTGCGGGCCGATGCACGTGACCGACGGCCACCCACAATCGCTCCTGAGAGAGAGACAGACCGGGAATCCCCGTTCTGTCAGGGGAAGAGAGGCAGATCTGCTGTTTCTAGTAATAGGAACATCTTTCTGTCTCCTCCTCCAGTCACTACACTCCCCCCACAGTTAGAAACACCTCCATAGGGAACACTTAACCCCTTGATGGCCTCTTAGTAACCTTGTAAGCTACCGCGCATGCATCGAAGTCTCATCGAGCATGCGCGGGCTTACCTGGGGACAGGTAAGCATACAAGCCTCGTACACACGCACGGTTTTCTCGTCAGGAAACAGACCGACGAGAATCCCGACGAGAAAATAGAGAGCAGGTTCTCTATTTTTCTTGTTGAGATTCCCGGCAGTTTTCTCGACGAGAAACCATACACACGACCGGTTTTCTGGGCAAAAAGCTCTCCCAGCAGTTTTCTTGACGAGAAAACTGGCCGTGTGTACGAGGCTAAAGACTACACCTAAGCGGGTGGCTCCGGGTATCGTTGCGATTCGCAACTACCCACAGGAACTGCAGGGAAATGACCATGCAATTTTCCCTGTGGGCTGAGTTTCTGCGGGAAAGCAGGCACGGCAGCCCATTCAAATGAATGGGCTGCTGTGCCCGAGCAAGCACAGCTCGCACACACGCATAGGTGTGATTCAAGCCTAAAGCTGGATACACACTATACAATCTTTATTTTTTTTTTCCTTTAGATTTACCAAAACCATATAATATGAGGTCAAACCTAAACACTTTCAACGTGTATGTAATCAGTCAGGCCCTTGCACTATGTAGTTGAGGTAAATCTAAAGCAAATCGAACAACAAAGTTGTATAGTGTGTAGCCAGCTTTATTCCTTTAGTTAGGCTGGCCATACATTATGCAATTATGTTTCTTCAACTACAGGTTGAAGGAAAGAAAATTGCTCAATCCCCCCCATTAACAGTCAGTTTTGATGGGGAAATCCTTCCCTCTGCTCTATTGCATACCGACAGCTGAAGATTTCCCCACCAGTGATTGCACCCAACAGGCTGGATGTACTCAAGTCGACCAATAAATCGACTTCAGTACAATAAATCGACTTCAGTACAACAAGTCTGCCCACAGATGGATCGAAATTTGTCTGGTTCCTGCTTAATTGGCTGAAGTTTGACCCATCTATGGCCAGCTTTAATTTACTCTATTAGTAAATCAGCCTTATTGTTACATCTTTCTGTCTGTCTATCTATCTCTCTATCTATCTATAATCCACCCTCTAGTCTGAGCCATTTTCATACCTGGAAACTTGCCAATGTTCTATCGATATGTGCCCTCCGTCAAAAAGTGCCTGCACATGCGCAGAACGGAAGGGCATTCCAGCTGAGTTGCTGATCAGCATGCGCACATCGTAGGACGTTTTTTTCGAAGGGCGATACCATTTCACGGGCACAGTTGAAGCTATGCAAAGAGTGGAGGGACACCGTAGATGTCACATTGTGCCTCGCTGTAAACCTGTGGCGCAACATCAAGGCACAATATGACAAATATGGTGTCCCTCCACTGTTTGCATACCATTAAATTGTGCCCGAGAAATGGTATCTCTCATCAAAAAAAGACTCCTACGATGTGCGCGTGCGCTATGGGACGTCACTCCAGATTCTCTGCAACACAGCTGGAGTGCCCATCCGTTCTGTGCACTTTTCGACAGCGGGCACATATTGACAGAACACCTGGAGATGCCAGCTGTTTTCTCAGCTTGCTGGCTCATTCCCAGCTAACTTTGGCTTCTTACTGACTGAAAGGAGTGGCTGTCACATTGCCCCTGTTGGACAGAGCAGGGACCAGGATGTCTGCTGGAGTGAGGATTCTGCTCTCCTTCCTGCAGGGGAAAACTATTGTGCAATAAATAAATTAAACAAATAATCAAAAGTTCATCTGGATACTCAAGACCATTGCAGATCTTCCACCAACTCTTTACACCCACTTCAGTGCACCACCACCAAACCAGTGAGCAAACAGGATGCTTACCAGAGGCTGTGACCACTAAACATAGGCCCAAACATGCTTAATCTTGATCCTCCGGCAACACCACCCCATTCTGACTGGCTCCAAATCCTGCCGCAGTTTCCAGATTTTTGAGCTTTGAAATGCTTGCCACTAAGGATGGTCCTGATATTCGAATCAAACGTAAGTTTGATTTGAAAATCAGGTGTTCATTTGTTCGTAGGAAAAACGAACATATGGGGCGCTCACGGCAAGTTTGCCCACCGTGGAGCATCCCATAATGCACTGCGAGATCGCAGTGCATTGATGGCTGCTGACTGGCCAAAGCATGCACCTGACCTGCATGCTTTGGCCAATCACAGCGTTATGTGCTTACATCAGAGTGGTCCCCATCCGAACCCCCCTTCACATCAGAGTGGTCCCCATCAGAACCCCCTTCACATCAGAGTGTCCCTATAAGCACCCCCTTACATCAGAGTGGCCCCATCAGCACCCCCTTACATCAGGTGTCACCCCTCTCCTCCCCCTCCCACGTGTACTCACAGCCAGGGGAGGGCTGGGCCAGGTGGCAGGGTTGCAATTGCCTCCCAGGCCGCCCTAACTTATGTTCAAAATGGCCGACAGCCGCTGCCCGCTACCATTTTCTTTTTTATTCTGGTCTAGGAAGTCGGGCCGGGGGCATGGCCATGGCGGCCGACCACTAGCTGTTGCATTCCCGGGAGTTGTAGCCCACATTTAAGCTTCTGGTGGGTGGAAAACACAGCAGCGCAGAGGAAACTACAACTCCCTGGGACCAGATTCTTGGAAGCAGGCAGAGGCAGAGCATGCCAGGGAGTCGGGATGCAGGGCTGCAGGGCTGGGCGCTGGCTGCAACTTGACCCCAGGATTAGGAGCATTAGCCCCCAGGAAACCATGGTGTGCAAGGACCTGCTGAGCTGAGATCGCTGAGGGGAGAGACCCTGACACCCCTAGCTGACCCCCCATCTCCCCCCCATACACCCCATGTAACCTGCCCCAGTGATCAGGCTGCATTGATGGGCACTGAAGTTGGCTGCACTGATGGGCACTGGTGAGGCTGCATTGAAAAACTAGGTGGGTCATGGATGGTGAGCTGATTCGGCGGTTCAATGGGCCACTTGACTGGACTTGCCCCCCAGGCCTAAGGCCGCCAGCCCTCCCCTGCTCACAGCTCTCCAGAATGAAGGCAGCTTCTCTTCCTCTCTCCAGTCATGTGATAAGTGACAAGTGATAAGGGGAGAGAGGAAGAAAAGTCTGCCCACTGTCTATCTCCCCTGGAGGGAGCAGAAAGCCGAATCCTCACTCCAGCAGTTTTCGGCAGCTGCTCCTTGGTGACAGGAATGAAATTGCGATCATTCCTATCAGTGTGCAGCGGCTCCAGGACTGCGCCTGACCGACCCACTGAGCCATCGGCCCACTCCCAGTAGTCCCGATAGCCAGTACATGCCTGTTTGTGTCTCACTAATACAGGAGTTGCATTATTGGCCAGATCACCAGGTGAAAATAGAGGAAAAAAGCTAAAGAAAAGAAAACTGATGCAGCCACCACATCTAATGATTGGTAAGCTGGAATATATTAAATTTTTGGTTTTGGGTTGAATATCACTTTAAATATGTTACAGAAATGGCATCACTACCCTCCAAATCGCAGTATGACCCTATTGCTCCAGCAAAGTAGGGGCACGCGTTACATAATACATACACCAGGGCACATTTAATGCATGCTTTGATAATTACCTATTTTCATACATAGAAGATTCTGCAGGGAATGAGGTATATTTTGGAAACAGTTGTCCGCATTGCTTAAGATGAATTTTGACATTTCTTTTCCAAATGCACCAACAGCAGGCTGCTGAAGACCTAAAGGCAAGTAAACAAGCAGCATTTAGATACTATAGGAATCATGCCTACATTATACTGTATCACCATTTTTGTTTAGACAGTGTGTTTTGTTGGCACATTTTCGGCATCCTTATCATTTTGGCACATGCCTACAGGAAGGCGACGTCACCCTCACAAAAGGCTTGAATAAGCGAACCTTGTTACTGAGGTGCAAGATCCACTGTAAAATAACAATGCCCTCAAGCCTAAACTGTAAAGATGACCATTTACAACATACATTGCAACTTGACTTATGACTGGATACAAGTTGAATAAAATGTTTGGATAGCTCTTCCCATTACACAGGTTTATTAAACCTAAATGCGCATGAATGTATTGGCAGACATATGGGCGTACGCATGAAATCCGACTGTATAAGAAGCTCCCAGTAACCCCAGTTGCTGCGTAATTCGTCCCAAAGAAATTATTTACAAAATATGTTGCTATGATGCCTAGTGAATTCTATGAGTTTTTTGCCACCTGTGTCTAATTGGGGAGATTTCCCTTCATTTCCTGTCCCATAACTGAAGAAGGAAGTGAGAAGAAATCCCCCAAAGTGAGAGAATCCGTTGTTGTCACCAGAACTAGAGTCCCCTCTATTCCTTTTCTGGTGACAACCCCAAATTATTGATGTTTTTTCACTTTAACTCTTGGTGATAAGGATAAAAAGGACAAATAGAGAGGGCGAATCTCCCAAAACGGGGGCACAGACAGGTTTACTAATACCTCTCCACTATCCAAAACTAAAAGCAAAAGGTTTTGCCTTTAGTTATAATTTAATGACAAATATAAAGGTTGTCACAGAGTTTTCTTAGCACAATGAAACTTATTTTACTATATTTAGTTATTTCTATTTAATATTATTATTAATAGTCTAATCCAGTGGTCTCCTAACTGTGGCCCGAGGGCCAGATTCGGCCCTTTGCTTGCTTTTATGCGGCCCTTGTGGCACTATTTCTCTCATTGATTCAAGGCATTATTTACTCCTACTAACACAAATGATTAAGCACCATTCTTTCCACTGACACCAACAGTGGGGCATAATTCCTCTCATTGATGACAACAGTGGGGCTATTGCTTCTACTGGCACCAATTATGGGGCATACTTCCTTCCACTAATATAAATGTTGGAACACTATTTTTGCAACGGACACCAATGATGGGGCACTATCCCACCTACTGACACCAATGATTGGGCACTATTCCTTCCACTGACACCAAAGATGGGGCATTATTCCTGCCACTGACACCAGTGATGGGGCACTGGTCCTGCCACTGACACCAGTGATGGGGCACTAGTCCTGCCACTGACACCAACGATGGGGCACTATTCCTGCCACTAACACCAACAATGGGGCACTATTCCTTCCACTGACACCAAAAATGGGGCACCATTCCTTCCACTGATATTAATGATGGGGCACTATTCCTCCCACTGATAACAGCGATGGGGCACTATTCCTCCCACTGATACCAGCGACAGGGCACTATTTCTCCTCCTCCTACTGATCACAGACACAATGTAATTTGTTTACTCCCACTAACCACCAAGTCCGAGGCACTTCCACTTTCTACTCCCACTGGCCCTCCTAAAGTCTGAAGGACAAGAAACTGGCCCTTTGTTTAAAAAGTTTGGAGACCCCTGGTCTAATATAATAATGCAGTACACAAAGCAACAATGATTTGAAAAGTGCAATATCCCCTGACAAACCAAATTAATTACCATCTACACAGTTCCTGACATTCTAAAATTTAAAGGGTGACAGGGGGTTTGTCTTATGGCTACATACTTTTGTTAATAGGGGTCCCTCCTTCCCATCTCATAAAGTTGGGAGGTATGTATTTCTATCTGTACATTCTGATTTTCCCAGCTAGCTGTCAGAAATACATGGGATGGAGCATAGGCAGGCAGGGGAGGGTTATCTGCTTTTCCAATTATATTTGAGTGCACTTCCATTTTAAAACATAATTTAGGGCTCCTAGCCATAAATGATAGTTTAATTCAAAAGGTTTAAGGAGAAGATATCTTCCCTGTTCTTTTCAGTCCTGGTCTGCAGACATGTCTCTCTCAACAGTGACGGTTGATCAGTGCAGACCACAGACAAGGCTGACTGTAAACAAAGCAATATTTACACTATCCAGGACTTCTGATGACAGGTAAAGTGAAGTAAGAGTTTATATTTGCAAAATTGCTTAGTATCAATGGATATATTAATAGAGCCTATTGGGTTGGTTTGCTAAGGCTGGGTTCACACTGGTACGACACGACAGTCATACAACTTTCATCCTACTTTGCTCTGCGACATCAGTCCTACATTGGTCCTACATTGGTCCGACATCCATCCGACTTGAATGAACAGGATACTACTTTGATCCGACTTTGTGATGTCTGACTTGTTCTTTGACCAATCAAAACAATCCTAGAGTGAGATAAATTCCTTTTACTGCTGCTGTAATCATCATGTCGGATGTCCAAAGTCGGATGGTAAGGACAAGGCTCCTACTTTGATCCGACTTCAATGATATTCAATGGGCTGAAGTCGGATCAAAGTCGGACCAAAGTAGTACAGGGAGCATTTTCAAAGTCGGACCGACTTGTGTCGGACCAGTTAAGACGGCTCTCATAGGGAAACATTGATTTTCACACGTCATGCGACATGAGCTCCCAATGTCGGAGCGTTTGTCGTACCAGTGTGAACCCGGCCTAAAACTGGAGAGTTCAAAATCTGGTGCAGCTGTGCATGGTAGCCAATCAGCTTCTGACTTCAGCTTGTTTAAATAAGCTTTGACAATTAGCCCTGGTTCACACTGGTGCGTTTTGACATGCGATTTGGCATGTCAAATCGCATGTCAAAACGGCGATATTTGCTGGCAATAGCACCGTCCTAATCCGTGCAACGCCGCAACTGCGCGCCGCAACTGCGCGCTGCACCGATTTCAAAAAGTAGTTTCTGTACTACTTTTTGCGATTTCGGCCGCGATTTACATTGATATCTGTGTCAGATGTCTTTGTAATCGCGGCTGAAATCGGGACTGCCAGCGAGAGTGAAATCGTGCAAGTTCAGCTGAACTCGCACGGCTTCACTCCCGCAGCCCAGTGTGAACCGAGGCTAAAACCTGGAAGCTGATTAGTTTCTATGCAGAGCTTCACCAGATTTTGCACTCTCCAGTTTTAGTAAATCAACCCCTATATGTTTTAGAAACATGATTATCCTTTTAAATAAAACGAAAATGTCATTCTAAGTAAAATATGTTTGTTATGATGTCAGACATGAACCATACAAAAAATAATAAATATCATAGGCTTGCATATACAATGATAAGAACAAGATACAGTACCGGTCAGGCTGCGGAGAGGCTGATGAGAAATGCCACAGCATAGTTTGAGAGTCGCAGGAAGCATAGTCGGTGGGATGGGATGTGCAGTCCGGCCTTCCTAGTTGGAGGGGCTGTGCACTCTACACTCTCCTATCTTTATAGTTATCCTGAAGGACAGCACCTGATGATAGGCAGCAAGTTTCCAGCTAGAAAATGGGAATGGAGAGAGTCCAAGGACAGAGAAAGCTCAGAGGAGGAGACCAACTGGCAGAATAAAGAAATCATTTCCTTCACAAGCCAACTGATACATCTGCTACTGCATATAAAATATTATCTATACTTAAGACGTTGAGGTTGCCCCAAAAAAAGGACATTTAAATATGAACTTTTCCTAAGTATACATATATTATCTGGGTATAATGGGCCATGCATAAGAGAAAGTTTAGTCAAATAAGAGAAATGTATTGGGAACATCAACATAATCAAATACAAAATGCCAAAGACTACTATTACTTCCATGTAAGAAATAATCTTAGGGCAGCTGCAAACTGATCAGCTGCGCTTTGGCCACAGCACAGTGTACCTTGGCAAAAGGCAGTGGGTTGGCTGAGCTTTGCCATAGACTTATGACCTATTTGCCATAGACTTAGACCTATTACATCCAAGGTTTTGGTGCGTTTTCTGTAAAACCTGGTACACACGAATGGATTTTCCGAGGACAAAGCGTAGGACTTCTGTCCGAAGGGCGTTGGCCATGAACTTGTCTTGCAGACAAACGGCAAATAATTGTCGGCCAACAAACACAAAACTACGTGGTTTTCTCAGCTGTGTAGTGCCACCCTTTGGGCAACTTCTGCTAATGTTGTGTTATGGTGAGCATTGCTTCCGAGCATGTGTGTTTGTACTTTGGAATTTTGTCCGACGGACTTGTGTACACACGCTCGGAAAATCCGACAACACACAATTGTTGGCGGAAAATTTTCAAGCATGCTATCCAACATTTGTTAGCGGAAAATCTGACAACAATTGTCCAATGGGGCATACAAACGGTCGGATTGATTTTCCGACAACAGCCTGTCATCACACAATTCTCGTCAGAAAATCCGATCGTGTGTACCAGGCTTAAAAGTAGCAAAAATCCTGCAAACAGGACTTTCTGAAAACCACTGGATGTAATAGAAATCTATGGCAAAGCGCAGCTAACCTGCACCAAAACTGTGGGTACACTTTGCTGCACCTGCGTGGCCAAAAAGTAGAGGTTCAGTGTGAAGCCCCCCCTTAGATGCTACAAATAGCATTTAAATAATGATATACAACCCAACAAAAACATGTAATCAATAGGGCTAAATAAACAAAAACTAAAACTCGCGCTTATGGAGACATACAAAAATAAATGACAAGTGAAAAGAAATTATTATATGCGCAGCTGCTACAGCATAAGGCACAAACACCTTGAGAGATAAAATATTATAAAATGCAGCGCTAGCGAATATAAATGTGCTCAATACAAACGTATGTGTGAATATCAACCATCTAAACCTTTCGGGATGATGGTACACACTATTAGTGAAAAGATTATACACCAGTGATTGGTGTCACCAGAAATGCAGTAGGTGTAATACTAAATGTTACCACGAAAAAGTGATCAACTAAGTAAAACCAAAAAATATACAGTGCAAAACATTAAATGAACTGAACAACCAGGCAAATAGCTCTAGGAGTAATTCACAGTACTACAGATGGTTTTCAACATCAAAGAAATAATGTCACATATGCAACAGTGGTTGTAATATAGAAGGAAGGAAAAAAATTGATTTAAAATAAAATAAAAGTCACACATTCGTGACGAATTTCCGGTCAACACTAAGAACCAGTGACGCTGCTTCCGGTTCTTGTGGAACGCACGCCGTTGTGAACCCGGAACACACTGACGCTCGGTTATCATTGAAGGCTTGTGAGTTTTCCCAATAACAGCGTATTGTTAATCTGTTCCTAAGTGCTAATTCACAAGTTGCTTTTTCTTTTTATTCCCCACATGGTCCTCTGATCTCTGCTGTTATTGAGCCAACTGTTGAATTTCACCGAACATTATTGGTCCTAGATGTCGGATGTTGGGTGACTTTTATTTTATTTTAAATCAATTTTTTTCCTTCCTTCTATATTGCAACCACTGTTGCATATGGGACATTATTTCTTTGATGTTGAAAACCATCTGTAGTACTGTGAATTACTCCTAGAGCTATTTGCCTGGTTGTTCAGTTCATTTAATGTTTTGCACTGTATATTTTCTGGTTTTACTTAGTTGATCACCTTTTAGTGGTAACATTTAGTATTACACCTACTGCATTTCTGGTGACACCAATCACTGGTGTATAATCTTTTCACTAATAGTGTGTACCATCATCCCGAAAGGTTTAGATGGTTGACATTCATACATACGTTTGTATTGAGCACATTTATATTCGCTAGCGCTGCATTTTATAATTTTTTTAATCAATAGGGCTAGTTCACACAGTAGGGTTCATTTACTAAAGACAAACAGGCTGTCCACTTTGCAAAGGCATTCCCTTCCAAGCTTAGTCAAGGTGGGGAAATTTAAAGTGTTACTAAACCTAGGACCCTGCATTCGCTATATCTGGTTTCCCACAGTACACAGAACAGGGAAATGCATTTATTTTTTATTAAATATAAACTGCTAAATACCTTTTCTCATCAGCAGTATATAGCAGCCTTGTGACTTGTATCAGTGTATGGTTAAAGCTTTTAAAGCTGCTCTGACTGTCCTATGAGGCTTCAGGACCCCTGACCCTCTGTCAGGACAGTGCTGATTAGCCCTGTGCTGATTACATACACCCTCCCAAGAAAAAACGAAACTGAGCATGTGCAGAGTGACTCCAAAGGCTCTATCTTATCAGAATATAGAGATTGGGGACAGTGGAGGATCAGAGAGGCCAGGATCAAATAGCATTTTAACACAATGAGCAGGATTAACCCCTTAGGTTCCACAGTGAGTATAACAAGCATGGAATACTGCTCATACAGACTGATTTTACTCTTGTTGCTTTAGTAACACTTTAACTTTGCAAAGAATACTCAATTACGTTCAAGGGAAAAAAAATTATTTGGGCATGTTTGAATGATGGAAGTGACCACATTCTCCAAGCTCTGGGGAAAATTCCCTTACAAAGATTCTATTTGCCTTTAGTAAATAAGCCCCTATATATGGTGATAGCATGCATTTTTCTGCACCTGATCAAAGCATGTTTTTTGCCCCTGACCAACACATGTTCTTTCCCCGCTACACTCCTTCTTTCAGCCTCTAAGATGGAGTCTGAGTTCCCAGGATGCACCTGTTTCTCTTCCTTAGACTGAAGAATGATGGGAACTTTTGTTAAAGGTGAAAAGTTTCTAGTTTCTACAAAAACTGTAAATTTACAGTTGGCTCCATCTTGTGGTTAAATCTGATATTGCAGGCAAAAACTTCTTCATTAACCACTTGCCGTCTGCCCACCGTCAAATGACGGAGGGACGGTGCGGCTATCGTTCTGGGTGGACGTCATATGACTGCGCACCCGAATGGCCGCTCTCGCTAATGTGGCTCTTTAATCATGTGATCGGCTGTGTCTAATCACAGCTGGTCCCATGTAAACAAGGAAGTGCCGGTAAACGGCGCTCCTCGCCTCACACTGACAGAGAGAGACGATTAGCGGCATCTCCTCGCAGGGGACAGTAAGAGATGTAATCAGGGCACCGATGATCAGTGCCTGATTACATTAGAGCGCCAGAAGTGCCAAAAATCGGTGCCCACCAGTGCCAACAATCAGTGCCCACCAGAGCCAGCACTCAGTGCCCATTAGTGCTGCCAGTCAGTGCTGACTTTCAGTGCCCATCAGTGCTGCCTATCAATGCCCATCAGTGCTGCCCATCAATGCCCATCAGTAAAGCTCATCAGTGCCACCCATCAATGCCCACTAGTGCCACCCATCAGTGCCACCAATCAGTGCCCACCAGTGCTACCTATTAGTGCCCACCATTGCCACATATCAGTGCCATCTATCAGTGCCCATAAGTGCAGAAAATTAGTGCCTTCTCATTAGGGCCACCAAATCAGTGCCCATAAGTGCCACCTCATAAGTGCCCATCGGTGCAGCATATCAGTGCCCATCAGTGAAGGAGAAAAATTACTTACTTACAAAATTGACTTACAGAAACTAAGAAAAACAATTTTTTTTCCAACATTTTCTGTCTTTTTTTTGTAAAAAATAAAAATCCCAGCAGTGATGAAATAAATACTACCAAAAGAAAGCTCTATTTGTCTGAAGAAAATTATAAAAATTTCACATGGTTACAGTGTAGCACGACCACGCAATTGTCATTCAAATTGTGACAGCGCTGAAAGCTGAAAAATAGGCTGGGCAGGAAGGGGGTGAAAGTGTCCCGTAGGTAAGTGGTTAATATCTTGCTGGTGGCAGAGCAACCAGTGTCTACATAGGCACATAGAAAACAGTTGTGCCCCATTTGTACCACAAGGAGTGGAGAGGTGAGGAAAAATGTCTGCAATTTTCTGCACCAGAGCTCACCGGATTCTCTGTCCATCTCCGCACCACATCGGCCGCTTTGTGACATTTAAATACTGTAAAAAAAAAAGAAAAAAAAACACCACACAGAACTGGCACCCAGGGCTTTTTTTATGCCGGAAATGCGGCGAAACGCCGTTCTGGAACCTTTGGCAGCCCTCTCTGCTCTGACTTATCGGGTAACACAATAGCCGGTAGAGGAAGTTTTCTGCACAACTTACATCCTCTACCGGCTTCTCTGTGCTAGCTCATGTGAGTCCTGCCCTCGATCGGCTCGGGTCAGTGGCATACTGAGTGGGGGGCGGGACGCCCTGGGTGCCACACACTGGGGGGTGTCAGGCTTGCGTCCCCCCTCCGCGACTGAAGGGGAGACAGTGGGTGGATTTAAGCAGCGCAGAGAGGTGACAGGCAGCGGCAGGAAAGAACACAGTACACACAGAGAGCCTGTAGTGGCTTTGCAAATTGGGGAGGGTGTTCGCTGCACCCGAGTGACACCCGTCGGCGCACCTGGGACCCGCAACGATCCCCTTCTTTCGTGGCCGCGCCGTGGCTCTGATCTGTCTCGGCTGTCTCACACAGCCAAGCAGAGTGAAGCCGCTGGCGCCGTCTCCCCTTCCTCCGTGTAGTCTACACGTGCTGTCACTGTGCATCATGTCCCACGCTGATCTTCTGAGCCGAGGCCCGGGGTACATTATGGGTCTGGAGGGACAGGACTGTAGTGTACTGTAGGGGAATCTGTATTGTAGGGGGGTCTGTACTGTAGGGGGGTCTGTAGTGTACTGTAAGAGGGGGGTTCTGCACTGTAGGGGGGTCTGTATTGTATGGGGATCTTCACTGTGGGGGTCTGCACTGTGGGGGGTCTGCACTGTGGGGGGGTCTGTACTGTAGGGGGGTCTGTACTATAGGGAGGTCTGCACTGTAGGGGGGTCTGCACTGTAGGGGGGTCTGTGCAACATGAAGGGGTCCAGAACGGTTAGGGGGGTGTCTGTATAACATACAGGCATCCAGAGCTGTGGGGGGCTGTACTGTAGGGGTGGTCTGCACTGTAGGGGGTCTGCACTGTAGGGGGGTCTGTACTGTAGGGGGGTCTGTACTGTAGGGGGATCTGTACTGAATGGGGGGTCTGCACTGTTGAGGGGTCTGTGTAACATACAGGGGGTCCAGAGCTGTTAGGGGGTGTCTGTGTAACATACAGGCGTCCAGGGCTGTGTTATGTAAAGGGGTCCAGAGGTGCAGGGTGCTGTGTAACATAAAGGGGTCCAGAGGTACAAGGGCTGTGTAATGTAAAGGGGTCCAGGGGTGCAGGGTGCTGTGTAATGTAAAGGGGCCCAGAGGTACAAGGGCTGTGTAATGTAAAGGGGTCCAGAGGTACAAGGGCTGTGTAATGTAAAGGGGTCCAGAGGTGCAGGGTGCTGTGTAATGTAAAGAGGAAGGGGGGTTCTGTGCAAAGAGGAGAGCTGGGGGATTTCAGCAGAGAGGAGAGGTGGGGGGATTTTAGCAGAGAGGTGGGATGGGGGTTAGTAGGGATGAGAACTGGGGGTGGGCAATTAAGCAGAGAGGGAAGCTGGGGGGGGGGGGTGGATTTTGCAGAGGGGAGAACTGGGAAAGTGTGTGGTGAGGGGGGATTTATGCAGATAGGGGAGCTGGGGGCAAATTTAGCAGAGAGGAGAGCAGGATGGGGGAGATTTGTGCAGAGAGACCTGGGAAAGGAGGAGATTTGTGCAGAGATGAGAGCTGGGAAAGGGGGATATTTGTGAAGAGAGGATAAATGAGAAAGGGGGAGATTTGTGCAGAGAGGAGAGGTGGGAAAGGGGGAGATTTGTGCAGAGAGGAGAGCTGGGAAAGGGGATATGTGTGCAGAAATGAGAGCTTGGAAAGGCGGAGATTTGTGCAGAGGTGGGAAAGGGGGAGTTTTGTGCAGAGGTGGGAAAGGGGGAGATTTGTGCAGAGAGGAGAGGTGGGAAAGGGGGAGATTTTTGCAGAGAGGAGAGGTGGGAAAAGGGAAGATTTGTGGAGAGAGGAGAGGTGGCAAAGGGGGAGATTTGTGCAGAGAGGAGAAGTGGGAAAGAGTGAGATTTGTACAGAGAGGAGAAGTGGGGAAGGGGAGATTTGTGCAGAGAGGAAAACTGGAAGAAGGGGATTTCTACTAATTACCATTATTTGGTGCCGCTGTACTCTACCCTAAGGAAGGCGTGGTTGGGGGTGGAGTTTGGGCGTGGTTGGGGCGGTTTTGGGTGTGGTTGGGGGTGGGAAGTTGGATGGGGAGGGAGAGTTCCTGTACCTCTTCGCTGAGTAAAAAAGCCCTGTATATGATAAATATTTACAGGTGGTCAGCTCTGTAAAGCATAGTTATCCTAATTGTAGGTAGAGATCTCTGGGTAGTTGGATTTACATTTCTTCTCTTGCTAGTAACCACAGTATATTCTAAGTCCTTCTAAATTTCCAAGTACATCTAATGCTATCTTCTCCAGAGGGTGAAAACAAATCAAATGCAGCCACCACATTAAAAGATTGGTAAGCTGCAATATATAAAAAAAATGATATAGTAAAATCTCAGTAAGCACTTAAGAGGTGGAGCTGCTAGAACAAAGGTGACTAACCCTATATTCAAAATTAATAATATTCAAAGAGATAAAAGTATCAAACAACAAAGTGTCAAAAAACATGAAACAGATGTGTAATAATGAATAATTCATCAAACAAATATTATCTGTCTCAGAAAAAGTCCACAAAGTCCATAAAGTGCAAACTGTGCTGTAGGTGAATGGGAATCGTCCAATGATGGGATATTCCGATGTAATACAGTGCTCAGCATAATTAAGTACACCCCTTTTGAAAAATACGATTTTAATCAATATCTCAATGAACACAAGAACAATTTTCAAAATCTTCACAAAACTGAGTTTTATAAAACGTCTGTTAAGCTTGTTACATGAAAGTAAGGTTAATAATATAACTTAGATAAAAAATCTTCAGTTCTACTCAAATTAGTGGATGCAAAAATGAATACACCACACAACAAAAACTACTACATCTATTATTTTGTATGACCTCCATGATTTGCAAGGACAGCACCAAGTCTTCTAGGCATGGAATGAACAAGTTGGCAACGTATTGCAGCACCTATCTTTTTCCATTCTTCAAGAACGACCTCTTTTAAAACCTGGATGCTGGATGTAGAGTGATGTTCAACTTGTCTCTTCAGAATACCCCATAGGTGTGTAGCACACAGATCCTTTTCCCCCTTACCTTCCTTTCAGGGGATCAGATACACCATGCCACATGCCCGCGTCCTCTGGATTAGAGGTCGGACGGTGTTATGTATTTGGGTCCCGCAGCGAGTTGCTTCCCTTCACTGGTTCTTCCCTCTAGGTTATAGAGGCAAGTCTTTACTTTTCCCTCAGAAGGTCAATGTCCACACAACACTTCAACGCCAATAAGAATTTATTTTCTCCTAATTGCTTGAGTAACCAAAATGTTGAAGAGAGAAAAAGGGGTTAGCAGAATAGAATGGATTCAGGCACACTCTTGGCTTCGTCGCCACTTGATCCCGAGTGGGTACAGCTCACCCGGATAGTCACTCAATAGCACTAGCAGCTGGCATGAAGCTCGAACAGTGACTTAGTCCCCTCCAAGGACAAAGTCAAGGAGATCCCTCCTTTAGTAACTACACTCCACAAGGGCAGTCTGTGATGAAAGGAATCCTTCCCTCCGACAGGTCACCAGGCCTCTCCCGAGACAGCAATACTATATTACTTGCCTCCTTAATGGGACCGATCCTCCCTCGGTTTCCTCTATGTCAGAGCGGTCGCCCTCACTTGGGCTCCCTGGGTTTCCTTTCTGGTTGCAGACCCAGTTGAAGGTACTGGGCCTACCTGGAACTCCGCAGCCTCGGGCCAAAGGTGCCCGAGACTCCTCAGTCAAAGTTGGGCGCACCCCTCCCTTAGAGGGGCACACTCCTCCGGGTGCAGGTCCCCGGGTACTGCCACACAGAACAATGGCGTCTGTCCCTTATATATCATCTCCCGGCATGCACAGCAGGCCGGAACTACCCACCGCACGGCAGCCGAGAGAGGACATCCAATAGCCACTCCATCACCTGTGGTTCAACCCGGGTATAAGTGACAACACCACCTATACGCCTAAAGGGGAACTGCATGCCAGGTAACACAGCAGCAAGACAAAGTCAAAATAAATAGAAGACCGGAGCCAACTACCGCTCAGGTCACCCCTACATTTAGGCATAATAATCCCCTAAGATAGGGACCCCACAGCAGGTGTTTGATTGGGTCCAGATCAGGAGACATACTTGGCCACTGAATAACTTTCACCCTGTTCTTCTTCAGAAATGGAACAGTGGCCTTAGATATGTGTTTTGTATCATTGCCATGTTGGGAAAGTGCACAACGACCGAGCACAGAGTGATGGTAGCATCTTATCTTTCAATATAGAGCAGTACATCTGTGAATTCATAATACCATCAATTAAATGCAACTCCCCGACACCAGCAGCCCTCATGCAGCCGCACGAAAGGACACTGCCACCACCATGTTTAACTGTAGACACCATGCATTTTTCTTCGTACTCCTCACCTTTGCAATGCCATACAGTTTTGAAGCGATCAGTTCCAAAAACATTTATCTTGGTCTCATCACTCCAGAGTACAGTGTCCCACTAGTCTTATTTTTCAGCATGGGCCCTGGCAAATTCTAGGTGGGATTTTTTGTGCATGGGCTTTAGGAGAGGCTTCCTTCGTAAACGACACTCATGCATGCCATTCCTCTGCAGTGTACGCCGCATTGTGCCATGGGAAACAATCACCCCAGTTTGGCTTTTTACTTCTTTAGCTAACTGCAGTGAACTTGCATGGCGATTTTCTTCAACCCTTCTCATCATAAGACACTCCTGTCAAGGTGTTAACTTCCGTGTATGGCATGGATGTCTCTGTGAGATGGTTGCAGTTCCATCTTTGTATCACTTTTGCTACAGTATCCTAACTGATAAATAAAGCTTTGCAGATCTTCTTCTAGCCTTCACCTTTTTTGTGTAAAGAGTAGGGATGAGCCGAACACCCCCGGTCTCGGTTCGCAGCAGAACACGCGAACACCGTTAAAGTCTATGGGACACGAACACAAAAAACAAAGAAGTGCAAATTTTAAAGGTTAATATGCAAGTTATTTTCATAAAAAGTGTTTGGGGACCCGGGTCCTGCCCCAGGGGACATGTATCAATGCAAAAAAAAGTTTTAAAAACTGCAGTTTTTCGGGAGCAGTGATTTTAATAATGCTTAAAGTGAAACAATAAAAGTGAAATATTCCTTTCAATTTCGTACCTGGGGTGTGTCTATAGTATGCCTGTAAAGTAGCGCATGTTTCCCGTGTTTAGAACTGTCCCTGCACAAAATTTCATTTCTAATGGAAAAAAAAGTCATTTAAAACTACCCCGGCTATAATGAATTGTCGGGTCCCGGCAATACAGATAAAAGTCATTGAAATAAACGGCAGGGGTCTCACCACAGTCCATTACCAGGCCCTTCAGGTCTGGTATGGATATTAAGGGGAACCCTGCGCCAATTTAAAAAAGAATGGCGTAGGGATCACCCTCAAAATCCATACCAGACCCTTTAGGTCTGGTATGGATTTTAAGGGGAACACGCCCCAAAATGTTTAAAAAAATGGCGTGGGGTTCCCCCCAAAAATCCATACCAGGCCCTTATCCGAGCACGCAACCTGGCAGGCCGTAGGAAAAAAAGGGGGACGAGAGAGCGCCCCCCCCCTGAACCGTACCAGGCCACATCACATGCCCTCAACATGGGGAGGATGTCCCCATGTTGATGGGGACAAGGGCCTCATCCCCACAACCCTTGCCCGGAGGTTATGGGGGTCTGCGGGTGGGGGGATTATCGGAATCTGGAAGCCCCCTTTAACAAAGGGGACCCCCAGATTCCGGCCCCCCCCTATGTGAATTGGTAATGGGTACATTGTACCCCTACCCTTTCACAAAAAAAAAGGTGTAAAAAATGTTAAAAACCACAGAACACAGCTTGGGACAAGTCCTTTATTAAAAAGAAAAAAAAAAGAAAAAAAAATTCAAATGATGTAATCCTCTCTCGAGCGATACGAAGAAAAAAAAAGAGCGTCATTCCGCGGGTGCCTCCCATGGAGGCAGGATCGAGTCGGCTTTTTTTTTTTCTCCGTTTGTTAAAGGGGGCTTCCAGATTCCGATAAGCCCCCTGCCCGCAGACCCCCACAACCACCAGGCAAGGGTTGTGGGGATGAGGCCCTTGTCCCCATCAACATGGGGACATCCTCCCCATGTTGATGGCATGTGGCCTGGTACGGTTCAGGAGGGGGGGGCGCTCTCTCGTCCCCCCTCTTTTCCTGCGGCCTGCCAGGTTGCGTGCTCGGATAAGGGTCTGGTATGGATTTTTGGGGGAACCCTACACCATTTTTTTAAAGGACACCAATTTTGTTTGGGAGCCACGTCGCACGACCGCGCAATTGTCAGTTAAAGCGACGCAGTGCCGAATTGCAAAAAGGGGCCTGGTCCTTATGCTGCATATTGGTCCGGGTCTTAAGTGGTTAAATATCGTACCTGGGGGGTGTCTAAAGTATGCCTGTGAAGTGGCACGTGTTTCCCGTGTTTAGAACTGTCCCTGCACAAAATGACATTTCTAAAGAAAAAAAGTCATTTAAAACTGCTTGCGGCTTTAATGTAATGTCTGGTCCCGGAAATATGGATGAAAATCATTGAGAAAAATTAGCTCCCTTAAGAAAGAGATTTTTGCCTGAGGCAGAAAAATCGTTCTTTGGTCTGTATCTATGAGCAGTCCCAAATATTCCAGTCTTTTTACCGGTTGTAAGGCTGATTTGTCTAGGTTGAGGACCCAGCCCAGAGACTCCAGATACATGACCGTGTTGCGTACAGCTACCTTTAGGCTGGCAACCGAGTGATCCAATATCAAAAGATCGTCCAAGTAGGCCATTATTGATACACCTTGAGTTCTTAAGTGGGCCAACAGAGGGGCCAAGATCTTTGTGAACACCTGTGGTGCAGTGGCCAGCCCGAAGGGTAGGGCCACGAACTGATAATGGCGCTGCTCCACCGCAAAGCGTAGAAGTTTTTGATGGCCGGGGAAAATAGGTACGTGTAGATAAGCGTCCTTGATGTCGATGGATGCCAACCACTCTCCCCCCTGCAGGGTGGAGGCTACTGACCGAATCGACTCCATACGGAATGATCGGATGTTTAGGAATTTGTTTAGACCCTTGAGATCCAGTATGGGTCTTACATCCCCGTTGGGCTTTGGGATTGTAAAGAGGTTTGAGTAAAAACCCAAACCGTGTTCCTCTACAGGTACCTCCACAATTACCCCTTGGGACAACAGTCGGTCTAACGCCAGAAAGAGAGACTTCCTTTTTACCTGATCTCCCGGAACGTTTGATGTAAAAAAATGAGGGGGAGGAAATTCCCGTAACTCCAACTTGTATCCCAGGGACACCGTGGAGAGAGCCCAACTGTCCCGAATCGTCTCTCGCCAAGTCCCTGAGAACAACTTAAGCCTTCCCCCCACCCGATTGAGTGGGGGCGACCCTTCATAATGCCGACTTGGGGGCTGGCTTAGTACCCTTTTGGTTCCAGGGTTTTTTATGACCCTGTGTTTGCCCCTGAGCCCTTCCTCCTGGACCCGACCTGGGAGGCCGTCGGAACTGCTTAGAGGCTGAAACTCCTGGGACTGGAGAGGTAGGACGTTTAAAATAAGGACCCCTGAACCTTTTTTTGACTGGTAAAAGGGTACTCTTTCCACTGGAGATCTTCTGGATATACTTATCCAAGTCCTCCCCAAACAACCGCTCCCCATGGAATGGAAACCCAGCCAGGAGCTTTTTACAAGGCGTCTCGGATGACCAGTTCTTTAACCAGAGGAGTCTACGCATGTGTACCAAAAGTAGCGTAAGGCGGGAGGCCTGATGAATTGAATCTTTAATGGCGTCCACCGCAAAACATAATGCTCTAGGCAGGTCGGCCAAATCATGAGCCTGCTGAGCTGGAATATCTTTCAAAACCTGTTTCAGCTGGTCTTTCAGAGCTTGACAGATGCCAATAGCTGCTACTGTAGGCTGGGCTACTGCACCGGCTGTAGAAAAGGCAGTCTTCAACAAGGTTTCCAACCTCTTATCTGTTGGATCCTTAAACATCTGAACATTGTCCACCGGACACGTCAGGTTTTTGTTCACGCAGGAGATGGCAGCGTCCACAGTAGGAAGACTCCACTTGGTGAACTTTTCTTCCATAGGATACAAAATAGAAAATTTCTTAGGAGGAAGAAAAATCTTATCTGGATGTTCCCAATCTTGATAAATGAGTCCCTCTAATAACGGATGAGCCGGAAAGGAGCAGTTCATTTGAGGGGCTTTCAACGAGCCCAACAAAGAAAGAGAGGTAGCTGCTGGTTCCGAAAGGGACAACTTAAAAGCTGACCGAACCATCTCCGTCAGGGATTGAACTAACAACCTTTCAGTCTGTGAAACTGAAAATGGTTCCTCTAAAGTAGACTCCTCAGAGGCAGAAACATCAGATTGTCCCTCAGCCTGATACCCTGCAGGTAAGTCAATCTCATCCTGGGACAATTGCTCTGCTGTTAGGAACTCTAAAGGGGGAGAACGAGATCTGGCGCGCTTCTTCCCTGGCAGGGAGGATGCGATCAATGCTGCAAATCTTTGTTCTAACCCCCCCAGAGCTGAGGCAAAAACCTCTTCTGTCACATATATAGGAGCAGGTGAGCTGAGGGCAGTCGCAGCACCCAACAATCCTGATGGCTCACCCCAGGCCATTACCTCTGATTTATCAGGGGAGAATGGAACAGCGGAAGCATGACCCAGATCCTCAGAGCCCGATGGCGAACCCTTTTGCTTCTTAGGATTTTTAGTCCCAGAGCCCTTAGAACGCATAGTCCCAAGCTCAAAGCCGAGGTACTCACAGTCAAAAAGCACCCACTACTGCTATAGTCCAGCGTAAAAGCTGCTATATAAGCCAGTCAGGTGTAAAAACGAATGTGCCTTGGGGATGCCTGCATCACCGCCTGCTGTATGCCAATCACATTAATTATGCTTATACTGTCACCAATATCAAACCCATGCTCCTGTGTCCATCCTATCGCCAGGGTGTCTCACAGAGACTGCTTTTAAGGCAAAGGACGCCCGCACATGCACAGAACCGCGCCGGGGAACACGGAGCGTCATTACGACAAGCCCCGCCCCCTCCATCACTCGTTCCCATATCGTCGGCAATCCTGCGCATGCACGTCGGCGCCGCCAGAACAGTTTGCCTGCTCGGAGAGGAAGGGGATAGGAGGAGGGAGGCCGCAAACTCCGATCAAGCCCGCTGTAGCTGGGCCGCCGCAAGACATGGGTAGGTATCTAATGGCAATACCGACAGATGGATTTCCAGGATCTGTACTTTCAAAAAGGACCACCTCCATACTGCCCAGGCATTACACTTGAAACAATGTATAGCCCAAAGTTTTGACATCTTTTTGAGGTCTCCCAACACCCTCTAGTGGCCCAAAAAAGGTACTACACTAATGGCAAAAAATAAAAAAACAAATTAATTCATTCAGGTTTAACAAGATTAGGCACAAGGATTCAGCCGGGAAATCAATACAACATAGGTAATTTACAGGCAAGAACACATTAGTTTGAAGGTTCCCTGATGAACCAAGTTTGTCAGGGACCTTCACTTACCTTTCCACGCCGCAGGACTCTGTTAGGAACAGATAGCCCAAACTTCGCCCATCTCGCGGGCTATGTCAACCGACCTTCAGGGACCGGGGTCCTAATAAAAGGATCACCACTCCCCTGGACCTGTACAGCACCCTGCCAGAAACCCTTGGTATTGGGTCTGACCAGAGTACTGGAACCCAGGATTCAGCCCTCCTAAGAGAGGCATTACAGGCAAACACCTCGTTCTTCTTAACCGAGGCACGGGTACCGTCCACTTTGGCTCTGAAGCACTTTGGACGGATCCGGAAATAGCTTGTCTAGGCCACAAGGAACCATACACAAAGCTAACTTGACCTAATAACAGGATAGTCACTCAGAATCAGCATAGGCAGTCTTGAAGGGATCTGACATTTCCAAAAAAATTATTCGGTTACATCAGCATCAGGTGCTTGGTAGCTGATGGTGATCCAAGACTGATTTGTTTTTATGAAGGTCAGTCGATCGACCGAGTCGGTGGACAGGCGCACCCTGTGATCGGTTACAAAGCCTCCAGCAGCACTGAATGTGCGTTCCGAAAGAACGCTGGATGCAAGACAGGCCAGTAGCTTAATTGCATACTGTGCAAGCTCTGGCCAGTGATCCATCCTCAAGACCCAGTAAGCCAGAGGATTTTCGGTGGGAAAGGTGTCCAAGTCTGATCTTGCCCCTAGGTATTCCTGCACCATGTAAACCAGACGCTGGCGATGGTTGCTGGAAGCGATCATACCTTGGGGGTGTGTTCTAAAAAATTGTCTGAACACATCGGTCAGACGTCCACCTTTTCCACCGCTCCTTCTTTGACTGACCGGAGCCTCAGCAACACGTTGTCCAGGACCAGGAAATTGTAACCTCCCAGTCTCTGGGAACGCGTTGCGCAGACCTTTCTGCAAGGCCTCCCGAAGATGTTTCATCCTCTGCTCCCTCTGCGACGGCAAGATAAGGTTCGCAACCTTACCCTTGTAATGTGGATCAAGGAGGGTTGCCAGCCACTAATGATCCCTCTCCTTGATCGCAGAAATACGAAGATTCTTGCGCAGGCTTTGCAGGATCAGGGAGGCCATGCAGCGTAGGTTTGCTGAGGCATTTGGTGCAGAGTCCTCTGGGTCACTGAGGACGCCATGATCCGCAGCCACCTCCTCCCAGCCACGTACAAGTCCATGGGTGTCTTGGGACTGTAATTGATCCCTTGGAGACTGCTGCTGATGCTGAGTGCTAGACTCCACCTCCATGCTGACACAATAATCCTCCTCCTCCTCCTCGTCCTCTTCCGGTGTGATAGCCGGGCCAGCAGGAACACTGTCTGGATAAAGGGGGCCTTGAGAGGTAAGGAAGTCCTCCTCTTCCTGCTTCTGTTCTGCCTTAAGTGCCCTGTCCATTATTCCATGCAGTGTGTGCTCCAACAGGTGGACAAGAGCGATAGTGTCACTGATGCATGCACTGTCACTGTTCACCATCCTCGTGGCCTCCTCAAATGGTGCCAGGACAGTGCATGCATCCCTGATCATGGCCCACTGGCGTGGGGAAAAAATCCAAGCTCCCCTGAACCTGTCCTGGTGCCATATTGCAACAGATACTCATTGATGGCCCTCTGCTGCGTGTGCAGCCGCTGCAGCATGGCCAATGTAGAGTTCCACCTGGTGGGCATGTCACAGATTAGGCCGTTCTTGGGCAGGTTGTAATCCGTTTGCAGGTCAGCCAGCCGAGCACTGGCATTATATAACCGGCGGAAATGCCCACAGAGTTTCCTGACCTGCTTCAGGACCTCCTGTAAGCCCGGGTACCTGCCCAAGAACCGCTGCACCACCAATTTAAGGACGTGAGCCAAACAAGGCATATGGGTCAGTTGTCCCTGTCGGAGGGCGGAAAGGAGGTTGGTGCCATTGTCGGAAACCACCATTCCTGGCTTAAGCTGGCGTGGCGTCAACCACCTCTCGGCCTGCCCCTGCAGAGCTGACAGAATCTCTGCCGCAGTGTGGCTTCTGTCCCCTAAGCACACCAGCTCAAGCACCGCATGGCATCTTTTTGCCTGCGTACTTGCGTAGCCCCTTGAACGCTTACGGAGCACCGCTGGTTCCGAGGACAAAGCACAGGTAGAGGCCATGGAGGAAGAAGAAGAGGAGGGGGTGGAGGAGAGAGGTGTGTCAGAATCACCAGTAGTAACATTTTGGAGGCGTGGTGGCGGAACAACCTCCAACACTACTGCACCTTGTCCTGCATCCTTCAAAACTGCCAGCAGAGTCACCCAATGCGCCGTGAAAGATAGGTAGCGTCCCTGTCCATGCCTGCTGGACCATGAGTCAGCGGTAATATGCACCTTACCGCTGACCGCTCTGTCCAGCGAGGCCAAGACATTGCCTTCCTCATGCCGGTAGAGAGCCGGAATCGCCTTCCGTGAGAAAAAGTGGCGTTTGGGAACCTGCCACTGCGGAACCGCACATTCAACAAACTCACGGAAGGGGGCAGAGTCTACCAACTGAAAAGGCAGCAGTTGAAGTGCTAGAAATGTAGCCAAGCTAGCATTCAACCGCTGGGCATGTGGATGGCTGGGAGCGAACTTCTTTCGGCGGTGCAGCAGCTGGGGCGGGGAAATTTGCCTGGTACAATTGGACGTCGGTGTACCGAAAGGAGATTGCCCACAAGTACTTGGCTGTGACTAGGGATGAGCTCGGTGGTCGAGTCGAACGCATGTTCGACTCGAACATCGCCTGTTCGGCGAAACCAGAACTTTGTGGACCGTTCGTTAGTTAGTGGGTGTTGTGTGCCCCAGCACAGTATACACCTGTATCTACATTTGATTGCTGTTCTATAATACAGGCATCTGCAGGAGTTAGTGGGTGTTGTGTGCCCCAGCACAGTATACACCTGTATCTACACTTTTTTGCTGTTCTATAATACAGGCATCTGCAGGAGTTAGTGGGTGTTGTGTGCCCCAGCACAGTATACACCTGTATCTACACTTTTTTGCTGTTCTATAATACAGGCATCTGCAGGAGTTAGTGGGTGTTGTGTGCCCCAGCACAGTATACACCTGTATCTACATTATTTTGCTGTTCTATAATACAGGCATCTGCAGGAGTTAGTGAGTGCTGTGTGCCCCAGCACAGTATACACCTATATCTACCCTTTATTGCTGGTGTTCTCTAATAAAGGCATCTGCAGGAGTTAGTGGGTGTTGTGTCCCTCCAGCACAGCACAGTATACACCTGTATCTACCCTTTATTGCTGGTGTTCTCTAATAAAGGCATCTGCAGGAGTTAGTGGGTGTTGTGTGCCTCCAGCACAATATACACTACTCCAATTCCTGGTTTTCCCATCTCCCTGCAGTCCATTACTATGTCTGGAAGGCCAACAAGAAGAGGCAGACAGTCAGGAGCCAATAAAATAGGGCAAGCAGGCTCTGTGTCTAGAGACAACAGTGCTGGTCGTGGACACAGTGCATCGTCATCAGCACATGGCCATGGGACACACTTGTCCTTATTTTCAGCAGCTGGACGTGTTGAGCCGCATCATGCTGAAGACTTGGTAGAGTGGATGACCAAGCCCTCCTCATCTTCCTCATCCTCTCTCACCCAGGCTCAGGGTACTGGCAAAGCAGCTGCCAAAGCGTCCTCTTCCCTCGTATCAATGTCATCATCAGTCACTCCTTCCCTAGACCCACCATGTCCTCCTGAGGAGTCCCCCGAACTGTTTGAGCACAGTGTTGGGTACATGCTCCAGGAGGATGCCCAGTGTTTCGAAGGGTCTGATGATGATACCCAGCTAGAGGAAGGCAGTAGCGTGAGCGCAGAGAGAAGAGATGCTCAAGAAGGACAGCAATCTGGCAGTCATGTTCCAGCAGCTGCAGCATACTGCGATATTGGCTCCAGTGATGAGCAGGGAGGGGATGATGAGGTCACTGACTCCACGTGGGTGCCTGATAGGAGAGAGGAGGAGGAGGAGGATGAGGAGGAGGCACATCTCCAATGAGACAGGATGCCCTCCGGGGGCCAGCCTAAGGGCAGCACACCGACTGAATCACACCGCAGAGCTCCGCCTGTGCAGGGCGCTGCCTCTGCTCGTTATTCCAAAAGTTCTTTGGTGTGGGCCTTTTTTGAGTCGAGTGCATCAGATCGCACCGCTGCTATTTGCAACATATGTCTCAAGCGTATCTCGCGTGGCCAAAACATCAGCCGCTTTGGCACCACATGCTTGACCAGACATATGTTGACCTGCCATGCAGCTCATTGGCAAGCGTACCTTAAAGACCCACATCAAAGAACAAAGCGGACCTCTCCTTGCTCCTCATCATCTGGGATCTCCAACCCCACTATACCTTCAGTCCTCTCTGAAACCTGCACTGAGAGGAATGAAGGTGTAGAATTAGGTGTGTCACAGCCAAGTACTTGCGGGCACTCTGCTAGCAGTACACCGACGTCCGATTGTAGCAGGCAAATTTCCCTGCCCCAGCTGCTGGACCCTCGAAAGAAGTTCACTCCCAGCCATCCACGTGCCCAGCAGTTGAATGCTAGCTTGGCTAAATTGCTAGCACTTCAACTGATGCCTTTTCAGTTGGTAGACTCGACCACCTTCCGTGAGTTTGTGCAATGTGCGGTTCCTCAGTGGCAGGTTCCCAAACGCCACTTTTTCTCATGGAAGGCGATTCCGGCTCTCTACCGGCATGTGGAAGGCAATGTCCATGCCTCTCTGGACAGGGCGGTCAGCAGTAAGGTGCATATTACTGCTAACTCATGGTCCAGCAGGCATGGACAGGGACGATACCTTTCTTTCACGGCCCATTGGGTCACTCTTTTGGCAGCTGGGAAGGATGCAGGACAAGGTGCAGTAGTTTTGGAGGTTGTTCTGCCGCCACGCCTCCAAAATGCTACTACTGGTTGTGACACACCTCTCTCCTCCACCCCCTCCTCTTCTTCTTCCTCCATGGCCTCTTCCTGTGCTTTGTCCTCGGAACCAGCAGTGCTCCGTAGGCGTTCAAGGGGCTACGCAAGTACGCAGACAAAAAGATGCCATGCCATGCTTGCGCTGGTGTGTTTGGGGGACAGGAGCCACACTGGGGCAGAGGTTCTGTCAGCTCTGTAGGGGCAGGCCGAGAGGTGGTTGACGCCACGCCAGCTTAAGCCAGGAATGGTGGTTTGCGACAATGGCACCAACCTCCTCTCCGCCCTCCGACAGGGACAACTGACCCATGTGCCCTGTGTGGCTCATGTCCTTAACCTGGTGGTGCAGTGGTTCTTGGGCAGGTACCCGGGCTTACAGGATGTCCTGAGGCAGGCCAGGAAAGTCTGTGTGCATTTCCGCAGATCAAATAATGTCAGTGCTCGGCTGGCTGAGTTGCAAAAGGAGTTGAACCTGCCCAAGAACCGCCTTATATGGGACATGCCCACCAGGTGGAACTCAACGTTGGCCATGCTGCAGCAGCTGCACACGCAGCAGAGGGTCATCAATGACTACCTGTGCGACTACGGCACCAGGACAGGGTCAGGGGAGCTCGGGTTTTTTTCACCACGCCAGTGGGGCATGATCAGGGATGCATGCACTGTCCTGGCAGCATTTGAGGAGGCCACGAGGATGGTGAGCAGTGACAGTGCATGCATCAGTGACACTGTACCTCTTGTCCACCTGTTGGAGCATACGCTGCGTGGAATAATGGACAGGGCACTTGAGGCAGAACAGAAGCAGGAAGAGGAGGACTTCCTTGCCTCTCAAGCCCCCTTTACTCAGACAGTGTTCCTTTTGTCCCACCCATCGCACAGGAAGAGGACGAGGAGGAGGAGGAGGATTGTGTCAGCATGGAGGTGGAGCCTGGCACTCAGCATCAACAGCAGCAGTCTTTTAGGGATGATTTACAGTCCCAAGAAACCCGTGGACTTGTACGTGGCTGGGAGGAGGTGGCTGCGGATCATGTCGTCCTTAGTGACCCAGAGGACTCTGGACCGAATGCCTCAGCTAACCTACGCTGCATGGCCTCCATGATCCTGCAAAGTCTGCGGAAGGATCCTCGTATTCTTCGGATCAAGGAGAGGGACCATTACTGGCTGGCCACTCTCCTTGATCCACGGTACAAGGGTAAGGTTGCGGACCTTATCTTACCGTCGCAGAGGGAGCAGAGGATGAGACATCTCCGGGAGGCCTTGCAGAAAGGTCTGTGCAACGCGTTCCCAGAGACTGGGAGGTTACAAACTCCTGGTCCTGGACAATGAGTTGCTGAGGCTTCGGTCAGTCAAAGAAGGAGTGGTGGGGAAGGTGGCCGTCTGACCGATGCGTTCAGACAATTTTTTAGTCTGCAGCCCCAAGGTATGATCGGTTCCAGCAACCATCGCCAGCGTCTGATATACATGGTGCAGGAATACCTAGGGGCAAGGTCAGACTTGGGCACCTTTCCCACCAAAAATCCTCTGGCTTACTGGGTCTTGAGGATGGATCACTGGCCAGAGCTTGCACAGTATGCAATTGAGCTACTGGCCTGTCCTGCATCCAGCGATCTTTCGGAACGCACATTCAGTGCTGCTGGAGGCTTTGTCACGGATCACAGGGTGTGCCTGTCCACCGACTCGGTTGATCGACTGACCTTCATAAAGATGAACCAGTCTTGGATCACCACCAGCTACCAAGCACCTGAAGCTGATATAACAGAATAATTTATTTTGAAATGTCACATCCCTTCAAGACTGCCTATGCTGATGCTGAGTGTCCTGTTGTGTTGACTGACTATCCTCCTCCTCCTCAATGATCCGATTCCTGATGATAGCTTGGAAGAACATTTTTGTTTCTGGGTGCCGCCACCAGTGGCTAAGGCCCAATTTTTCAGCCCCTGTTTAACAGGGGCATGTAATTACAATTTTCTATGCAATGCTTTGCAGCAGGGCTCATTCCTGCACTCCAACTAGAGTATCTGGGAGAGGCTGCAGTGTAGTGGCACCAGCACCAGTGCCTAAGGCTTAATTTTTCAGCCCCTGTTTAACAGGAGCGTGTAATTAAAAATTTTTATGCAATGCTTTGCAGCAGGGCTCATTCCTGCACTCCAACTAGAGTATCTGGGAGAGGTTGCAGTGTTGTGGCACCAGTGCCTAAGGCCCAATTTTTCTGCCCCTGTTTACAGGGGCGTGTAATTACAATTTTTGATGCAATACTTTGCAACAGGGCTCATTGCTGTGCTCCAAGTACAGTATCTGTGAGGGGTTGCAGTGTTGTGGCACCAGTGCCTAAGGCCCAATTTTTCTGGCCCTTTTCAACAGGGGCATGTAATTACAATTGATCTAATAATTCACAGCAGGGCCCATTCCTACACCCACCAAGAGTAACTGTGAGGGCTTACAGTGTTGTGGCAACACCACCACCACCACCACCAAAGGCCCAATTTTTCTGCCCCTCTTCAACAGGGGCATGCAATTACAATTCTTGATCTAATAATTAACAGTAGGGCCCATTCATGCGCCCACCAAGAGTAACTGTGAGGGCTTACAGTGTTGTAGCACCAGCACCACCACCAAAGGCCCAATTTTTCCTACCACTGTTCAACAATGGCATGTAATTACAATTCCTGATATAATAGTTCACAGCAGGGCGTTCAAGCGCCCACCAAGAGTAACTGTGAGGGATCACAGTGTTGTGGCAACACTAACATCTAAGTGGCAAATTTCAGCAGAGTATATACGGCAGGCCCCTACTTTCAAACATCCAACTTACAAACGACTCCTACTTGCAAACGGAAGGAGACAAAAGGAAGTGAGAGGAAATCTACCCCTTGGAAGGAAAATTCTCTCCTGTAAGAGTTAATATGGGAAAAAGGTGTCTCCTCTCTACTGATGCTTTATCACCAATCCTTGTTTCAATAAAAATCCCACTTTTCCAAAAACATTTGTCATTGGGACAGAAAGTGAGGTTAAATCTTCTGAACAGGTGCACAGAAAGCAAAACAAATGTTACAGGGGTGATAACCCTTCCCTATGTTTTCCAAAAAGCTTAAAAATATATTTTTTGGCTGGAGCTACACTTAAACAATGTACTTGTTCAAAATTACAAATAGATTGTACTTAAGAACAAACCTACAGTCCCTGTCTTGTTTGCACCGCCTGTATACTGCTGTTCAAAGTATATAGGGCCTTTTTTTATTTTGGGTGCGGGGTTCCCCTTAATATCCATACAAGACCCAAAGACCGAAAGGGGCTGGTAAAATCTCAAAGATTTTCATCCATATTGCCAGGACAAGACATGACATTAAAGCCGCAAGCAGTTTTAAATGGCTTTTTTTTCCTTTAGAAATGTCATTTTGTGCAGGGACAGTCCTAAACACGGGAAACACATGCCACTTCACAGGCATACTTTAGACACCAGTGACGTCATCAGCCCTCGCCTGCCGGAAAAAACAACATCCAGGCCGTGTTCTGCAGCATCTCCACCGCCGCCGGCTATTCTATACATCTAAAGCGGTGCAGAGGAAAGAAGAACCAGCAACACAGCGCCCCAGCAGGATAAGGAGACTGATGACTGATCTGATGACACCCTCTTCCGCACTTGGATATCGTACAATGCCTGTTTTAATCCTCTAAAATGTGAGTTGCTTGTATTGCAATCTCTTATTAAATTGTTTTAAACCTCTGCACTCAGAGGCGCCTCTCCCCTTGCTATACTTTAGACACCCCCCAGGTATGATATTTAAAGGAATATTTCACTTTTTTTGTTTTCACTTTATGCATCATTAAAATGACTGCTCTCGAAAAAACGTCCGTTTTTAAAACTTCTTTTTGCATTGATACATGTCCCCTGGGGCAGAACCCGGGCCCCCAAACCCTTTTTAGGACAATAACATGCATATTAGCCGTTATAATTAGCACTTTAGATTTCAAACGTTCGCATCCATTGTATTTAATAGGGTTCTAACGTTCGCGTGAACTTTCGGTCTGTTCGCAGGTTCTGGTGCGAACCGAACCGGGGGGTGTTCGGCTCATCCTTAGCTGTGACTGTGACACATCTAATTCTACACCTTCATTCCTCTCAGTGCAGGTTTCAGAGAGGACTGAATGTATAGTGGGGTTGAAGATCCCAGCTGATGAGGAACAAGGAGAGGTCCGCTTTGTTCTTTGGTGTGGGTCTTTTAGGTACGCCTGCCAACGGACTGCATGGCAGGTCGACATATGTCTGCTCAAGCGCGTGGTGCCCAAGCGGCTGATGTTTTGGCCATGTGAGATACGCTTCAGACATATGTTGCAAATGGCAACGGTGCGATCTGCTGCACACGTCTGAAAAAAGGCCCACACCAAAGAACTTTTGGAATAACGCGCAGAGACAGCAGCGCCCTGCACATGCGGAGCTCTGCGGTGTGATGCAGTCGGTGTGTTGCCCTTAAGCTGGCCCCTGGAGGGCATCCTGCCTCGTTGGAGATGTGCCTCCTCCTCCCCCTCCTCCTCTCTCCTATCAGGCACATATGTGGAGTCAGTGACCTCATCATCCCCTCCCTCCTCATCACTGGAGAAAATCTGGCAGTATGATGCAGCTGGGTGAATATGACTGCCAGATAGCTGTCCTTGTTGGGCACTCCCTCTCTCTGGGCTCACGTTACTACCCCCTCTCTCTGGGATCACGTTACTGCCTTCCTCTAGCTGGGTTCCATCATCGGACCCTTCAAAACGCTGGGCATCCTCCTGTAACATGTACCCAACACTGTGGTCAAACAGTTTGAGGGACTCCTCAGAAGGACATGGTGGGGCTAGGGAAGGAGTGACTGATGCACCGTGTCCACAACCAGCACTGTTGCCTCTAGACACAGAGCCTGCTTGCCCTCCTTTATTGCCTCGTGACTGTCTGCCTCTCTTTGTTTGCCTTCCAGACATACTAATGGCCTGCAGTGAGATGTAGCTGCACAGAGGTGGGATGTATATATATATATATATATCTGTATATATATATATATATATATATATATAATGCAGCTATCAGACTCCACTGCCTGCTGTGGTATTAGTATGAGAAAAGTAGCAAAGGTCTTCAGTTAGTTTTAGGTGAACACTGTGCAGAGGACACAGTACACTAACTGAAAATACAAGCAGCTCTCTGCCTGTGGTTTTATTACGAGAACACCACACATTTTATTCAGGTTCCTTTAAGTGAACGCTCTGCAAAGGACAGAAGTACTGCAGTACAATACATGAAATGAATGCAGCACTCTGTCTGTGGTTTTATTATGAGAACACCACTAACTGTATTCAGGTAAGCTTTAGGTGAACGCTATGCAAAGCACACAGTACACTAAGTGAAACTCTGCTGCAGCTAGCACAATCACCTGCCTGCCTGTCATTGTATAGAGAACAGCAGTACTGGATATAGCTAAACTAAATACAGTGTATAAATATATATACAACACATAGGATGCATATATATCCTCTACACACTGTAACAGCAGCTAACTGACTCGCCTGCCTGCTCTATCTAACTCAATATAAATGACACTGTCTCTCTCTCTGTAACTCTCTCTTTCACAAACGCCAACACACTACACAAGTCCGACTTTCAGGCGGCCTTATATAGTGTGGGGCATGTACCCAGTGGGGGAATTATCAGGGTCGCGACAGTCGCAGTTGCGACTGGGCCCTGTAGTTCCGCCAAGTCCGGGGGGCCCGCCATCCATCCGTGTGAGTAGCCCGCCCACCGCAGACCGAGCCACAGACTGCTCCGTGTGCCGGAAGGGAAGAGGCCCTGGCTGGCCGGTGAAGGAGGCCCCTGTGCGGGGGGTATGCGGGCTGCTGCTGAGTCATATGACACAAGAAGCACCGAGCCATAGACTGTGCTCTGTGTTCCGGGAGAGGAGAGGCCCTGGCTGGCCAACGAAGGAGGCCCCTGTGCGGGGGGTATGCGGGCTGCTGCTGAGTCGTATTACACAAGAAGCACCGAGCCATAGACTGTGCTCCCTGTGCCGGGAGAGGAGAGGCCCTGGCTGGCCGACAGAGGAGGCCCCTGTGCGGGGGGGATGCGGGATGCCTGCTGCTGCTGAGTGGTATGACACAAGAAGCACCGGGATGGCGGAGATAGGGGGATGTGCCATTCTGGAGACACTGCCGGTGGAGTCAGATCCGAGATAGCCTGGCCGAGCTGGAGCTCCAGTTATCTGAAGGTAAGAGCGCCCAGACAATCAGATCACTGCAATACCCAGTCTGCCATGGCACACTCTGACAGCTAGGCATACTGGGACTTGTAGCTCTATTCCATCAAGGCTGATCATAAAAACCCATAACCCCCCCCCCCCCATTGTGTGACTGGAGGCCGGGCAGTGTGGGGGTCTCAGAGGAAGGTGTCCCTAGGGTTGTCTTTATAGTCATGGAACATAGGGCTGTTCATCTAAAGATGGGGCACCCAATTCTGATCTTGTGTCCCCAGTGACACCGGGCACCCAATTCAGATCTCATATCCCAGTGACACCGGGCACCTACTTCTGATCTCGTGTCCCCAGTGACAACGGGCACCCAATTCAGATCTCCCATCCCCAGTGACACCAGGCACCCAGTTCTGATAACCCGTCCCCAGGGGGTGGTAGCGGTGGTACTTGAGGGGGGGAGGCAGCGGTGGTACTTGAGGGGGGGTGGCAGCGGTGGTACTAGAGGGGGTGGCTGTTGTGGTACTTGAGGGAGGTGGCAGTGGTGGTGCCATCCTCTCCCACCACCACCTGTGCCTCCTTACTGATCTCATCCCCCCACCACTGATCTCATCCCTATCCCCCCAATACTTCTACAACAGAGGTGATGGGAAGGGATAGGGATGAGATAAGTGGTGGGGGGATGGGATCAGTAAGAGGCACAGGTGGTGGTGGGAGAGGATGGCACCACCACTGCCACCCCCCCTCAAGTACCACCCCTGCCACCCCCCAAGTACCACCGCTGCCACCCCCTCAACATCACCGTTGCAACCCCCCTCAAGTACCTCCGCTGCTACCCCTCCCCCTCAAGTATCACCGCTGCCACCCCCCCTCAACATCACCATTGCCACCCCCTCAAGTACCACTGCTGCCACCCCCCTCAAGTACCACTGCTGCCAGTGAATTATGGGCCGTGACGCGCCACTCGAATTTGGCGCGAACGGCCCATAATGTTCGAGCTTCGTCGAACGATCGAACAGCCGATGTTCGAGTCGAACATGGGTTCGACTCGAACACAAAGCTCATCCCTAATAATTAGACTCACCTGTAGTTGAATTCTTGCTAATTAAGATTTTGTTGTCTTAAATAGACTTTCATCGGGGTGTATTCATTTTTGCAACATGGTCTTGAATGAATATGTTAGAAAAAATACTTTTTTGTGTGTGCAAATTAACAAATCTTGGTTGCAATCAACGGCCCGCATTTGTGAGAGTATTTTGTAGTATTGCGTCCCATAGAAAATGTTGATTCTGAAAGGAACGTATAGGTTTTCTGACAAACCTGTTGGGGTGTACTTATTTATGCTGAGCACTGTATATATAAAGTGACTTCAGTGCTTCTTTGCATAAAGTGACTCTAGTGATTTTCCTTCACCGATATGCACTCACCAGAATTGGTAAACGGCATTATATCAATCCAATCTGGAGGAATTCCTAGCAGTCATCCAGCCACTCCTCCAAAAAAGGTGATTTGTAGTGTAGCACTTTATTTAAGATTTAAGGCTGGGTTCACACTGAAGCATGGAACGGCTCACAGCAGGAGTCCGGTGCGTCCCTGTTCAACGTTTCAGGTCTGATTTCAGACCAAATTTTGGGCTGAATTCGGATCTGAAATGGACCAGAAGATGCACAGGACTCCTGTGCAATTCGCACCGGACTCCTGTGCAATCCTTAGAGAGTCGGTCACAATCTCCTGACATGCGAATTGGATGTGGGGAAACCCACATCCTATTTGCAATAGTGTGAACCCAGTCTGAAACAAGAGATGTACATCGAAATGAACTTAACCACTTCCCTACTGTGCACGAAAACCCCCTTCCTGCCCAAGCCATTTTTCAGCTTTCAGCGCTGTAACACTTTGAATGACAATTGCGCGGTCGTGCGATGTGGCTCCCAAACGAAATTTGCGTCCTTTTTTTCCCACAAATAGAACTTTCTTTTGGTGGTATTTGATCACCTCTGCGGTTTTTATTTTTTGCGCTATAAACAAGAGAAGAGCGTACAGTTTGGAAAAAAAAACACTATTTTTTACTTTTTGCTATAATAAATACCCATTTTTTTTTTTTTAATAAAATTTTCCTCAGTTTAGGCCGATACGTATTCTTCTACATATTTTTGGTAAAAAAATAAAATCGCAATAAGCGCGTATTGATTGGTTTGCGCAAAAGTTATAGCGTCTTCAAAATAGGGGATAGATTTATAGCATTTTTTTTTTTTTTTTTATTAGTAATGGCGGCGATCTGCGATTTTTATTGTGACTGCGATATTGCGGCGGACACATCGGACACTTTTGACACATTTTTGGGACCATTCACATTTATACAGCGATCCCTGCTATAAAAATGCATTGATTACTGTATAAATGTGATTGGCAGGGAAGGGGTTAACCACTAGGGGGCGGGAAGGGGTTAAATATGTTCCCTCAATGTGTTCTTACTGTGGGGGGAGGGGACTGACTGGGGGAGGTGACCGATGGTTGTCCCTATGTACAAGGGACACACCATCGGTCCCCTCTCCCTCACAGGACGTGGATCTCTGTGTTTACACACAGAGATCCACTTTCCTGCTCGTTTCCCGGGCAATCGCGGGTGCCCGGCGGCAATCGCGGCCGCCGGGCACGCGCACCGGGGCCTTGTGAACGCGGCGGCACGGGCGCGCCTCCTAGCTCGTTTTAAAGGGAGGACGTCATATGACGTCCTCCCAGAACGAGAGTGTCCTCCGCCCGCCGTCAATTGACAGTGGGCGGGGGACAAGTGGTTAAGCAGGGGATACACCTACCTAAGATTTTTGGGTTTTATTTTTTTTTGCGGTTTACTACCGCTTTAAGCTGTGGGTGGAGGTTAAAGGATAAGGTTAGGTTTTATGGGGTAGATTCACAATAAAGCCTAGTACACACTATTAGTTTTTTTTTTGTTCAACCCAGCAGGGCTGAATGTAAAAAAAAACCTGACAGCTCTGGAGGAGCTGCTGTACTAACCATGCAATGTTAGTGCAGCGATCTCCCCTGCTGAGCTATTGTGTTCTGACAGGGAGACCGGTCCCCTGCCAGAACACTTCGGTCAGCGCTCTCAGCCTTTTTCAGTCTGAACGTCACACGGGCTGAATGTCAGCTGGTTTCTATTGAACTAGTGTGTACTAGGCTTAAGGGTTACATTTAAGCTGGCCATAGATGAGTCAGTTTTTTTTTTTTTTTTTCAACCAGCGGGTTCAACAAAAAAAACTGACCTGATTCCCCCATCCAAACATTTGAGGTAGATTGGGAATCCTCCCCACTGCGCCTTTTTATTCCGACAGCGGGAAGTCTTCCCCTCCATCAGACTACACTGATCAGCGCTGTAGGTTATAGCCTGCAGCATTACTTGAGTGCAAATCTTCCAACAGGGTGGATGAAGAGAAGTCAATCAGTAGTTTGAGTTCTCTTAAAGCACAGTACCCATACATGGATAAAAATTCAGCTGGTCCCTGCTGAACCTGACAAATTGTATCCATGTATTGCCAGCTCTAGGCATATATTTAGGGATAAGGTAAGATTTGTATTTGGTCAAAGCCCAGCTTCTAAGGCTTTAGGATCTGGTGTTATACTACTAGAATTGTATTAAAAAAAAAAAATTCTAAGAACATTCAATTATCTATAGGTTAATGGGGTCAAATCAATGGTACTTTTTGTTTATAGTGATGAGAAAATTCGAAGGAGCAGAATAGAATATTTTACGTGAACAACACAGTGAATAGTTACATAGTTACATAGTTGGTGAGGTTGAAAAAAAAGACACAAGCCCCCCCCTTTCTCTGACACTTTTTAAACAGCTTTTTTTTTTCCTTTCTGCTAATTAAGGGGAGTGGTTAATTGTTCACAGGTGAGTATATAAGTGTCTGTACAAACTCCCTTAGGAGCTGGCTCCCTGCTGATGGTGGCTTGCATGTGGATTTTGTGAACATCAGTGGAATTTTGAACTACAGTGGAGAGTTAAAAACCAGGAGTTTTGCTTTTAACTGCTTCTGCTTGCAAGTGTTGATTTATATGTATTTTTTGTCCTTTATTTGATACGTTTATCAGTTTTAAAAATACTCCCCCCCCCCTTTCTCTGACACTTTTTAAACAGCTTTTTTTTTTCTTTTCTGCTAATTAAGGGGAGTGGTTAATTGTTCACAGGTGAGTATATAAGTGTCTGTACAAACTCCCTTAGGAGCTGGCTCCCTGCTGATGGTGGCTTGCATGTGGATTTTGTGAACATCAGTGGAATTTTGAACTACAGTGGAGAGTTAAAAACCAGGAGTTTTGCTTTTAACTGCTTCTGCTTGCAAGTGTTGATTTATATGTATTTTTTGTCCTTTATTTGATACGTTTATCAGTTTTAAAAATACTCCCCCCCCCCCTTTCTCTGACACTTTTTAAACAGCTTTTTTTTTTCCTTTCTGCTAATTAAGGGGAGTGGTTAATTGTTCACAGGTGAGTATATAAGTGTCTGTACAAACTCCCTTAGGAGCTGGCTCCCTGCTGATGGTGGCTTGCATGTGGATTTTGTGAACATCAGTGGAATTTTGAACTACAGTGGAGAGTTAAAAACCAGGAGTTTTGCTTTTAACTGCTTCTGCTTGCAAGTGTTGATTTATATGTATTTTTTGTCCTTTATTTGATACGTTTATCAGTTTTAAAAATACTCCCCCCCCCTTTCTCTGACACTTTTTAAACAGCTTTTTTTTTCCTTTCTGCTAATTAAGGGGAGTGGTTAATTGTTCACAGGTGAGTATATAAGTGTCTGTACAAACTCCCTTAGGAGCTGGCTCCCTGCTGATGGTGGCTTGCATGTGGATTTTGTGAACATCAGTGGAATTTTGAACTACAGTGGAGAGTTAAAAACCAGGAGTTTTGCTTTTAACTGCTTCTGCTTGCAAGTGTTGATTTATATGTATTTTTTGTCCTTTATTTGATACGTTTATCAGTTTTAAAAATACTCCCCCCCCCTTTCTCTGACACTTTTTAAACAGCTTTTTTTTTCCTTTCTGCTAATTAAGGGGAGTGGTTAATTGTTCACAGGTGAGTATATAAGTGTCTGTACAAACTCCCTTAGGAGCTGGCTCCCTGCTGATGGTGGCTTGCATGTGGATTTTGTGAACATCAGTGGAATTTTGAACTACAGTGGAGAGTTAAAAACCAGGAGTTTTGCTTTTAACTGCTTCTGCTTGCAAGTGTTGATTTATATGTATTTTTTGTCCTTTATTTGATACGTTTATCAGTTTTAAAAATACTCCCCCCCCCTTTCTCTGACACTTTTTAAACAGCTTTTTTTTTCCTTTCTGCTAATTAAGGGGAGTGGTTAATTGTTCACAGGTGAGTATATAAGTGTCTGTACAAACTCCCTTAGGAGCTGGCTCCCTGCTGATGGTGGCTTGCATGTGGATTTTGTGAACATCAGTGGAATTTTGAACTACAGTGGAGAGTTAAAAACCAGGAGTTTTGCTTTTAACTGCTTCTGCTTGCAAGTGTTGATTTATATGTATTTTTTGTCCTTTATTTGATACGTTTATCAGTTTTAAAAATACTCCCCCCCCCCTTTCTCTGACACTTTTTAAACAGCTTTTTTTTTCCTTTCTGCTAATTAAGGGGAGTGGTTAATTGTTCACAGGTGAGTATATAAGTGTCTGTACAAACTCCCTTAGGAGCTGGCTCCCTGCTGATGGTGGCTTGCATGTGGATTTTGTGAACATCAGTGGAATTTTGAACTACAGTGGAGAGTTAAAAACCAGGAGTTTAAAACAGGAGTTAAGACAGGAGTCTTCTAAACTGTGAGTAACATTATAAACTTCCTACAAGTAATTATATTGTAACTGGGAAATTAGTGCTAGCAGGGTTGAAGGTTTTGCTCAGTGCACAGTGTGCCACATGTATGCAAAATTGGTGCAACAGCTCCAGGATGGATACCGCTGTGACAGATGTGAGCAGGTTGCCCTTCTGGAAGCTCGCATTAGAGATCTGGAAGAGCAAGTTGCAACACTGGGCGGAAAGGACAACCTTGAAAGGGGTCCTCTGCTCGCTCAGCAGGTGGTCAGTAGGGCTGATGTGGAGGGTGGAGTGGCAAGTCAGGATTATCAGATAGGAAGATGGGTTAATGTAGTTAGAGGGAGTGGAAGGGGCTTGCAGAAAAGGAAGGCCAGTCCTGTAGTTGTGCATCAAAACAAATTTTCCATGTTGGGTGAAGATGTGGAGGTGGCAAACACAGAGGTGGCAGCCCTAGATGTCACTGCTACCCCTAACAGCCGGGAGAGCAACCCATCTAGTAGAGGTGGTGAGGGGAGTGCAGGTAGGCCAAGACAGTTGGTGGTTATAGGGGATTCTATAATCAGAAGGACTGATAGAATAATTTGTCGCCAGGATCGCCTCAACCGAATGGTTTGCTGTCTCCCTGGTGCCAGGGTTCGGCATGTGGTGGACCGGGTGGATAAATTACTGGGAGGGGCTGGGCATGACCCAGCTGTCTTGGTCCACGTTGGAACCAATGACAGTATACATGGAAGGTGGAGGCTCCTTAAGAATCAATTTAAAGAACTAGGCTGCAAGATGAAGGCAAGGACCTCCAAGGTGATATTCTCTGAAATATTGCCTGTGCCATGCGCAACACAGGAAAGGCAGGGGGAGATTAGAGAGCTGAATGCATGGCTAAAGACCTGGTGTAGGGAGGAGGGATTTGGGTTTCTAGAGCACTGGGCTGACTTTTCATTGGGGTGCAACCTATATGCTAAAGACGGTTTGCACTTGAATGGAAGGGGGTCTGCGGTGCTGGGGGAGAGGTTTAGGGGAAGGCTGGAGGAGTATTTAAACTAGGTTTGAGGGGGGAGGGTGAACTAGAATTACATCGGGCACACAGGTCAGTTAGTGGTCAGACATTAATGGAGAGTGGAATGGGGATAGATGGGGGGAGGGTTATGGCAGGTGACAAGAAAGTTCCCATGTTGCAAACAGCCATTGGAAACTATAGTGCCATTTGTACTACTAAAAATTATATGAAAAACACCAGAGAAAAATGTAATACATTAATGTGTTTGTTCACCAATGCCAGAAGTCTGCCAAGCAAAATAGGTGAGTTGGAAGCTCTGGTTCCTGAGGAGAGCTATGACGTAATCGGTATTGCTGAAACGTGGCTTCAATCCTCACATGACTGGATTATTAATATTCCTGGCTATGCACTCTTTCGGAGAGACAGGGCAAAAAGGAAAGGTGGTGGGGTCTGTCTCTATGTGAGAAGTGATCTCAAAGCGAGTGTGAAAGAGGACCTGGTTGATGGAGAGTGTGATGAGGCTGAAGCATTATGGGTGGAACTGCATACAGATGTGCGTAGTTCAAAGTTAATCATTGGAGTTTGTTATAGACCACCCAATGTTAATGAGGAGGTGGAGACTCAGCTCCTTGCACAGATGGAAAGGGCTGCAAGGGCTGGGACGGTGATAATAATGGGGGATTTTAACTACCCAGAAATTGACTGGAGTAATGGCACTGCTGGGACAGTTAAAGGGCAAACATTTATAAGCCTATTGCAGGACAATTTTATGGTCCAGTTTATTGAGGCCCCAACTAGGAATGATGCTCTGTTGGACCTGGTAATCTCAAACCATGCAGAGCACATTACTAATGTTCAGATAAAGGAACACCTGGGTAGCAGTGATCATAACATGATTTCATTTGATGTTAGCTGTAAGCAAGAAATACATGCAGGAAGGATAAAAACACTTAATTTCAATAAAGCAAATTTTCCAAGGATGAGGGCTGCTCTCCAGGACTTAGACTGGGAGGGAAAATTGGCATCAATGGGCACAGAACAGAAATGGGAATTCTTCAAAAAGACTGTTTGTGAACTCACTGCAAAGTATATTCCCATGGGCAATAAGTTTAAAAGGCTAAAAATAAAACCTATGTGGCTCACAGTTAAAGTTAAAAAAGCTATAAACAATAAGAAAAGCGCTTTTAAAAAATATAAAAATGAAGGAACACTAGTGTCGTTTAAATGTTACAAAGAATATAACAGGATATGTAAAAAGGAAATCAAGGATGCAATAATTCAAAACAAACGACAGATTGCAAAAGATAGTAGGACAAACCCCAAAAAATTCTTCAAATATATTAATAGTAAAAAGGTCAAGTCTGAGCATGTAGGCCCTTTACAAAATAATCTAGAGTGGGTGACTGGGGACAAAGAAAAGGCTAATTTATTAAATACTTTCTTCAGCTCTGTGTATACAATGGAGCATGGGGGAGTTCATGTCCATAATGGGGGTGGTAGTGACACAGCCCCAAATCCACAATGGCTCAAAAGTGATATGGTCCAGAAATATTTAGACAGAGTAAAGGTGGATAAAGCACCTGGACCAGATGGCATCCACCCACGGATCCTAAAAGAATTGAGCTCTGTAATTTCAAAGCCATTGTATCTAATTTTTAGGGACTCATTAATGACAGGAATAGTACCACTGGATTGGCGCAGGGCCAATGTGGTGCCTATATTTAAAAAGGGAACAAAGTCTTTACCAAGTAACTATAGACCTGTTAGTTTAACTTCCATAGTTGGGAAGATACTGGAGAGATTAATAAAAGACCACATAGATGAGTTCTTGCTGGAAAAAAACTATTTCAGCAACAGACAGCATGGATTCATGAAAGACAGAAGTTGTCAGACAAACCTGATTTCTTTTTATGAAGAGGTAAGTAAAACCTTGGACAGAGGCGTGGCTGTGGACGTGGTATACTTGGATTTTGCAAAAGCGTTTGATACAGTTCCCCACACACGGCTCATGTGTAAGGTAAAGTCTACAGGATTGGAAATATCAGTTTGTAAATGGATAGAAAACTGGCTAAAAGACAGAATTCAGAGAGTAGTAGTTAATGATTCTTACTCTGAATGGTCTAAGGTTATCAGTGGTGTACCCCAAGGTTCAGTGCTGGGACCCTTACTTTTTAATATCTTTATAAATGATATTGGGTCTGAGATCAAAAGTAACATTTCTGTCTTTGCAGATGACACCAAGCTATGCAGTGGAATGACGTCCTTGCAGGATGTCTCCAATTTACAAGCCGACCTCGATGCCCTGTCTAATTGGGCGACTATGTGGCAGATGAGGTTTAATGTTGATAAATGTAAAGTTATGCACTTGGGGGCTAATAATATGAATGCATCATACATACTAGGGGGAATACAACTGGGGGGATCCGTAGTGGAAAAGGATCTGGGGGTTTTGGTAGATCATAAGCTCAATAATGGCATGCAATGCCAAGCTGTGGTTTCCAAAGCGAGCAAAGTCCTTTCTTGTATTAAGAGAGGTATGGACTCCAGAGAGAGAGAGACATCATTTTGCCCCTGTACAAATCATTAGTAAGGCCTCATCTGGAATACGCAGTTCAGTTTTGGGCACCAGTTCTCAAAAAGCATATCGGGGAACTGGAGAAAGTGCAGAGAAGGGCAACCAAACTGATAAGAGGCATGGAGGAGCTCAGCTATGAAGAAAGATTAGAGGAGCTGAATTTATTCACTCTTGAGAAGAGGAGAATAAGGGGGGATATGATTAACATGTACAAATATATAAGGGGTCCATATATTGCTCTTGGTGATGAGTTATTCACTTTATGGTCAACACAGAGAACAAGGGGGCACTCTTTACGTCTAGAAGAAAAAAGATTTCATCTCCAAATGCGGAAAGGTTTCTTCACAGTAAGAGCTGTAAAAATGTGGAACAGACTCCCTGCAGAGGTGGTTCTGGCCAGCTCAGTAGATTGCTTTAATAAAGGCATGGATACTTTCCTAAATGTACATAATATAACTGAGTACTAACAGTTCTAGGTAAAGTTGATCCAGGGTAAATCTGATTGCCTCTCGGGGGATCAGGAAGGAATTTTTTCCCCTGCTGTAGCAAATTGGATCATGCTCTGCTGGGGTTTTTTGCCTTCCTCTGGATCAACTGTGGGTATAGAATTGGGTATATGGGATTGCACGATATTTATTTTTATTTTTATGGTTGAACTGGATGGACTTTGTCTTTTTTCAACCTGACTAACTATGTAACTATGTAACTATCAAGTCTAACCTGTGTGTGTGTGCTTTTATGTCAATATTACATTGTATATCCCTGTATGTTGTAGTCGTTTAGATGCCTATTTAATATTTTTTTTAAATTATCTATGTTCCCTGCTGAAACCACTGCCTGTGGAAGAGAATTCCACATCCTTGCCGCTCTTACCGTAAAAAACCCTCTACGCAGTTTAAGTGGGTTGCATTTTTTTTATTCAGGGAAAGTCCAATCACTCCAAAATGTAATGTTTAAGGCAAACAACATTTTGAAGCACTGAACAACATTTGTCAAGTCATCGAAGGTACTGAGAATTTTCATATAAATATATGCAAGAATGTTTGTATGAAGGTTGATTTGAAAATCTACGGCCAGCTTTAGGTCGAGTTAAATGCCATTTTTCTATTTTGCAATAAATTTTTAGGATTTGAAAGGTACGTATCTAAGTATGATAACTTGGTTTACCAGGTGTAAGTTTCTTAGTGCTGAAAATGTATGGGATAAATTACCACACCAAATTAAATTCACCAAAAAAATGTAGTGGATGCATGCTGCTAATATATTCATATGCTAATTAGTTGCACATTATTATGCTGACAGTATTGTGGGGTGACTAACTGGTATGGCTGAAGCCCAATTTGTAACCTTCTACTTCTGTTTGTCCTTCTGCACTAGACAAAACGCCTTCAACTTTATCCTTTATTCTATTCATCTGCTTTTGACCGGGATCATTCAGACATTAGGGAAGGTGATCCTGTATGGAGGATCAGAAAAATTAAAGCCGCATCACTGTTCAGGCTACATCATGCTAAAAGGTCCCCAAAACCTAGCATGGTGGCAGCTTAGGGTAAACCTTTCTACTGCCTATGTGGAAACATCAAAAGCTCTAGGCTAAAACCCTGTCCACCTACATCTATAAGTAACCGTTCACATTGACTGTGGCTTTGAAATCGTGCAACTTCATCTGAAATTGCACGATTTCAAAGTTGCATGTCAGTGCGACTTCAGGTGCAACTTGGAAGACATCTGTGTGGCTTAATGCACAGATGTCTATGCAAGTGGCACCTGAAAATCACCAAAGGTAGTGCAGGAACTACTTTTTCAAATCAGTGCGGTGCCGCACCGATTTGAACAGTGTGATTGCCGGCAATAGGGAAAAGTTGGTGCTGCACTGGTTCAACGCTGCATCGATTTGAACAGTGCAATTGCCAGCAATAGGCTATGACTTGTCATGTGATTTGACCTGTCAAATTGCATGACAAGTCGCTCCAATGTGAACGGGGGCTAAGTCCTGCTGATTCCAAGACACTTGCCAATTGGAATGAACTTGCTGGCTTGACAATTTTTCTGAACTTGGAGAGGTAATAGCAGGTGTGGACATGTACATAGCTTCATCGTTTGCAAAATGATGAACAGAAATGATTTACAAATGGTACAGGATTTATAGCAATGGGGTTGATTTACTAAAGGCAAATAAACTGTTCAAGAGCAGTTGCTCCAGAGCTTAGTAAATGAGCAGAAGCTCTACTGACTTCCATCATTCAATCATGTGCAAGTAAACATTATGTTTTTTTTTTTTTTTTTTTACCTGATTGGGTATTTTTTGCAGCATGAAGCTTCACCTCATTTACTAAGCTCTGGAGCAATTGTTCAGCTGGTATCTGAGTATTGGATGTTAACTAAGTTAGGTGTATATGTAAATACACTATAATCACTATAGGAGTATCTGTATCAAACTGCAGTATATGTTTCAAGGGTTCCACACAATTTAGAAATAACACACTAAACAGTATTTCCAACACAAGAGGCTCCATTCATTTTAGCATATCACATGCAGTATTTGGGTCACGTGACACATTTTTTTTCATATATCGCATATGATACTGAAAATTTTAATTCACTATTATTTATTCACTATATTATTTCACCTTATGCGGTATTTACCTCAAAGAACAAAAACGCTCTGTAAATACCGCATAAAATAGCATTAAAGTCAATTCACTAAAGGAAATAAATAAATGCATGCATCCAGGTCCCGGCATGCGATAAGGCCGGGTTCACACTGGAACGACAAACGCTCCGACATTGGGATCTCATGTCGCATGACATGTGAAAATCAATGTTTCCCTATGGGAGCCGTCTTAACTGGTCCGACACAAGTCGGTCCGACTTTGAAAATGCTCCCTGCACTACTTTGGTCCGACTTTGATCCTACTTGGTAATGATTAAGCACAGATCAGATGTGTGAAACGCATCTACGTGACTAACACCTGGTGTCCCTGGTGTATTTTGGATGTGCAGACATTTATTATTTTTCTCAAGTTTTTACGGAGGCGGCCCGGGGCTAGCACTCCTACTTGGTTCCAATCAAGGTATTGCACACACCTGGAGCAGCGGATTCCTTTTCTTTTGATTCAGTGGGATCAAAGTTGGATCACTGTCTTGACTGATCCGACTTTGGCATGTGACTTGTGCTTTGATGATCTTGAATAGGAACTCCACGCCAAATGAAAAAAAAAAAACAGCATGGCTTTCCCCTCCAAGAGCATACCAGGCCTTTCAGTCTGGTATTGATTTTAAGAGGAACCCCTACGCCGGAAAAACGGCGTGGGGTCACCCCAAAATCCAAACCAGACCCTTATCCGAGCACGCAGCCCGGCAGATCAGGAAAGGGTTTGGGGACGAGCGAGCGCCCCCCCCTGAACCATACCAGGCCGCATGCCCTCAACATTGGGGATGGGTGCTTTGGGGCAGGGGGGCCCTGTGCCCCCCCACCCCAATGCACCTTGTCCCCATGTTGATGAGGACAAGGGCCTCTTCCTGACAACCCTAGCCATTGGTTGTTGGGGTCTGCGGGCGGGCTACCTAATGGGACCCCATGGACCGGTTTGTGGAGCGCTCCCGCTCCGCTCTGTCCCCTCCACGCTACAACCCATGGGAGACACAGCCGCGGATGCAGCTAAAATTACAGCCACTACCTGTGAACCAGAGACACCGTAATCTCCCATGATGCCAGGCACAACATATACAGATCGTGCCTCTCCAGCAGGCATAGCACAGGCCTGACTCTGCAAACGCTGCAGTTATGTGTTTAGTGTTTTGTAAGTAACAGTGATTGATCGATTGATCGATACTGCACTTAGGTGGGCTGCGCTGGGCTGGGCTGGGCGGAGGTTCTAAACGTAGGTGCTAGCAGGTATCTTGGCTGATCCTGCTAACTCTGCATTTTTGGGAACCCTAAACTGCTGGGGACGCTAATATAGATCTGATCTGATCAGATATTGATCCGTTCAGACACTATACCACTAAGGGAGGCATATGGTGCATGCGTGGGTGTTAGCGCTACTGGCACTAATCTGATGCTGCCTGGGGCGACGCAGACCTTATCTGACCCTAAAACCTAACTGATATCACCCGCTGAGTGATCAAGGGGTTAAACCTTTTTTAGGTAATATACGGTGGGTGCCCTGACGCTATAAAAAAATATTGAATATCGAACTAACTAGCATCACCCGTGACCCTTATATGGTGTCGGGGGGTGATCAAGGGGTTAAACCTTTATTAGGAGGGGTTAGGGGGGGTCCCTAGATCTATCTGGGCCTACCACTAAGTACCCTAACACTGATTTTTGTCACTAATGACACCAGTACAGTGATAAAAAAGAATGTGAACACTGCACTGGGTGACACAGTGACAGGGAGTGCAGGGGCTAACTGAGGGGTGATTGGGGGGTGAAATATGTACCTATGTGTACTAGTGTTAGTGTACTGTTGGTGCAACTCACGGTTAGATGTTATCTCTCCTCTCTCTGGAATGAAAAGGCTCCAAGCGAAGAGATGACATCACTTCCCCTACCTGTGTTTACACTTACACAGGCAGGGGAAGCATTTCATTCATTAGGACCGATCACCAGGTCCAAGCAAAAAATCATTGACCTGGGCCTGGAGACTGATCGGTTCTAAAACGAATCCGATCGTCATGGCCACTGTAACATAATGTCGATTTGCCTGCCTGTGCCATGTTGCCACAGTAAAACTGCGGTGGCTGGTCAGGAAGTGGTTAAGAACTATCTTCAGAGTAAAGAAGAACAAGGAGTCCTGGAAGTGATCCCACAGAGCCCTGATCTCAACATCATCAAGTCTGAATGGGATTACATGAAGAGACAGAAGAATTTCAGGCAGCCTACATCCACAGAAGATCTGTGGTTAGTTCTCCAAGATGTTGGAAACAACCTACCTGCCGAATTCCTTCAAAAACTGTGTGCACGTTTACCTAAAATAATTTATGCTGTTGTGAAGGCAAAGGGTGGTCACACCAAATATTGATTTGATTTGTATTTCTCTTCATTTACTTTCCATTTTGTTAATTGATAAAAATAAACTAACTCTGACTCTGTTGCTATTTTAAGAAATCAAGCAAATACTGCCAGTCCTTATGCTGACAGTCCCTATGTCTCAATGTAGTAAGAGTGGACAGCCGAAAGAACTGCACAGTACAGAGAGGAAAGTAATGGCCCGGAGCAGAAAGTGCAACTGGGAGGAGGGCCAGCATGACTGGGGTGGGCAGTGAGGCGAAGAAAATGTTGGGGATAGGGGGAGGTATAAGCCACTTACCTGGATTGGTGGGTCCCGAGGTTGGGGGGTGTCCCGTGGATGTAGGGGGCGTAGTTTCCAGCAGAGTTCAGTTGGACCTTGTTCACAGAAGCAGGAAGGTTTCTCCCACCCACCCTCGCCTTGGTTTGTTGTTTTTTAGGGGGTCACCTTTCAGGATTTTTTATGTTTTCTACCTAGTGGTGCGGGCCTTAATGTGGTATGGTTTTTACTGTGACAGTTCATGTCGGGGGTTTTTTCTTTTAATGTTAGTTGTAGCAGCAGCGGGAGGTCTATGGTTTCATTGAATGCGGTGCTGGATAAAATAATGGAGAATTAGGGGGGTTGGGCCCATCTGGAGGTATGGGTGTCCCTTCCCTTACCAATAATACAATAGTAACAATGGTTTGAAGTTGGTTGTATCTGGTAAGAAGTAACTGGTTATTGTCCCTGAGCTGGCGTAATATGCGGCGGGGGGCCTTTATGGGGTGAGAGATACAACCAGTTAGTCGAGAAAAATTGCCCAATAAAGACCTTAGGCCAGGCAGGTTTAAGCTAAGTTTGTTTTTTACTTGGGTTTAATGGTTATGTAAAAAAATGTATTATTTGCATTATGTTGTATGTAGTAATTGTATTTCATTTGTTGTAATAAAAAGGGTGCTATGGCCATTCGACTCCAAAATGAAGATTTGATGTGTTGTCTGGTCAATCCCTGGGGAGAAAAAGGGGAGGTTTGAGGAATGTGGTGTTGGCTGTGTAACTTTACAGAAAACTAGAGAGTCATGCCAGCATCCAACACCCATTGCAAGATTTTCCAGCAAGATTATCTCTTCAACACAGCAGTGTGGCCATCAGAACAGGTGATTCTTGTTTGCTTGCTTTGCAGGGAGTCTAATTAATCCAGCGGTCAATTAAGACAAATGATCACAATTTCGAATTTAAAGAGACAGCTTAGGCCTGCAGGCCTGAATTAACGGCTAGCTGCCAACCAGTTTCTGATAGGACCCATAGGGTTGTGGTGGAGATAAAAATAATCAACTGTCACTTTATTAACCATCAAAGAATGCTGATAGACTTCCCGGCCCGGTTCACACATATGCAATGCAAGAACCCGTGTGAATCCAGCATGGGTTCCCGCATCGCATAGGACTCGCAGGCAGTTCACACTCCCTTATGCGAACCACTGGGAGTGTCAATACAAAGTTAATGACACCCCCAGATCGGTTCGCATTTTGCAGTGTGAACTGTCAGTTCAGACATGATTTAGATTGTGAACACACATGCGATCCGATTCTGGTGCGGACCAAAAAAAGGGTCCTGCAGGACGCATATCGCTTTGAATTGCCTTTTTTTTGGTCCATCCATCATGTGCCTGCCCTGCTCACTGCTTTTGTAAGGACTCAATCTTGCAGCCACCTGCCTACGATATCCCGGCTCCGCTAGTCAGCTGCTTCTTCCAAAGGAGAGAGAGGCCGGAGGGGGGGCATATTGCAGATGTATCACTCTCCTGGCGCCTGCAGGCCCTGCAGCCGGAACTATAGAAGCCACATATGAAAATGCGGCTGGATTACTCCATGGCTGTGGTCCCTAGTCCCTGCTCAATCACCTGCCACTCGCAGCACAGCTGTTTTTGCCCGCCCGGACCCGACCCCAATGGTGACTGTGATACACAGACATGTTGCAGCAGTCAGCACTAGCACTCTAGCAGTGAAAGCACAGATATGATTAGGCATATATTACTGCACAGAAAAGGACTGTCTTCGGTCCCTTTCTCTGTCTCAAAAAAGAGACATTAGAAGTGTTTTTAGACCCCTTATGTCTCTCCAAAGCCCAAAACCCCTTATGTCTCTCCAAAATAAAAATAATAATAATATAAAATGTAAAAAAATTCTATTGTACCTGTTCAGAAAAAATGTAATTGTAAAAAAGTAAATAAATAAAATAAAAAACATAGCAAGAGCCCTTTCACACGGGCAGACTCTGTAAAGCGGATCCGCCTGCTCAGCGGAGAGGGTCTGTCCGATATGCAGAGGGGACATGTACACAGCCAGCTCTCCTCTATGAGGCAGTTCTGTTCATTTCCATCCAACTGCTATCCGATCCGCCAGACAGATGGGGAATAGATCCCCCATTCGTCTGTTTTTGGCAGGATTGGATCGGATGGCAGCGGGTGTCAACGGACAGGAAGGGGTGGGATAAATTTAGATGGGGGGGTTCCCGATTTTAGTCTTGCCTAGGGCAGCACAAAACCAAAATACACCACTACTCACAAACTACTTGTCTCTGTGTAAAAATGGGGTTACCCATCAGAAACATGGTCTCGGTAAAGATTTTGTGCTCAATTACATTGTACATTAACAATTCTGTTCACCAATACATGCAAAGAAGAAATGAAAATACTACAAAACGCACATATTTCTAGCCCATTAGACATGGCACCAGGCCTAGTTTTTGTGCAGATTGACATCAATAAAAACGTGTGTAATATGAATCCATGTCTGAAGATGGGAGATTTCCCAGTCCCAGAACAGTAACTTAGATTTGAAGTTTGTTGATCACATATTTTGTGCGGAGCTCAATCACTGTCAGTTCTCAGCAGCGGCTTTACATTCCTTAAGCGTTATTTGGTGAATTCTGTTATGCCCGTGACACCCAGGAGTAGTGAGGATTATGGTGGAATGTGGTGTTAATAGAAGTCCTCTCATTGACAGGCTATCATGTTCCCACCATTGGAAGACTTACGCTGTGTTTAAGGGGCTCCGATAAGTGTTGTTCTCTTGGTATGGATTTTCACACCATCTCCTATTACAGACAGAAATTACTTGTACCTCAGATAGTAGTAAAACAAATTATCTCAACAGTGTTTCACAAAGTCTGTTTCACTTAAAACACTAATTATTATGGATTGCTTTAAAATTATTATACATTGTTTCCTGACCTATTGATCCAGCCAGTAATCAATCCACTGGCTCAACTGATATAACCATTTCTTTAAAGTCCATATTTTTGTTAAAAAAATATGAAAAAAAATGTGCATATATTTGCTGAAAGAGAAGTGCGCGGTCGTGCAACGATGTACCCAAACAAAATTGATGTCCTTTTTTTCCCACAAATAGAGCTTTCTTTTGGTGGTATTTGATCACCTCTACGGTTTTTATTTTTTTGTGCTATAAACAAAAAAGAGCGACAATTTAAAAAAAAATTCTGCTATAATACATATCCAAAAAAATATGTATAAAAAAAACTAATTTATTCATCAGTTTGGGCCAATATATATTCTTCTACATATATTTTGTTAAAACATATCGCAATAGGTGTATAATTGATTGGTTTGCGCAAAAGTTATTGCGTCTACAAACTACGGGATCGATTTAGGGACTTTTTTTTTACTGGTAATGGCGGCGATCTGCGATTTTTAGCAAGACTCGCTATCCTGCTTTTATAAACTGATGTACATGTACATCTGTTTGCGCAGGAGTGCCATTCTGCCGACATATATCGGCATGAGCCGGTCGGCAAGTGGTTAAAAAATCCTGCATACATTCTATGTAGACATAGCTCCCAACTGTCCCTGATTTGAAAAAAAGTCCCTCTGTCCCCCTTTTTTCTCTTCCTTTGTCTCTCATTTTGTTCTGATCTATATTGTTGTATATAAAATGCACTTTTTATCTTTCAAAAACTGTTTCCCAGTGCTAAACCTTTCATCCAATTTCTAAATTGCTGCATTTGTAACTTTAAAAAAACTATAAATGAATTGTCGAGGTTAAAAAAAAAAAAAAAGCACTTGTGGGTTTAACTAATAATTTTTTTTGGCATAATTCTCCTTTAGGCCTTTTTCACACTGGGGCAGGAGGTGCCTCGGCGGTAAAGCTGCACTTTACCGCCAATTTTGCGGCGCTATTCGGCCGCTAGCTGTGCCGTTTTACCCCCCGCTAGCGGCTGAAAAAGGGTTAAAAACCACCGCAAAGCGCTTCTGCAGAGGTGCTTTGCCGGGGGTGTAGCCGCGGTGCCCCATTGCTTTCAATGGGCAGGTGCGTTGGAGGAGAGGTAAACACACCTCTCCTTCACCGCTCCAAAGATGCGGCTAGCAGGACTTTTTTTACCATCCTGCTAGCGCACGATCCAGTGTGAAAGCCCTCGGGCTTTCACACTGGATAAACAGCAGCGGCTGTTTCAGGTCGGTTTGCAGGTGCTATGTGGAAGGGGGTGTGTCCTATGCCTACATATGTTTGCTAATAGGTATCCCTCGTTCCCATCTCAAAAAGTTTGGAGGTATGTATGTAGAGCTCAGCGAAGCTGGCCCCCCTACAATCAGCACAAATAAAAACCCATGTGTGTTTCTTTAGTGCTACGTTTGTGTTGTTTTGTGCCGTAAAAATTTACACTTGTGCTGTTTTTATTTTTAGGATATTAGCATATTGTTTTTTCCAGACTATGACATCACCTGGCCCCCCTACAACAGCCAAATGACACAAAACCGGGCTGGTTGGCTACTGCCGCGTTTGTGCTGTTTTTTATATTTTTTTTATTGTTTTTTATTGAAGTTTTATAAACATACAAAACACACACAACTTAAGTGCTTACAGTATATAAGAAAGAGTATGTGGAAACAGTACAATTTTTCAATGTGAACACGATGATACGGCATACAGCAATGCCAGGGTACACCACTTCTTGCCCCGATATAACCTGAAAAACATACACGTTGATCCCTAACTGGGACCATCTAAACACTGAATACACTCCAGAGTTCTCTGGAGTATGAAGGAAACAGAGCCCTGACATGGTACCCAGTGGCGGCTGGTGCTCAAAATTTTTGGGGGGCGCAAACAAACTGAAAAAAAGAAATCATCAATTGCCTCCACTGTGCCCATTAAACGCAGCCACTGTGCCCAAACGCCACCAGTTTGCCCCCTCAAATGCAGCCAGTTTCCCCCCAAATGCAGCCAGTTTCCCCCCAAAGGCAGCCAGTTTGTCTCCAAATGCAGCCAGTTTGTCCCCAAATGCAGCCAGTTTCCCCCCAAATGCAGCCAGTTTGTCCCCAAATGCAGCCAGTTTGTTCCCAAATACAGCCAGTTTGTCCCTAAATGCAGCCAGTTTATCCCCAGCCCTGCACTTACCTTCCTCGGGTCAGCGCCATCCTTCTTCCGTCCTCGATGTCCCTTCAGCCAATCAGGTTACCGGTAACCAGACCCGGTGAACCTGATTGGCTGAAACGCCTGTCAGTTTTAACCAGGGAACGCACCCCCATGCATCCTCTGGTTAACTATTCGGAAGCCGATTACAGCCCTGGCTCTGATAGGCACTTCCAAACACCAACCAGCCGCTGTTATTCAGATGGCCGGCGCTCAACAGGTGGCTGGCCATCTGAATAGTGGGCAGCGGCAGCGGCGACAATACCCACTTAAGCCCCGGACCATTTGGTAGCTAAAGGACCAGAGGTGAATTCAGAATTTTGCACTGCGCTGCTTTAACTGTAAATTGTGCGGACATGCAATGTTGTACCCAAACGAAATTTGCGTCCTTTTCTTCCCACAAATAGAGCTTTCTTTTAATGGTATTTGATTGCCTCTGCGATTTTTATTTTTTGCGATATAAACGGAAAAAGACCGAAAATTTTGAAAAAAAATGATATTTTCTACTTTTTGTTATAAGAAAAATCGAATAAACTCAATTTTAGTCATACATTTAGGCCAAAATGTATTCAGCCACATGTCTTTAGTAAAAAAAATGTCAATAAGCGTATATTTATCGGTTTGCACAAAAGTTATAGCGTTTACAAACTAGGGTACATTTTCTGGAATTTACACAGCTTTTAATTTATGACTGCCTATCTCATTTCTTGAGGTGCTAAAATGACAGGGCAGTACAAAACCCCCCCAAATGACCCCATTTTAGAAAGTAGACACCCCAAGGAAATTGCTGAGAGGCATGTTGAGCCCATTGAATATTTTTTTTTGTCCCAAGTGATTGAATAATGACAAAAAAAAAATAAAAATTACAAAAAGTTGTCACTAAATGATATATTGCTCACACATGCCATGGTTATATGTGGAATTGCACCCCAAAATACATTCTGCTGCTTCTCCTGAGTACGGGGATACCACATGTGTGGGACTTTTTAGGAGCCTAGCCACGTACGGGACCCCGGAAACCAAGCACCGCCTTCAGGATTTCTAAGGGCGCAAATTTTTGATTTCACTCCTCACTACCTATCACAGTTTTGAAGGCCATAAAATGCCAAAATAGCACAAAACCCCCCCAAATGACCCCATTTTAGAAAGTAGACACCCCAAGGAAATTGCTGAGAGGCCTGTTGAGCCCATTGAATATTTTTTTTTTTTGTCCCAAGTGATTGAATAATGACAAAAAAAAAAATTACAAAAAGTTGTCACTAAATGATATATTGCTCACACATGCCATGGTTATATGTGGAATTGCACCCCAAAATACATTCTGCTGCTTCTCCTGAGTACGGGGATACCACATGTGTGGGACTTTTTAGGAGCCTAGCCACGTACGGGACCCCGGAAACCAAGCACCGCCTCCAGGATTTCTAAGGGCGCAAATTTTTGATTTCACTCCTCACTACCTATCACAGTTTTGAAGGCCATAAAATGCCAAAATAGCACAAAGCTCCCCCAAATGACCCCATTTTGGAAAGTAGTCACCCCAAGCTGTTTGCTGAGAGGCATGGTGAGTATTTTACAGCTCTCATTTGTTTTTGAAAATGAAGAAAGAACATTTTTTTTTTTTTTCAATTTTCAAAACTTTGTGACAAAAAGCGAGATCTGCAAAATACTCACAATACCTCTCAGCAAATAGCTTGGGGTGTCTACTTTCCAAAATGGGGTCATTTGGGGGGGGGTTTGTGCCATCTGGGCATTCCATGGCCTCCGAAACTGTGATAGGCAATGAGAAGTGAAATCAAAAATTGACACCCTTAGAAAGCCTGAAGGCGGTGCTTGGTTTTTGGGGTCCCGTACGCGGCTAGGCTCCCAAAAAGTCTCACACATGTGGTATCCCCGTACTCAGGAGAAGCAACAGAATGTATTTTGGGGTGTAATTCCACATATGCCCATGGCATGTTTGAGCAATATATAATTTAGTGACAACTTTGTGCAAAAAAAAAAAAAAAAATTGTATTTTTTCCGCAACTTGTGTCAACATATAAAATATTCCATGGACTCGACATGCCTCTCAGTATAAAGCTTGGGGTGTCTACTTTCCAAAACGGGGTCATTTGGGGGGGTTTTGAACTGTTCTGGCATTTTATACACAACATTAGGAAGCTTACATCCACTCTTCTAACCACTTGAAGACAAAGCCCTTTTTGACACTTTTTGTTTACATGAAAACATATTTTTTTTTGCAAGAAAATTATGTTGAACCCCCAAACATTATATATATTTTTAAAGCAAAGGCCCTACAGAATAAAATGGTGGGTGTTGCATTTTTTTTCTACACAGTATTTGCGCAGCGATTTTTCAAACGCATTTTTTTTTTAAAAAATACACTTTTTTTAATTTTAATGCACTAAAACACACTATATTGCCCAAATGTTTGATGGAATAATAAAAATGATCTTAGGCCGAGTACATAGATACCAAACACGACATGCTTTAAAATTTCGCACAAACGCGCATTGGCGACAAACTACATACATTTTTAAAAGCCTTTAAAAGCATTTACAGGTTACCCCGTTAGATTTACAGAGGAGGTCTACTGCTAAAATTACTGCCCTCGATCTGACCTTCGCGGTGATACCTCACATGCATGGTGCAATTGCTGTTTACATATGACGCCAGACTGACGCTTGCGTTCGCCATTGGGCAAGAGCAGGGCAGGACAGGGGTGCTTTTTTTTTTTTTTTTTTTTTATTATTAATTTTGCTTTTTTATTTTATTTTTAAACTGTTGCTTCCATATTTATTTATTTTTATCACTTTTATTGTTATCTCAGGGAATGTAAATATCCCCTATGATAGCAATAGGTAATGACAGGTACTCTTTTTTGAAAAAACTGGGGTCTATTGGACCCTAGATCTTTCCTCTGCCCTCAAAGCATCTGACCACACCAAGATCAGTGTGATAAAATGCTTTCCCAATTTTCCAATGGCGCTTTTTATATCCGGGGGGGGACATTCCCTCCCACTGCTTGTAAAAGCAGTCCAGAGGCTAATTAGCCACTAGGATTGCTTTTACATGAAAGCCAGGCCGCTGGCTGAAAAGAATGATACCAAGATGATACCTAAACCCACAGGCATCATTCTGGTATAAACATTCAAAGTCCAGCAACATACCAGTACGTTGCTGGTCCTTGTTGGACATGTATTGTAATCTTTTTTTTCATGCAGCCTGTTGGCTGAACGAAAAAAAAAGATTGATCGGTGGGTATGCCCACCATTAGAATACCGCCCTTCATCCACCCACTTCTAATGATGGGCATACATGCACCATTTATATATGCCGAAGCATGGGGGCATCTTCTCGCAAAAGTTATGCCGCGTACACATGGTCAGACTTTTCCACGGGCAAGCCTCCGTCGGAATTTCGACCGTATATACGCGGCATTAGGGGCAAAATTGCTCCTCCGCTCCTGCTGCCCCAATGCTTCGGCATATATGCTTCTTTTTTTTTTAACTGTGGTGGTGAAACCACCTCCTACAGCACTGGAGTCACAGGGATCAGGTCTGTCTCTGCGAACGCTGCAGTTATGTGTGTTGTGTTTTGCAAGTGACAGTGATCGATCGATACTGCACTTCGGTGGCCTGGGCTGGACGGAGGGGCAAAACGCAGGTGCTAGCAGGTATCTGGGCTGATCCCACTAACAGTGCGTTTTTGGGAACCCTAAACTGCTGGGGACGCTAGTATAGATCTGATCAGATCAGATATTGATCTGTTCAGATACTATACCACTAAGGGGGGTGTATGCTTCACTTGTGGGTGTTAGCGCTACTGGCACTAACCTGACGCTGCCTGGGGTGTGACGCAGACCCTCTCTGACGCTAAAACCTAACTGATATCACCCGCCGGGCGATCAGGGGGTTAAACCTTTATTGGGTTATATACGGCGGGTGCCCTGACACTATAAAAAGCAAACTAACTGACCAGCGTCACCCGTAACACTTATATGATGATCACTGGTGAAAGGGTTAACTAGGGGCAATTAGGTGGTTAAAACCTTTATTAGGTAATATATGGGGGTACCTGACGCTATATAAAAACCTGACGGCGAACCTAAAAAAAAATTACTGGCTACCTATCGGCATCACCGACACTAAGACAACGATCATAAAAACGATTGCTTAGCGACAGTGGTGATAGGGGGTGAAAGGGTTACCTGGGGGGCGATCAGGGGGTTAAACCTTTATTAGATAATATATGGGGGTACCTGACGCTATAAAAACCTGCGGCGAACCTAAAAAAAATTACTGGCTACCGATCAGCATCACCGACGCTAAGACATCGATCAGAAAAATGATCGCATAGTGACAGCGGTGCTAGGGGGTGAAAGGGTTACCTGGGGGGTGATCAAGGGGGTTACACCTTTATTAGGTAATATATGGGGGTACCCGACGCTATAAAAACCTGCGGCGAACCTAAAAAAAATTACTGGCTACCGATCAGCATCGCCGACGCTAAGACATCGATCAGAAAAATGATCGCTTAGTTTCAGTGGTGATAGGGGGTGAAAGGGTTACCTGGGGGGGCCATCAAGGGGGTTTAACCTTTATTAGGTAATATATGGGGGTACCCGACGCTATAAAAACCTGCAGCGAACCTAAAAAAAATTACTGGCTACCGATCAGCATCACAGACGCTAAGACATCGATCAGAAAAATGATCGCATAGCGACGGCGGTGCTAGGGGGTGAAAGGGTTACCTGGGGGGTGATCAAGGGGGTTAAGCCTTTATTAGGTAATATATGGGGGTACCCGACGCTATAAAAACCTGCGGCGAACCTAAAAAAAATGACTGGCTACCGATCAGCATCACCGACGCTAAGACATCGATCAGAAAAATTATAACTTAGTGACAGTGGTGATAGGGGGTGAAAGGGTTACCTGGGGGGCGATCAAGGGGGTTAAACCTTCATTAGGTAATATATGGGGGTACCCGACGCTATAAAAACCTGCGGCGAACCTAAAAAAAATTACTGGCTACCGATCAGCATCACCGACGCTAAGACATCGATCAGAAAAATGATTGCTTAGTGACGGCGGTGCTAGGGGGTGAAAGGGTTATCTGGGGGGTGATCAGGGGGTTAAACCTTTATTAGGGGGGGTTAGGGGGCTACACTGGAACTAAAACTAAATGTAGTGACACTTTTACAGTCACAAATGTCACTGATTGCAGTGATCACTAAATAAATGGTCACTGCAATCAGTGACACTGTGACTGGGGGCTGGGGGGGGGCTGGGGGGTGATCTGGGGGTGTCTGGGGGGGCCTGGGGGGGCGATTTATGTGCCTATGTGTCCTGGTGTCAGTGTAGTGTTGTGTGTACTAACCTGGCATCTTCTCCTGTACGGCGCTCGGTATATGTGAGCGCCCCAGGAGAGATGACATCACTTCCTCCTTCCTGGCAGGCAGGGGAAGCTCTCTCATTCGCCGGGAGCGATCGAGAGGGGGTGGCCGGAATCGAACGGCCGTCCCCTCATGCCGGATCGCTCCTGAAGGTAAAACGACCACCCACTGTAAAGAAGGGGGGTCCGATCGGACCCCCCAACTATACAAAGGCAATCACGTATATGTACGTGATTCTGCCTGTCGGTGCCATTCTGCTGACGTATATTTACAGTGGGCGGTCGTTAAGTGGTTAAATAGGTTCATGCAATACATGAACCTATGTATTGTTGTGAGTGACGGGCGCAGGAGCGAGGGGGGGCGGCGCTCCTGCGCCCACTATGGACACACCGCCACTGATGGTACCTCTGCTCATCCCAACTCATTAAGCTGTTTCAGGTTCAGACAGCCAAGTGCGCCAGACTTTGTCATACTTCAGTGGGCAGCCCCTATTTGCATAAGTATCTTTGTATAAAGGAAGGCTGTTGTTCATCAAGTGTTTCCATTGCATTAGTGAAGGGGCTGCAGGTTTTTTCCATTGCATAGCAATATTCTTACGTGCGTAAAAGAGCAACAGGCTGATCATTGTGCATTTGGCAGAGGACGGTACAATGATTTCTATGAGCCCCAGGAGGCACACTTCCGTTGCCAATGGCCCATTGACCGAGGCAACTTTATTAATCAAATCCAGCACCATCCCCCAATACTGCTGGACCCCAGGGCACTGCCAGAAAATATGGGAGAAGTCACCAGGTGAGGTGCCACATCTCCAACACTCCGAAGAATGGGCAGGGTTTATCTTGTGAAGTCTATGCGGGGTGAAATACGCCCTATGAACAATTTTATATTGCACCAACCTGTCTCGAATGGAAACCAGGGAGCTGAAAGGGAAGTCCCAGACATCGTCCCAGTCGTCATTGTCTAACGTGGGAATATCGTTCTGCCAGCTAGTCCAGAGTTTGTCAAGGTGTGGGAGAGACACAAAGACCAAGTATGAATATAAATGGGAGGTGGGTTTTTCGTCACAGCTAAATCTGAGTGTTCTCTCCAGCTCCGACTGGGCCAGGATACATGAGGAATGCGGGAACTGTGCCGCAAATGCATGGGACATATAGGCATGCGCAGAGGGTGTGCCAGGTGTACCCAGGCACACCCTAATCACTCCCTGCAAAGCAGATTTCCCCTGTTGCCCGGTGCCCCCTCCCACAGCATGGCTGGCTTCCCTCCTCCTCCATTGGCTACTGCAGTGGGTACACATAGATGATATTTCAGGATGAGTGGGGGAAGGGGTAATATTATTTACCGGCCCCTTCCCTTTCTGAATGAATGCAGTGATAGCTCGGTACTGTGTTTTTGAGCTTTCTGGTGCACACCCTAATGCAACAGGCAACACACCTATGATGGGACATTCGAAGATATTTCGAAAGAGGTAGTGGTTAGGCAGGTTGTATAGGGGGGAGAGAAGGAAAGTAGGGAATTTTGTGACACTATGGGGGTTATTTACGAAAGGCAAATCCACTTTGCACTAGAAGTGCAAAGTGCACTTGAAATTGCACTGAAAGTGCACTTGGAAGGGCAGTTTCTGTAAATCTGAGGGGTAGATCTGAAATGAGGGGAAGCTCTGCTGATTTTATCATCCAATCATGTGCAAGCTAAAATGCTGTTTTTTATTTTCCTTGCATGTCCCCCTCGGATCTACAGCAACTGCACTTCCAAGTGCACTTTCAGTGCAATTTCAAGTGCACTTTGCACTTGTAGTGCAAAGTGGACTTGCCTTTCGTAAATAACCCCCATGTGCGACATGAGTTTGACACCGTGTTTTGTCCACGCGTAGGGGTACAAAATTTTGTAGATGTGAGATAGGCTAGGGTTCAACCAGATCGGGGCATTTGGGGAGATTTCAGACTGTTTACATTTTTCAATGGATAGTCCTGCTCGCTATGCCCGCAGGGTGGTAAGCATGGAGGGGGTCAGAGGATATGGAGCATGAGGGCCCCAGTAAAGTCAAAATTGAAGGGCTTCCAGCGAACCGACCACTGTAGCTTCCAGCACAGTTGACAAGTTTGTTTTGTCCGGTTGTAACCACCATGCCGCAGTTACCAACTGTGCGCATAGATAGTACTTGTAACAGTCCTTAAATGCCATGCCACCCTGCGTTCGTGGCCTCATTAAGGTTGTCAGCCAGTATCTGGGTGGTGAGGGGCCCCATATGAAAGAGGAGAAGATTTGGTTCAGTTTCTTAAAAAATTATTTGAGCACCCATTGTGGGGAATAGTGGAAGGTGAGTTTGGGAATAATCTTCATTTTAAGAAGGTTCACTCACCCCCAGATTGACAGGGACAGGTTATTCCAAGATTTAAGCTTCGTCCCTCCGGGAATAGGAGGGACTTGGACCAATTAATCCTAAGTCCGGTGACCTCAGCAAAGGTGTCTAAAACAGTCAATGCCCCCTGCAACGATGGACCATGCTTGAAAAAGCAACATGTCGTCTGCATACAGGGCTACCCTCTCCTCCAGCAACCCGATATGAAGGATTTAATGTGCGGTTAGGTGCAGAGTGCTTCCGCCACCGGCTCAATAGCAAGGGCGAACAAAGCCGGAGAAAGAGGGCAGCCCTGCCTAGTTCCCCTGAAAATCCTGAAGGGGGCAGACAGACCACCACCCAAGTGCACAGAGGAAGTGGGACACTTGTAAATCACCTGGAGCCATTTGATAAACAGCAGAGGAAAGCCCAACTTGCACAGCGTTTCCCACAAAAAGGGCCACTCAACCGTATCAAAGGCCTTTTCTACGTCTAAGGAGGACACCGCCCGTGATCCCATGTTAAGGTGTTAGGATTAAGTTCACCTGCTGGTGGCACTATCCTGCTCTGGGCTGTTTGCTGCAGTTCCAGTGTCCACCAGCAGGCGTCTCCCATGACCCATCAGGCTATTGTAATCAGGCTAATTAGTCTTCAGCTGCCTTGGGGCTACTTAAGGCTTCTTCTCCTTTCCCCCGGTGCGTCACGATTTTGGTCCCTGCCTTGCTGCTGATCCTGTTTGCTTGCCTCCTTGCCACCAGCTTGTGCCTGATAACTTTCCTAAACCTTGACCTTCCAGTGTCCTGATCCGTCCTGCACCCCTATGCCTTGTTCTATGCCCTTGTACCCAGTCGTGTCCACTTCCTTGCATCCCTGTTGCCTTTGTCCCTTATGTTGTAGATATTGTATACAGATAGCAGTTAGGTTTATTAGTTATTCTTGTTCTTGTTTGCTAGAGTGGTTTATGCTTTCACTGGTGGCTGTGTATGTTTATTGGTGTGTGTTCACTGTAAATAAATATCACTTTAATGATAAATACTTTGTTTGGTCTAAGTTCCCTTGTGTAGCTACGTGTCTGGAAGTCTTAGCCTCTGATCCTGACATAAGGTGTTGAGCGTGTATGTTAGTGAAAAGCCTTCTGAGATTGACATCTGTGGACCTACGGGGCATGAAACCTGTCTGGTCTGGGTCTATCACTGAGGGCAACATGGGATATAACCAAAGGGCCAGAAGCTTAGTTAAAATTTTAAAGTCAGTATTGAGTAATGCTATGGGTCGGTAAGAGGTACAGGAAGCGGGGTCCTTAGGGGCCTTATAAATCAGTGTAAAGTAGGCATGGTACATAGATCCAGGTAATCTTCCATCTGTTAAACATGTGGTATACAGTTGTGCCAGCAGGGGTGCCAAAAGGTCCACATGTGCCCTATAAAAGTCCATCGGGAGCCCGTCCGGCCCAGGCGCCTTGCCAGGAGGAAAGGACCGGATGGCTTTTTGGACCTCCTAGGCCGTAAATGGTTGAACCAAAGTCTCTCTTTCATGGTCAGAGAGCTAGCCAAGCGCTAACGGGTCCAGTAGGTCGTTTAGCATCTCAGGCTGGAAATCTGATGACAGGCCGGAGGAGTACAGAGTTTCGTAAAAAGTGTTGAATGTCTGTAGGATGTCCGATGGGGAGGACACCGTCGCAATCCCGGGGTCTGTAGGGTAGATACAAGAGTAAGAGGTTGGTCATGTTGGGCCATCATGGCCAGCAGGTGGCCATTCCTACCACCTTGTTCGAAGGCCCTTTGTTTTCCCTAATGATTCAAGTCGTGTGACCTCAGTCAGATGCAATTGTAGTTCCCTCTGAGCTGCCATCAGCAGATCAAAGTGAACAGGGGTGGGGTCTTTACTATACGTGTCAGTTTGGTCAGTGACTGCCTGCTGCAGCGTTTGAGTTGTAGTCGATTGCTGTTTTTTTATGCTAGCAATGAAGGAAATATACTATCCCCTAGTGTAAGCTTTAAAGGCATCCCAGGTAATGTCAGGAGAAGAGGACCCTGCATTCTGTTCCCAGAACTCAGCTAGCAGGGGCGGTAATTTATCGGAAAGATCTGGATGAGAGACCCACTGTGTGCCCAACCTCTGGAGCGCCGCGCTCTGGGAGGCCGGGGAGCGAAGCCACACCGCCAGAGGGCTATGATCAGACAGCCCACTGGGAAGATAGGATTCCTCCAACACATCCGCTAACAGTGCAGGGTTGGAGAAGGCCTGGTCTATCCGTGACGCAGTTTTGCAAGAAGCTGAAAAACACAAATAAGCCCTTGTGGCAGGGTGCTTCCACCTCCAGATCTCTACCAGACCCACCGCCTGAGCCCAGGCGGATAGGTCCATACACTGTTTCTTAGACGGGGTAGGTCTATCCAAGTCCGGTGACATGGTGGCATTGAAGTCACCCATCACCAGAATCCTCCCCGGGCAAAAAGGTGTAATCTTTTCTAAAACATCATATAATATTGCAGATGGAAATGGGGGACGGATGTACAGATTAATAACAAAATATCTTTGAAAGTATTTCTAATCTGGTAAAGATCTTGGATCACTGGATAGATATTTGATTTACCAGATTAGAAATACTTTTAAATTGTGAGACGAAATACACAGAATCATTTCTCGTTTCTTATTCTAACCTTTCATTTTCTTTCTTTCTTTCTCTTTCTTTCTTTCTTTCTTTCTTTCTTTCTTCTTTCTCTTTTTATTTTTTCCTTTTAATTTTAATTGAAGTTTTGTTAATTAATTTATTATAATACATAAGATTTTCCAATAATCGTACATAACAACTCTGGGATTAATCCTAACTGGATTGAAAAAATTATTCTATGTTGAGGAACTTACCACTTAGAATACATGTTTCTATATAATTTAATTTAACATCAATGTAAGTAATGTCATATTGAATATTTTATAAATGTAGATCCCTATAGCATATGTTTTTAACTGCACAAGTTTAATTACATGTTTAATGCTTTCTCTTATGTACATTTTCTTTTGTGAAATTACTTTCAAATAATAAAAAACTATTGAAATAGAAAAAAAAAACAATATATCTTTGAGACCGTAACGTGAACACCGCTATCACAAATTTTCCCAGGGGATCAGTTCGGATATCCTCGATTACACAGGGAAAATTTGTGTGGATAAGGATCAATACACCCCTGGCGTAGGTGGAATACGTGGCATGTATCCCTCGCTGTATCCATGTTTTTTTAAGAGTCAGAATTTTTCTGCCCATAAGGTGGGTCTCCTGGAGGAGAATGAGCTAGGGGGAGTGAGATTTTAAATATTGGAATAACAGGGCTCGCTTGAATTTAGAGTTAAGGCATGATTTGTGCTGTTTAAATTTCCATTTTATGTTCAATAATCTTTGCTTTATTAATGAGATATTAAAGGTCACCAAAGGACACTCAGCCCCCCTACTACACCCAAAAGACACAAAACTGGTCTCGTTGGTTAGCGCTACATTTGTGCTGGTTTGTGCTGTTTAAATTTCCTTTCTATCTTTTATTGTTTTTGTGTTAATAATGATTTATTAAAGGTCCCCAAAGGTCTCGTTGGTTAGTGCTACGTTTGTGCTGCTAAAATTTTTATTTGTGCTGTTATGGTTTTTTAGTTACAACAGTTTTTTCTTTTATCAAACCCTGCCCACTTTGCCCCCCTACAATCGGCAAAAATAAAAACTCAAGTGTGTTTCTTTAGTGCTACGTTTGTGCTGTTTTGTGCCGTAAAAATTTACATTTGTGCTGCTTTTATTTTTAAGATATTAGCAATTGTTTCCAGGCGATGACATCACCCAGCCCTCCTACAAGAGCCAAAAGATGCGGAAACCTGTCTGGTTGGTGCTACGTTTGTGCTGGTTTGTGCCGTTTAAATATATCCGTTCTATCTTTTATAATTTTTGCGTTATTAATAATTTATTAAAGGTCATTAGGGATGAGCGAACGGTTCGGCCCGAACATGATTTCGGGCCGAACTTTGGCTGTTTGGCCGTTCGCCAAGCAACCAAATTATCGGGTCATGCGACACTGCACAGTGCATTGAAAGCCTTGATTGGCTGAAGCAATGAAAGCTTTGCCCAATCAGGGCACAGAGCACTGTCAGAGCCATGATTGGACGCTGTCATGATGACTGTATCCAATCATGGCTCATTACTCTTAATCCCGCCCCACACTATGAAAGTATTCTTTCCATAGTGGCCATTTGTAGTGTGATAGCGGCGTGGAGTGACATAGAACAGGTCTCTGTTCAGTGCTATTAGACAGTTAGTGTGCTATAGTGTGCTATTGTCAGTGTAGAATATCAGTTTTGTGTGAATCTAGAGATAGTTTAGTCAGTGTGAGTGTACCGTGACCACCATTCATCTTTATGTTAGTGTGAATGTAGGAATAATTCAGTCAGTGTGAGTGTAGCGTGACAAACATTCATCTTTATATTAGTGTGAATGTAGGAATAATTCAGTCAGTGTGAGTGTAGCGTGACTACCATTCATCTTTACATTAGTGTGAATGTAGAGATAGTTCAGTCAGTGTGAGTGTAGTGACCGTTTAACACAGCATATTTTATTGCGTTACTGCAAGTTTAACGCTGTATATTTTAGTGTGTTACGTGCCATTTAACGCAGTACATTTCTGTGCGTTAGTGCACACTTAACGCAGTATATTTCAGTTGTGTTACTGCAAGTTTAACGCCGTACAGTTCATTGCATTACTGCAATTTTAACGCGGTATATTTCATTGCGTTACTGCAAGTTTAACACCGTATAGTTCTGTGGGTTACTGCAAGTTTAACACTGTATATTTCATTGCGTTACTGCAAGTTTAACGCTGTGTATTTTATTGCTTTACTGCAAGTTTAACACCATATATTTCATTGCGTTACTGCAAGTTTAAGGCCATATACAGTATCTCACAAAAGTGAGTACACCCCTCACATTTTTGTAAATATTTTATTATACCTTTTCATGTGACAACACTGAAGAAATGACACTTTGCTACGATGTAAAGTAGTGAGTGTACAGCTTGAATAACAGTGTAAATTTGCTGTCCCCTCAAAATAACTCAACACACAGCCATTAATGTCTAAACCGCTGGCAACAAAAGTGAGTACACCCCTAAGTGAAAATGTCCAAATCGGGCCCAAAGTGTTAACATTTTTTGTGGCCACCATTATTTTCCGGTGCTGCCTTAACCCTCTTGGGCATGGAGTGCACCAGAGCTTCACAGGTTGCCACTGGTGTCCTCTTACACTCCTCCATGATGACATCACGGAGCTGGTGGATGTTAGAGACCTTGCACTCCTCCACCATGGTTCCAGTAATCCATGTCCTTAGTCTGCTTGTCTTCAGCAAACTGTTGCAGGCTTTCTTGTGCATCATCTTTAGAAGAGGCTTCCTTCTGGAATGACAGCTACATCTGCCAGCAGCACACAACCAGCTGTAGACTATAGCCGGAAAATTAAAATACAGTCCCTGCCACTCACATGCCAAGCGTCTAAATGCAAGCTTGTCAAAGCTGCTGGCTCTTCGACTTCTGTCTTTCTGCCTGGTGGATTCTGCCCCCTTTCATGAATTTGCAGAATGTGCTGTACCACAATGGCAGGTTCCCAGTTGCTATTTTTTTCACGTAAGGCCATTCCAGCTTTCTACCATTATGTGGAAGGCAATGTTGTGGAATGGTTGGGCAAGGCAGTCAGCCGCAAAGTCCACGTTACTGCTGAAGCATGGTCCAGCAAGCATGGGCAGGGACAATATATTTTGTTCACAGCATACTGGGTAACTCTGCTTGCAACTCGGAAGGTAGCAAGATAGGGCTCAGTGCTGCAGCTTGTTGTGCCCCCACATCTCCATACAGCTAGTGATGATGCAAGATTTGTCAGCTCTACCCCCAACTCTTCCTCCTCCATGTCCGCCTCTGCTGAATTTTCCTATGAACCTCAAGTACACCCTAAGCGTTCAAAGGGCTATTCAATGAGTCAGGCTAAAAGGTACCATGCAGTGCTTCAGCTGGTGTGTCTAGGGGACAGGAACCATACCGGAGCAGAGTTCCTTGCAGCTCTGCAGGGACAGGCCCACAGGTGGTTCACGCCACACCAGCTGGAGCCAAGAATAGTGGTGTGTGATAATGGCACAAACCTCCTGTCTGCCCTTAGGCAGGGAAAGTTGACAATGTGCCATGCCTGCCACATGTCCTCAATTTGGTGGTGCAGCGTTTCCTAAATAGGTACCCAGGGCTGGAAGATCTACTAAAGCAGGCCAGAAGAGTCTGTAGTCATTTCAGGGGATCATACGCAACCAGTGCTCAGTTGGAATTTCACCTGCCCGTAAACTGCCTGATTTGTGGCATGCCCACCAGGTGGAACTTGACTTTGGCAATGCTGCAGCATTTGCACATGCAGCAGAGGGCCATCAACGAGTACCTGTGTGTGTATGGCCAATGGCTGCTCATAAAGGATGCATGCACTGTACTGTCACCATTTGAGGAGGCCAGGAGGATGGTAAACCGTGACAATGCATGCATCAGGGACAAAATCCCTGTTGTGTTCCTGCTGGAGCAGACTCTGCGTGACATTATGGATAGGGCACTCGAGGCAGAGCAGTGGGATAAAGAGGAGGACTTCCTTTCCTCTCAAGGCCCACTATATGCAGACACCATTGTTCCTATGCCACAGAACACACAAGAGAAGAGTGAGGATAAAGAGGAGGAGGAGGATTCTGGCAGTTTCAGAGGCATTGAAGCAGAGGAATACATATGTCAAACAGTAAAAGATAGTTTTCCATCCCCAGAACCCTTGGGAGTAGTACATGGCTGGGAGGGGGCAGTTCCATATACTGTAATCCTCAGTGACCCCTTGGAGTCTGCTTCTCATGCCTTCGCAAATTTGCAGTGCATGGGCTCCCTCATCTTTCAAAGCTTGCGAAAGGACCCAAAAATACGTGGCGTAAAGGAAAAGGATCACTGTTGGTTGGCAACCCTCCTTGACTACCGTTATATGGGGAAAGTCTCAGAACTCATCCCATCCCCACAGAGAATGCAGAAGATTAAATCTCTTGAGGACACCTTAAAGTGGAGTTCCACCCAAAAATGGAACTTTCGCTTTTCGTAATCCTCCCCCCTCCTGTGTCCCATTTGGCACCTTTCAGGGGGGAGGGGGGAGCAGATACCTGTCTAATACAGGTATTTTTTCCCACTTCTGGGCATAGATCTCCGCAGCATCCGCAGCGATCTACCCCATGTCCAGCCCCGCTTTCGGCCCCCCGCTGTTTTTTGGGAGACACAAAGTTCCCAGAAGACAACAGGGACCAGTGAGATAGCACAGCGCGACTCGCACATGCACAGTAGGGAACCAGGAATGGAAGCCTTGCGGCTTCACTTCCTGATTCCCTTAATGAAGATGGCGGCGCCTCCACCCGAGAGCCGAGGCACAGATCGGCTTCGGGTGCTGACATCGCGGGCACCCTGGGCAGGTAAGTGTCCTAATATTAAAAGTCAGCAGCTGCTATATTTGTAGCTGCTGACTTTAAAAAAAAAATTCAGTGGAACTCTGCTTTAAAGAGGAGTTTATCAAATGCTTGAGGCTTCTGTTGGTCAAGAGAGGAGTGGTGGAGAAGGTGGCTGCCTAAGTGAAGCATTTCTTAATTTTTTTAGTCCTGTCAGCTTCCACATCCCATTGGCAGCATTTGCATCACATGGTGGATGATTATCTAGGGGCAAAAACAGAAATGGAGAGCTTTCCAGTTGACGATCCACTAGCTTACTGGCTTATGAGAATAGACCACTGGCCAGGACTTGCCCAGTATGCTATTAAGCTGCTGGGCTGCCGTGCACCCAGCGTGCTTTCTGAACGAGCATTCAGAGCTACTGGAGGTTTTATTACTGATCACAGAACGCATCTGTCCACAGACTCCGTGGACCGTCTGAATTTTATCAAAGTAAATCAGTCCTGGATTACCAGCAGCTATGAAGCCCCTGATGCTGATTTTGCTGATTAAGTGTTTTTGGGGTGTGGAATCTCTGGAGGACTTCTAGGCTGCCTAGTGTTGTGGGTGTTGATTTCACCGGGAAGAATGTTTTTGGTGTAGGTTTCATGGGCACAAATAACACCCAAAGACCAATTTTCCATACCTGTTTGACAGGTGCATATCATTGCAATTTTTGACAGCAAGGCCAATTCTTCCTTTCATCAAGGGTGCCTCTTTAGGTTTACGATGTGACAGCACCACTAACACCCAAAGACCAATTTTTCCCCACCCGTTAGTTCTATCCAAAGTCTGTGGTAGAGACACCAGAATCTATCCAAAAAATCTCCAATCTTGTTCCCAGTGCACTACATTTGGCCTCATCATACAGACTGGCTCCCCAAGCCGTTACTTACAAAATAAAGAAAGTCTGCAGGGAAAATATTTTTTTTTGGGCTTTATAATTGCAAGTATTGGTGCAGCACCTTCTATACACAGTACAGATGTGCCACTTTACAGGTGGACTATGGGGTCCCCCCAGGCACTAAATTGAAAGGAATTTTTCATTTTTATGCTTTCAATTTAATCATCAATAAATCACTGCTCATTTAAAAATTATGTTTTTTACAAACTTCTTTTTCATTGATACATTTCCCCCGGGGCTGTACCCGGACCCCATAACCATTGTATGCCCAAATACTTGCATATATGCCTTCAAAATGGTCACTTTTGATTTTTCACATTCGGGTCCCAAAGACTTCAATGGGGTTCGTTATTCGGTTCCGAACTTTCGCAATGTTCAAAAGTTCTGGTTATGAACCGTACAGGGGGGGGGGGGGTCGTTCGGCGCATCCTTAAAGGTCACCAAAAGTCACCCAGCCCCTCTGTACACTGTACTCTTATGTAATGTAGTCCCAAAGTGGACTGTATACAATCTCTTTTTAGCCCTTTGAAGAGAACTGCCTAAAGCTCGTTTTTTGAGCATGTGTCTTCCTATGTGTGGTGAGAGACAACACAGACAAATATTTTTTTCTTTTCTTGTCCGTGATGATGCAAGACAGAAAAACATATCCTACTGGGACAGTACGAGATGCGGATCCTCCTTCTCTGTGTGGCTTCATCTTCTGCTGGAAGTAGTTGTGTACTGCAATGTGCTCTTCATTATTATGGGTCTATTGGGTGAACATGTCCTGCTGTCTATCCTCTGTAAAGGGGTACACTCTTTTCCCACACTTTACAGCCAAGACTGCTCACACAGATGGGACAGCAGAGAAGAGATGTACAGCAAACATTGTACTCTCATGTAATGAAGTCCCAAAGTAGACTGTCTAAAATCTCTTTCTAGCTCTTTGCACAGAAGATAACTGCCTAAAGTAAATTTTTTGAGCATGTGTCTTCCTATGTGAGATAAGAGACAACACAGACAAATATTTTTTTATTTTCTTGTCCGCGGTGGTGCAAGACAGACAAACATATCCTACCATGACAGGATGAGATGCGGATCCTCCTTCTCTGTGTGGCTTCATCTTCTGCTAGAAGTAGTTGTGTACTGCAATGTGTTCTTCATTTTTATGGATCTATTGCCCAATTTGCTCAATTCTTGTCTCCAGACAATTCACCGTACTCTGGGCGAACATGTCCTGATGTCTATCCTCTGTAAAGGGGTACACCCTCTTCCCAGACTTTACAGCCAAGACTGCGCACACAGACCAGACAGCAGAGAAGAGATTTACAGTGAACACTGTACTCGCATGTAATGTAGTCCCAAAGTGGACTGTCTACAATCTCTTTTTAGCCCTTTGCACAGTAGAAAACTGCCTAAAGCTCATTTTTTGAGCATGTGTCTTTCTATGTGAGGTGAGAGCAGGACCGCTTCACGGGGCCCCGTACAGCCTACCTGACGGGGCCCCCCGTGCACAAATTTCCGAACAAAAATCCCCCCTCCTAGTGCAACCCCATCTAAATTACCCCCTCCCCCCAATCTTTCCTCCCAGCACATATCCCCCCATTCTTCCTCCTAAAGCATATCGCCCTCCCCAAATCCCCATTACATTTGCCAATGCCAACACAGCCAGGAAGAGGTGTGCTGTGTTTTGTTCTCCCTGCCTGACAGAAGAGTGCTGGTTTTTATAGTACATGAGACCGGATCGCTCTAAATGTAGATTGCATTGCACTGTATCCACACACAGCGCCCCCATCTCCTCCAAAGGCTGCTCAGTGCTCACCTCCCGGCAGCAACAAATGTGGATAGGGGGCGGTGTGTGTACAGTGCCATGCGATCTACAGTAAGAGCGATCAGGTCTCATGTACTGTAAAGACCAGCGCTCTTCTGACAGGAGGGGAGAACAAAACACAGCACACCTCCCACTGGCACTTCTTCTCTCACCGCTCCAAGGTCCAAGCTGCCGTCTCCTCATCCCAGCTGTGAGTGCGGGCAGGGAGGGGGTGGGGAAGGAGCTCAGCTGTGGCCGGCCAGGGGGGACATATCAACCCACCCCGGAATCCCCTAAATCCATCCCTGTGTCTCTCACCTAGCCTCTCACCTAGCAGCTGAAAGCCGGTGGGAGCGATATGGAGAGAAACCGGCTTTGAGTTGCTGGGTGAGAGACGCTGTCATTCTTTATTCTCTGCTCCACCGATCCTCCTGCTGTCTGGGCCCCCCTGTGTGCCCGGGCCCCCTACAGGAGGGCTGGTGGTCCCCCCTTATCAGCGGCCCTGGGTGAGAGACAACACAGACAAATATTTTATTTTTATTTTCTTGTCCGCAGTGGTGCAAGACAAACAAACATATCCTACTGTGACAGGACGAGACGCGGATCCTCCTTCTCTGTGTGGCTTTATCTTCTGCGAGAAGTAGTTGTGTACTGCAATGTTTATTGCCCAATTTGCTCTCTTCTCGTCTCCAGACAATTCACTGTACTATTGGCGAACAGGTCCTGCTGTCTTTCCTCTGTAAAGGGGTACACCCTCTTCCCAAACTTTACAGCTGAGACTACGCACACAGACGGGACAGCAGAGAAGAGATGTACAGCAAATACTGTATTCTCATGTAATGTAGTCCCAAAGTGGACTGTCTACACTCTCTTTTTAGCCCTTTGCACAGAAGAGAACCGCCTAAAGCTCATTTTTTGATGTGAGAGACAACACAGACAAATTTTTTATTTTTTTTCTAGTCCGCGGTGGTGCATGACAGACAAACATATTATTTTTCCTCACTGACTTAACACATCCGCCATTACTACCTGGGATGAACATCCCCTTCAATACCTTGTCCCTCTGTACATGTTTTAACATAGGCTCAATGGCACAAATGAATAGAATATGCAAGAGGGCACACCCCGTCTAACCCCTGAACGGACCGGAAAGAAACCGGGAAGAAATCATACAGGTTCCCGTATACCAGGACCTGGCTCACCCCTTCTCGAATACAGACCCCTCAGAACCTTTAGAAGCAGCCATGGCAGGCCCATTTTCCCCAGGACTCTAAACAAAAAGGCGTGCGACATCTTGTCATAGGCCTTTTCCAAATCAATCCCTAGCAGAGTCAGCAGTTTATTATTGATCTGAGCGTAGAAGTACTAATCCCGCTACAGGATATATCCTAATTAATAATCATTCCAATATTCTATATTGGTTTTATCTCAACAGTTGTACAACAAGGGTGCCACCTGAACTGTAGTGATGCTTTATAGACAGAAATATATATAGTTCACTCATTAAAACTATGTAATTGAACAATAAAGAGTGGGATGTTTGCAGGAGCAGGGGGATAAATCCTGTAGGCAGCCATGTTCTGGACAATATATGATAAAATAGAAGGAATCTTCTCCTGCAGCCCCCATACAGAGCCCAGAACATGACTGTCTACATGACTACTCACAGTGATAATGATGGGGGGTGGCAGTGATGGGGTAGCAGCTCTGTCAGCCTGCCATGTGTAATCCTTTAAGCCCCTTTCACACGATCGGTCTGCTCGGATCCGCCTGTCCTTTTCAGGTGGATCCGAGCGGGCCACCCATTGACTTCTATTGGCAGGCGGATGTCAGCAGCGAAGTGTCCGCTGACACCCGCCTGCCATCCGATCTGACAAGATCCGCTTAAAACAGATGGATGGCGATATGTTCACCATCCGTCCAGTTGATCGGATGGGATCGGATGAAAACGGACAGGTGGTCCGTTTTCATCTTACCTCCTCATAGAGAACAGCAGGGTTCTGACAGGTCCATCTCTGCACAGTGAGCAGAGACGGACCTGTCATCCGCCTGCTCAGCAAGGATCAACAAAGAAATCCCCCGCTGAGCTAGTGGAGTCCGTCCAGCGTATCCGCCCCGTGTAAAAGGGACCTTAGGTTCCATTCACATCTATGCATGTTGCTTTTGAGCATTTCTGCAGTGCTTTTTGCTGTGCTTTCTGTTTTTTTGTACCGCGATGTTACCGCAATTTTGCCACGATTTGCATTTGCGTTTTTTTTTCTTTTTTCTTAAGGGGGAATTTGCTGTTGGGCAGATTTAAAAATGCAAGACACAAATCATGGCAAAATTCCAGCAAGATTGCAGTAAAAATGCACTACATGCTTTTCTGCACCTTCTCTGTTGAAATTTATTGAAGCGAAAAAAGCAACAAGGCACAGTTTTACGTTTAAAAAAGTCCCTGACCCTTTCCAAAAATGCAGAGGCACAAAAATGCATTGATGTGAACATGTTCCATAGGAACCCAAAATGTCCTGTATTACTGCAAAAAGCATGAAAAACTGCATTGGTGAGAATGGAGCCTACATTTACAATTGGGCTGCCTATCAGGTCTGTGCATCTCCTTCACACCTGATACCTGTCAGCTCACACCTGTCAAAATCTGATTGGCTGCCCAACAGTCAACTGAAAAGTCAGCCAACTGACAAATTCTGCTGCTAATTGCAAGCCATTGTCTTAGTATTTCCTATACTGCTACAGGAAGGGTTCCAATGGAGATATTTCCCCTCATTATCTGTTCTGTAAACACAGCAAGACTTGGGAAGAAATATCTCAGTCCCTTCCTAGACTGTTGTCCCCATCAGAAGACTTATTCCTGTGCTGGTGGATCTTCCATCACTTTCCATCCTGGTGACATTGGTGATCAAATGGAGAGGGTGAATCTCCCTAATGGGGACCTAATAGGGGTTCTAACACTTCCCTACTCTATGCAGTGACCCTTCTTAGTGTATATAGCAGTGACCCAATGTATATAGTTGTAGCGGGGTCCCCTTTAAGACTCCCAGGACTACCTTACCCAGAACCCCTTTCGGCAATGTTTCCACCCCAGAGACTCATGGGAGGGGTTATATAAGGAGGAGGCGAGGCGGAGCTCGGCCTCTTTGGGACACGAGACTTCAGTGGAGAGATCTTCCTGTGCGGATCCGCTGTGGTGCAAGGCCTGAAGCCTGGGGCCTTGCGCTGCTACCCAAAAGAGCCTTCCACCCCATTGCGAGCCTGGGTGGCATCTGACTCGGTTTCTTCAACCGCTGCTGAGCTGGAGACCCGACCGCTGCAGACGCTGTGTGTGGAGACACAACAGGTGGAAGTTCCCGGACTGGGATCGCGTCCGGAGGGGTGAGCAAGCACATGCTCAATCCACAAATACTGTATACCATTGTTAGGCCTACAGACTGCCGTGGCCCACCGGTTCCTATTCCAGTTTCCCCCCCTCCCTGGAGATCCATAGCAGAACTGAGTCAAGCGGATCTCTAGTGGAGTGTACTGTGTTGGCATTTTTACCCCCCCCTGGATTACAAATGTGTTCCTGAAATGTGCACCACCGTTTAAAGACTTGCATGCGAAGAATTTTACCCCCCTAGAGACTGAGTTATATGGTCAGGCCTGGCCATCTAGATAGTTTATTTAGTTGCTGCGCCATAGGGTGCATAGTGAGGTACTGTTACACGTGGCGCGTGTGAACCATATCTTACTAGTTATAGTGTGACTATTGCTGCAGGGCTCTGCAGATAGATTCATGTGATCTGTTACAACTGTTGATTTTATTGCCAGTAGAAAGTAAATTCGTTATTCTTCTATCATTGCATTGGTGTCTGAATTTAACCATAGAGCATAAGATATATATATATTACCCTAGACTAACTGTGCCAGAAGGGGGTCGAGTAAATTGCCGGGGGTTGGCGGAGCTGTCTTCAGGGCCCAAATTAATCTGCGGCCCTCTTAACTGAAGGTATCGCTACATAGTATATATGTAGGTTACATACTGTACATTACAATGCCCTACCGTGCTGGCATTATAATTCTCTATTATAATACTTACCAATGACATCATCTTTTGTGGATATTGGTTGAGGAATGGGCTGAAGTCTGGGTGTGGCTTTCACATCCTCCCGCTCATTTACCCTCTCCCCACCCCTTGGAGGGGCAGTTTCCTCAGGTAAGTGGTCATTTGTTATGGGGTTTACTCTGAGAAGTACAACGTTTTCCTCTTTGTTGCCGATCAGAGGATTCTTCACACTGTATCTTCCCTTCCACTTCTTCAATAGCTGTCCAATCGCTTTTTTCTGACATCTATTGTTTACAAGTTAAAATTCTTGTTTTTTGCTAGAAAACTACTTAGAACCCCCAAACATTATATAAATATATATTTTTTTAGCAGAGGCCCTAGAGAATAAAATGGTGACCGTTGCAATATGTTATGTTTTTAAACACAATTTTGTAAGTGAAAAATACACTTTCATGAATTAAAAAAAAAAAAAAACAGTAAAGTTAGCCCAGTTTTTTTGTATAATGGGAAATATGATGTTACACTGAGTAAATAATGATTTTTTATTTTTTTTTGCTCTTCACATCTTATCACTTTTTGATGCACATGGACTTTATTATTTGTGACTTATCCTAATATGTTTATGTAAAATCAGATGAATATCTGTTTTTGATCTGAGTACTTTATCACTGTTTTATATATTATCGCATATTATTGCGTATATTGTATTTTTTTCCTTGTTTTTTTTTTAACCACTTACAGACCGGAAGATTTGCCCCCTTAATGACCAAGCCATTTTTTGCGATACAGCACTACTTTAACTGAAAGTTGCATGGTTGTGCGACGTTGTACCCAAACAAAATTGATGTCCTTTTTTCCCACAAACAGAGCTTTCTATTGGTGGTATTTGATCATCTCTGCAGTTTTTATTTTTTGCACTATAAAGAAAAAAAAAAACGTACATTTTGAAAAAAAAACTATATTTTTTACTTTTTGCTATAATAAATATCCTAAAAACAAATGTAAAAAAACGAATTTCGACATCAGTTTAGGCCGATATATATTCTTCTACATATTTTTGGTAAACAAAAATTGCAATAAGCTTATATTGATTGGTTTGCGCAAAAGTTATATCGTCTACAAAATAGGAGATAGATTTATGGCATTTTTATTATTTTTTTTCCTAGTAATGGCAGTGGTCAGGGGTTTTTAGCGGGACTGCGACATTGCAGTGGACAGATCGGGCACTTTTTTGGGAACAGTGACATTTATACAGCGATCAGTGCTATAAAAATGCAACGATTACTGTATATATGTCACGGGCAGGGAAGGAGTTAACACTAGCGGGCAATCAAGGGTGTGTGTTTCTAACTGTGGAGGGATGGGACAAACTGGAGGAGGAGACAGATCGCTGTTCCTAATTACTAGGAGCAGACAATCTGTCTCTTCTCTTCTGTCAGAACGAGGATGTGTGTGTGAGCTTACATACACACATACCTGTTGCGGCTCTCATACTTGCGATCGCAGGTGTCCGTCGGTCATCGCTACTGCCGGCCACGTGCATCGGGTCCCCCTCTGTGCAGCAGGCATGCGCGCACCCGCTATTGCCCTTAAAGGTACCGGCGTACACCTACAGTGATTTGCTGGTTCGTGCCGACCTGCTGCCGTATAATGATGGCTGCTGGTCGGCAAGTGGTTAAATTAGGGTTAGTCATTCATTCATTTTTGTCTATTTTTTCTGCATATCTTCTTGTATTAGCTCACTTTATCAATGTTTAACTTAATATTGCATATTATCGCATATTACTGTATTTTTATTTTATTTTTTATATTAGGGAATAGGGATAATTATTCATGCATATTTGTTTAATTTTGTTGCATAGCTTCTTGAATTAGCGCACTTTATCATTGTTTCACGACATTATTGCACATTGTTGCTTAATACTACATTTTGGCATTTTTTTTGCTGCATAGCTCCTTGAATTAGTGCACCATTTTTATTATCATTATTTGTTTTAGAGTGTTGAGGTCACTTGCTAATGGTTGCAGCTTTTTCATGTGTATTTTTAGGGTGAAATATTATTCTTTGGTATTTATTTTGCATATGAGTTTTGGTCGGTTGTGAGGTCCATAGCAGCGCACAAGTACTAGATACCTAACATGTCATGCTTTGAAATTGCGCACACTCGTGGAATGGCAAAAAACTACATTACTTAAAAATCTCCATAGGCGATGCTTTAAAAATGTCTACAGGTTACCAATTTAGAGTTACAGAGAAGTTTCTGCGCTAGAATTATTGCTCTCGCTCTAATGATCGCGATGGTACGCATTTGTGGTTTGAACACCGTGTACATTGGTGGGCACGACTTACGCATGTGTTTGCTTCTACGCATGAGCACAGAGGGACGAGGCGCTTACATTTTTTTTTTGTTATTTATTTATTTTTATTTATTTTTACACTGTCTCTTTAAAATAAATGTACTGATCATTTTAGTGCTGTCACAAGGAATGTAAACATCCCTTGTGACAGTAATAGTCAGTGACAGGTACTCTTTATGGAGAGATATGGGGTCTATAAGACCCCAAATCCCTCCTTTGCACTTAAAAGTATTCAAAAAGCCAAAAATCAGCGTTTTGGAACACTAGGGATTTTTTTCAAATCGCCACCATTGGCAGCCGAGTAAACCGAAAGTTATGTTATGACATCCCTTCCGGGTTACTAGTTAGGGGACCCAATCAAAGACTTTTCCAGCTTCGTTGGGTCTTCGGCCAGCCGGCAGAGGTGTCGGCTGGTCACTCAGGCGGGACAGGAGAGCCCAGGAGAACCGCGGAAGGTGGCGAGGGGGGGGGATGTCCCCTCCCGTTTCTTAGGATAACAGTTAACCAGCTTTTAATCGCATTGGTTGTTATCATTAGAAAGCTGACCCCTGGCTCTAAAAAATGGTAAAGGAGTGATGCGTGCAGCTGAAGGCATCACCCTGGTATAACCCCTTTAATTTTGCATGGAAATTTGCTGTTTTATATTTTAGGCCTGTAATTCTTAGTAATAACAAACTTAAATCTGTCCAAAAAAGAGTCTAGTAGACATCCCAGGTATGATAAAATTTGAAACACAAAATCATATATTATAATATAATAACTATAAATAATTAAAATAAATAATAATATAATAATTATAATAAAAGGAATTTTCCCACTTTTCACTATCGCTCAATTCTGCAAGTGTTCTTATTTACTATCGCTGTTTTCTAGCTGGTCTCAAACCACTTTTGACATAAAGGGACACTTTTTAGTTGCTATGGACAATCTCAAGTTTCCAGGCAGAAAGAACATTATATATAATATAAACGTGCATGCAGGGCACTGGACAAAACACTAGGGACAAATGGGATATGAAATAGTTTCATATAGTAATGTAATCTGTAAGATTACAGTGTACTGTATGTATTATGAATTTTGTCATTTTTGAATTTTTCGCCAGGCTCCGCCCCGTGCGTCGCGATGCTCGCAGGGAACGGAGCCTGGCACACAGAGGCATCGGACGGAGAACACAGCCCACGGACACAGCGGGGAGACATCGCAGGATCCTGGGGACAAGGTAAGTAACCTGCACCAGGATCCTGCAATGCAATCCCGAGTGTGGCTCGGGATTACCACTAATGGTACTGAAATCGCACCCTGAGCCACACTTGGGAAAACTGCCAGGGAGGTTAAGCCGAGAATGCGTATTTTCGTACAAACGGCATGAAGCCTGTAATCCTCCTTCATTACCAAACCATTCCTCACCATACAGGGCTCAGATGGATTGATAATCACTCCACCATACAATGCATGTTATATCATTGTATACAGACAGATCGTGCTTTCTTATGTTAGGGTGTCATAGGCACTGATATGTTTATTTTAAAAAATAATTGTAAAAAGTTATCTAGTATCCCAGAAGCGATGTCATGACCTGACTTCTGGTTTACAAAAGACTTAAAGGTGCCAATCTTAAAATAATTACAGCATTTAAAACAGCCAAACTTGGCGTTTTGATTGCTTTTAAGTGCAAAGGAGGGGTTTGGGGTCTTATAGACCCCAGATGTACAAAGCTTGAGCTTATGAAAGTGAAAGTAGTTTGTTTGTAATCTTTCCAAATTTATAAAAAAAAAAATACCATGTACATAAGTATTCACAGCCTTTGCTTAATACTTTTTTGAAGCACCTTTGGCACCAATTGCAGCCTCAAGTCTTTTTGAGTATGATGCTACAAGTTTGGCACACCTATTTTTGGGCAGTTTCTCACATTTTTCTTTGCAGGACCTCTCAAGCTCCATCAGGTTGGATGAAGAGTATCGGTGCACAGCCGTTTTCAGATCTCTCCAGAGATGTTCAATCGGGTTCAAGTCTGGGTTCTGCCTGGGCCACTCAGCGACATTCACAGAGTTGTCCTGTAGCCACTCCTTTGTTATCTTGGCTGTGTGCTTAGGGTCGTTGTCCTGTTTAAAGATGAACCTTCACCCCAGTCTGAGGTCCAGAGCACTCTGGAGCAGATTTTCATCAAGGATGTCTCTGTACATTGCTGCATTCATCTTTCGCTCGATCCTGACTAGTCTCCCTGTTCCTGTTGCTGAACAACATCCCCACAGCATGATGCTGCCACCACCATGCTTCACTGTAAGGATGGTATTGGCCAGGTGATGAGCGGTGCCTGGTTTCCTTGAGAAATTATGCTTGCCATTCAGGCAAAAAAGTTCAATCTTTGTTTCATCAGATCATAGAATTTTGTTTCTGATGGTCTGAGAGTCCTTCAGGTGCCCTTTGGCAAACTCCAGGTGGGCTGTCATGGGCCTTTTTCTGAGGTGTGGCTTCCGTCTGGTGACTACCATACAGACCTGATTGGTAGAGTGCTGCTAAGATGGTTGTTCTTCTGGAAGGTTCTCCCCTCTCTACAAAGAAATGCTGGAGCTCTGTCAGAGTGACCAATAGGTTCTTGGTCACCTCCCTGAATAAGGCCCTTCTCCCCCGATCGCTCAGTTTGGCCAGGCGGCCTACTTTAGGAAGAGTCCTGGTGTTTCCAAACTTCTTCCATTGTGCTCATTGGGACCTTCAATGCTGCAGAATCTAATAGGCCTTAACAAAGGTAGACTCGGAACGCAGAGCATTGCGCTCTGAGCCCACCCAGGAGAAATGTGATAGTACCATAAGAAAGGAGTTGCTGACCACATCCCTAAACTTGAATAAAAAATAGAGCACTTTCCTCTGTGGGACTTTGAAAGGCAGAAACTCCTTGTCAAAAAATAATTATAGAAAAATATATATTTTATTGGAAACGTTCAAATAGATGTAGCGGGGTGCCGTTTTACCCGCAAGACTACATTTCCTGGGATGCTTTGCGGCACCCAGGGTGCCATTCCCCGCGCAAGGACTGCTGGGGTGGACTTTAAAAGGGAAAGGCGGGGCTCGCATCTGTCTCTTGGAACGCCGCCCTCCTTGCAAGAGGATCTCCTGCACTCACCTGCTGCGCGTGCTAGGCCTGAAGCCTGGGTCTCTCGTTCCTGGTCCAGAGAGCTTCCGTTCCGCTGGGGAGTCTGCAGAGCATCCGATCCACCTGAGGTGCCATCATCTTCTGAAGGACCAAAGACTCGGTGCATCGCGGACCACTGTGACGCCACTCACAGTAGCGGAGGAACTGGACAGGAGTCGGTCCGGTTTGGGTGAGAGAGCGCCTGCTCGGAACCTTAAATCAATAACTTTGCCTAGGCCTTCTATTGAACATAGTTATACTTTGGAGAGACTGTTGTCCTGAACTGAGTTTGCCAGTCTCTCCAGTTTGCCAAGTTAGCGGTTATTCACAAACCCCTTATTGGATTACAATTTGTTTCTCTATGTGCACCACCGACAGTTGCTAGCGAAGATTCCTCACCAAACTATACCCACAGTTATAGTCAGGCCTGACTGGGTAGTTAGGACATTGCTGGGCGCCATTTCTTTGCTCACGAGGGAGGATGGCGGCAGCGGGGTTAATACCATTTTTATTGCCTAACTGAATGTCATATGCATATAATGTGTACACCTTTATTGCAGGGATCTGCATAAGATATTGTACTCAAATTACTCTTTTATATTGTTGCTTACAGTAAACTGTTATAGTTAAGTAACTTGGTTGTTGTGAGTGTCCATTATTGTGCTGGTATACAAAGGGGGTTGTACTGTGTAATATATATGTATAGAGATAGTACAATTATACCACTACTTTCCCTCTTTTCTAACTGTGTCACGAGAGAAGTCAGAGCCGATTGCCAGGGGTTGGTAGCAGTGCATTAAAGGGGCCCAAACAAACAAGCAGCCCTCTTAAGCTGAGGTTATTGCTACATAGGTAAATGACTTAGTGAAAAGTCACAATGGGATGCATATATACGTTAGACAAGTAAAAATACAGGAGACATGCAGATGTATGTGTAGCGCTTGGTTGCTACTAGTAACTAACATCCACCGTATCACCCTGCTGCCAGACCTCCATCTATCACCTCAAAGACAATGAACAGTCATTTGCGTTGCTTTGCTTTAGTTTATTGGGGGGATATAACTTGGTTGGGGGAAAGGGGATAAGGGATGCCCATAGAACATGTTGCTTTGCCATCATATTAAAGAACTTGTAATTTGGTTGAGCCTTGAAGTACTGATGCACAGATAATATCTACAGTCACTTCCCCTGCATCACCGTGCAGAAGATTTCTCCTCCTCTTCATATCTTCTACAGACTATTGCTCCCAGGACTTCTCTACTCCTGCACAAACTTCACTGTAGATCCTTATCTTTTCTGTCACATCCTCCTCATGTGAGCTAAAGAGGCCGCTCTGAACAGTCTCAATGGCTGGCTATCAAAGATGCTGTTACTAGGCCAGAGGTCTGCAGTACCTCTCCCCGGCGGCCTAGTAATTTAGTAGCATGGGTTGCTTGAAGGACTACTGTTCCCAGCTAGCCTGGCCTGCAAATCCTGCGCCCTCAGGCCGCATAGATTTGACACTTTCCCCACAGTCTCTCCTCTGGCCTCACACCCATCTCACCTGGCATGTCACACCCATGGCTACACTAACCACTCCTTGCCCCCAGACCAAAACAGGCAGCCCTAGCCTGGAGCATAGGCCTGCCTAAATGTATCTGCACGGACAGTTTCCCTAGTAAAAATCCTACTTTATCACCTACCTACAGTAGAGGGTGCTACATATGTACAGACAACCACTTGAGTCTGGCCAATAGTGAACTGGGTCAGAAGATTCCCGATGTGTTTCAAGGTTTGTAGCGATTAAACCTCTTCTTCAGGGGATAGTGGTTCAATAATTGATTGTCTATAAGTTAATAAAGAGCAAAAAATGTAATGAGAGTTTGTCATACAACATATATGGATAGAACATTACACATAAGATACATTGAAGTAATGTAAAATGAAATCTAACCATGTTTTTCCTGAGAAGTCACTAAAAATGCATCCATTTAAAAGAACCAGGGAGACAAATCAACCAGGATAGAAAAAGCCAGAGAGGGGACGGCAGGCGCAGTGGGCCCAAACCAAGAAACCACACACAAAGGGCGTCTTACATCCAACCGAGGAAAGGGGTTGGCCGTGCTTGAAGCAAGGGAAACCGCCAAAGTTCTATGGTCAAAGCATAGGAATAATAGGGGTTGGAGAGAAAACATCAGACAAAATGCCCGTTTTCAGAATGCATATTGGTGTCACAGAATAGGGCTACTGTATGTGGGTTACCATAGAAAAAAGCATGATCGTCAATTTACAACACACACCATATTGCAGGCTTTTATGTTGATAGCGTGCAGATTTAAAGACAAGGGAGGAGAAGAAACACACGATAGCTCCAGAATCTATATAATAATTAGTTATTAATGTATAGTGCACATGGTGGTGTGCAAAATCATTGTATATACCACTAAAAAGAGCAAAAAAGCATATCCATAGATATTGGATAGCTAATGGCCCAATTAGTCCTTATAAAATTGAAAAATAGGGAGCTAGTTTTTACCTGTAGTCTGGAATTGCAGAGGCTTCACCTGCATCATGCTGGCTGCACTGCAGCATAAGATTGAACACCCAGGTGTCTGTCTTATATGCAACGTGTCATGCTCATTAATTCACTTTCCATCCGCTATAAGCTGGATAGAGAAAGGAATGAGGGGAGTGATCGAGGAGCTGGAGGGAGGAGATATCCTCCAGCTCACTGCTATAAATGGCCCATCCCCCTCTGAGAGCTGGGTATGTGTAAGGACTGGAAGGAGGAGGCGCCCTCGGAATCCCCGGCCCACAGACCCGCCCCCTAGAACATCAGCTCGGCAGTAAATGCCGAGATGGGGATGGCGCTGAAGAATCAATGTCGTGATGTCAGCGACCCGATGAAAGAGGGCGGAGATGCGTTGTCCGGGTGACCAGCGTCCGTGACCCCCACGGCGCACAATGGGCGTCATGGCAACGAGGGTTCACTCGGCCAGATCTGCCCAGACAAAGGGAGGCCAGCTGCATCAAAGACGGGTGACGAAATTGACACAGGAGGCCCCTGTGCGCCGAGTGAGTGATTGAGGAGAGGGCCAAGCACATAACATCCCCCTGATGGCTATGGTTGAAAACAGGCAGCGGAGATCCACCCTAGTAAGCAGAAAGGAAAACAGAAGGCCACATAATGCATGTGATTAAACATATGTAATCAAGAGAAAAAGGGAGAAAAAAGCAAAGGACAAGAAAAAGAGTGAAAACAAAAATGGTGTAAACACTGAACAAGTGCAAAATGCTGTCCTGGTTTATGCTGGTTTTTGTAGTGCCTGTCTTTCTTCAATAAACATACGTTGGATTGGAGTGCGGCTGTCCTCACCATTTTTGTTTTCATTGCTATGTGCATTGCCGGCACCCTTGGTCTCTGAGAGAGAAACATCTTTCCAAAACTTCATCTGCCTGGAGCGGCAATTTTTGGTCTTCGACAAGAAAAAGAGAGTTGGAAAAAAAAAAAAAATTCAGTCCCATAATATACATTATAAATCAAAGCCATAATTGAAAAATATGTTAAAGATGGGAATTGTTTGAGCTGGGCTATTGAAAAATCATTATACAGTGCCATATCCCTTTAACAGATACATAATAAAGAAACAAGATTTGTGGGACTTTTAAGGCGCACAGAAAACCAAAATGTAGAAAAATAGAAATGTAATAAGTTAAAATTTATGATTGAATACATAAAACATTCATATATTGGATCATTGAAATATACAAACAGAGGTGCACATCTGAATTATCTCTACATGTTTCGCCATTTGGTGGCTTCTTCAGGAGATCTTTAACAGCAGGCACAGTATATAAGATGATCACTAAAATGAAAAATACATATTTAAGAAATGAAAATACAAAAAATAATACACAAAAGTTTATATGAAGTTCCAGATTGGACAGAATGCAACACAACCAATGCACTGGCCTAGACACTGACCTGTGTATTCAGTGGATGAACAAAAACCATAGTATGGATGGATATATTGGATCAATTGGGAGTACCATAGAGAGGGATAATGAGTACTAGGAGGATATATCATAGGTCCCTCTGATGAATAAACATATATATATATATATATATATATATATCCGGTATCTAAATATTGGTACCTCCAAATTCACATGCATGAGATGGAAGCTTTGACTGATAAATTGCATACCTTGATTTTCCAACAAAGAATACATAAGCTAGAACATAGATTCTGGTCTTGTCCAAGAGAGCAACAGCCAGGAAAGAAGGTAATTCCTCAGAACCTTCACAATCGTATCCCAGGTTTTCCTTAAATCAGGCAAGCATGGTTTAAAAAAAAATATATATATTCAAATTGCCAGTCTTGTTGGTTGGAGGGTAGACAGTGGAGGAGACCTTGCGTGGAGAGTGAAGAAGTTTCTGCTTTTGACTGCTGGGTTGCATTTTTGGTTATTTTTGGCTCTTTTTCCTTGCAGCTTTTTAACACCTTTTTCTGGCACATTTTAAACAGCCTTTTTTTTCTCTTTTTTTCCTTCAGCCTACTAATTAAGGTGAGTGGTTAATTGGTCACAGGTGCTTGAGGCCTATATAAACTTCTGTAGAGCTCATTTTGAGTTGCTGGAACTCTGTCCAAGTGGAACTGGACTAAGTGGTGAGTTAAAATCAAGAGTTTAAAACAGGAGGTTAAAACAGGGGTCATAGTAGATGTGTAGTGTGAGTACCTGGGTGTTGTCTGAGTAGTGTGTGTGGATCGTTAGTACTTGTGTATTGTAGGTGCACGCTGGTCTGCGAGTGCAGCGGGTCCGTTGGTCTGCGGGTGCACGTAGGTCTGCGAGTGCACGCGGGTCCATTGGTCTGCGAGTGCACGCTGGTCCGTTGGTCTGCGAGTGCACGCTGGTCTGCGAGTGCACGCGGGTCCGTTGGTCTGCGAGTGCACGCTGGTCTGCGAGTGCACGCGGGTCCGTTGGTCTGCGAGTGCACGCTGGTTTGCGAGTGCACGCGGGTCCATTGGTCTGCGAGTGCACGCTGGTTTGCGAGTGCACGCGGGTCCGTTGGTCTGCGAGTGCACGCTGGTCTGCGAGTGCACGCGGGTCAGTTGGTCTGCGAGTGCACGCTGGTCTGCGAGTGCACGCGGGTCCGTTGGTCTGCGAGTGCACGCTGGTCTGCGAGTGCACGCGGGTCCGTTGGTCTGCGAGTGCACGCTGGTCTGCGAGTGCACGCGGGTCCGTTGGTCTGCGAGTGCACGCTGGTCTGCGAGTGCACGCGGGTCCGTTGGTCTGCGAGTGCACGCTGGTCTGCGAGTGCACGCGGGTCCGTTGGTCTGCGGGTACACGTAGGTCTGCGTGGTACCTGTGTATTGTCTTTTTGAGTACCTGTGTATTGTCTTGTTGAGTACCTGTGTATTGTCTTGTTGAGTACCTGTGTATTGTCTTGTTGAATAGTTAGGTCAGGAAGCTAGTGTTAGGTAATTTGGACAGGGTATAATCTCGAATCCTCATTAAATTAATAGGTACAATGCCCAGCGGGTGTGGCGAGGCGACTCGGTGTACATCTTGCAGCATGTATGCGTTCCTTGATCATCTGATCGATGGCGATTACTGCTGTGCAAAATGTAAGCACATTGTTTCCCTGGAAGCCCAGGTTCTGAATCTAGGGAAGCAACTGTCAGCACTGGGAAGTCCCTCCACACTAAAGGAGAGCTGGATACGTACCCAGCAGGTGATGGCAGGGGCCAGCACAGAGGTGGGTGGAGACAAAGAGGTGCAGGCACTAGAAAATAGTAGATGGGTGACAGTCAGGAAGGGTAGAGGGCGAAGTGCCAGGGAGGCCGATCCAGGGCTGGAGCATCCCAATAAGTATGCTCCATTGAGTAACATTGGTGAAACCAGTCCGGGTCCAGCACTGCTGGAGCTGAGGGATTCTCCTAGCTGCCAGGGGAAGAACTCCTCCAGTGAGAGTGGGGGGGAAGCGAAGGGAAAGGAAAGACAGATTCTGGTGGTAGGGGACTCAATTCTTAGAAGGACAGAGAGGGCAATCTGTAACAAAGACCTGAAGCGCCGAACTGTATGTTGTCTACCGGGCGCTCGGGTTCGGCACATCACGGATCTGGTGGACAGATTACTGGGAGGGGCTGGGGAAGACCCAGCTGTCATGGTGCACATTGGCACCAATGACAAAGTCAGAGGCAGATGGAGTGTCCTAAAGAACGATTTTAGGGACTTGGGAGCTAAATTGAGGAAAAGGACCTCCAAGGTAGTATTCTCGGGAATACTACCGGTACATCGAGCCACACCAGAAAGGCAGAGGGAGATTAGGGAAGTGAACAAGTGGCTGAAGAGCTGGTGTAGTAAGGAGGGGTTTGGGTTCCTGGAGGACTGGGCTGACTTCTCAGTCGATAACCAGTACTATAGAAGGGACGGACTGCACCTAAATGAGGAGGGTGCAGATCAGCTGGGAATAAGGATGGCCAAAAAGTTAGAGGGGTTTTTAAACTAGGTGACAGGGGGGAGGGTCCAGAGATAGTGAGAGTCAGCGGGGAACATATTCTAAAGGGTAGTATTAGGGGCATTAGTGGTAGGGTAACCAAAGAACATAAACCCAAGGTAAGTATAGTAGCAAGTCCTAGTTGCAATCTGGGAACACCCAAGAGGATAGTATGTGACCGGTCAAATAATATTAATGCATTAAAGTGTCTGTTCACCAACGCCAGAAGTCTGCCAAGCAAAATAGGTGAGTTGGAAGCTCTGGTGCATGAGGAGAGCTATGATGTAATCGGTATTGCTGAAACTTGGCTTCATTCCTCACATGACTGGGCTATTAATATTCCTGGCTATGGACTCTTTCGGAAAGACAGGGTAAAAAGGAAGGGTGGAGGGGTCTGTCTCTATGTGAGAAGTGATCTCAAAGCGAGTGTGAAAGAGGACCTGGTGGATGGAGAGTGTGATGAGTCTGAAGCATTATGGGTGGAACTGCATACAGATGTGCGTAGTTCAAAGCTAATCATTGGAGTTTGTTATAGACCACCCAATGTTAATGAGGAGTTAGAGACTCAGCTCCTTGCACAGATGGAAAGGGCTGCAAGGGCTGGGACGGTGATAATAATGGGGGATTTTAACTACCCAGAAATTGACTGGAGTAATGGAACTGCTGGGACAGTTAAAGGGCAAAAATTTATAAACCTATTGCAGGACAATTTTATGGTCCAGTTTATTGAGGCCCCAACTAGGAATGATGCTCTGTTGGACCTGGTAATCTCAAACCATGCAGAGATTATTACTAATGTTCAGATAAAGGAACACCTGGGTAGCAGTGACCATAACATGATTTCATTTGATGTTAGTTGTAAGCAAAAATCACATACAGGAAAGATAAAAACACTTAATTTCAAGAGAGCAAATTTTCCAAGGATGAGCGCTGCTCTCCAGGACTTAGACTGGGAAGGAATATTGGCATCAATGGGCACAGAACAGAAATGGGAATTCTTCAAAAAGACTGTTTGTGAACTCACTGCAAAGTATATTCCCATGGGCAATAAGTTTAAAAGGCTAAAAATAAAACCTATGTGGCTCACTGCCAAAGTTAAAAAAGCTATAAACTATAAGAAAAGAGCTTTTAAAAAATATAAAAATGAGGGAACACTAGTGTCATTTAAATGTTACAAAGAATATAACAGGATATGTAAAAAGGAAATCAAGGATGCAAAAATTCAAAATGAACGACAGATTGCAAAAGATAGTAGGACAAACCCCAAAAAATTCTTCAAATATATTAATAGTAAAAAGGTCAAGTCTGAGCATGTAGGCCCTTTACAAAATAATCTAGAGTGGGTGACTGGGGACAAAGAGAAGGCTAATTTATTAAATACTTTCTTCAGTTCTGTGTATACAAAGGAGCATGGGGGAGCTCATGTCCAAAATGGGGGTGGTAGTGACACAGCCCCAAATCCACAATGGCTCAAAAGTGATATGGTCCAGAAATATTTAGATAGAATAAAGGTGGATAAAGCACCTGGACCAGATGGCATACACCCACGGATCCTAAAAGAATTGAGCTCTGTAATTTCAAAGCCATTGTATTTAATTTTTAGGGACTCATTAATGACAGGAATAGTACCACTGGATTGGCGCAGGGCCAATGTGGTGCCTATATTTAAAAAGGGAATTAAGTCTTTACCAAGTAACTATAGACCTGTTAGTTTAACTTCTATAGTTGGGAAAATACTGGAGAGATTAATAAAAGACCACATAGATGAGTTCTTGCTGGAAAAAAACTATTTAAGCAACAGACAGCATGGATTCATGAAAGACAGAAGTTGTCAAACAAACCTGATTTCTTTTTATGAAGAGGTAAGTAAGACCTTGGACAGAGGGGTGGCAGTGGACGTGGTATACTTGGATTTTGCAAAAGCGTTTGATACAGTTCCCCACACACGGCTCATGTGTAAGGTAAAGTCTACAGGATTGGAAATATCAGTTTGTAAATGGATAGAAAACTGGCTAAAAGACAGAATTCAGAGAGTAGTGGTTAATGATTCTTACTCTGAATGGTCCAAGGTTATCAGTGGTGTACCCCAAGGTTCAGTGCTGGGACCCTTACTTTTTAATATGTTTATAAATGATATTGGGTCTGAGATCAAAAGTAACATTTCTGTCTTTGCAGATGACACCAAGCTATGCAGTGGAATAACGTCCTTACAGGATGTCGCCAATTTACAAGCCGACCTCAATGCTCTGTCTAATTGGGCGACTATGTGGCAGATGAGGTTTAATGTTGATAAATGTAAAGTTATGCACTTGGGGGCTAATAATATGAATGCATCATACATACTAGGGGGAGTACAACTGGGGGGATCCGTAGTGGAGAAGGATCTGGGGGTTTTGGTAGATCATAAGCTCAATAATGGCATGCAATGCCAAGCTGCGGTTTCCAAAGCGAGCAAAGTCCTTTCTTGTATTAAGAGAGGTATGGACTCCAGAGAGAGAGATATCATTTTGCCCCTGTTCAAATCATTAGTAAGACCTCATCTGGAATATGCAGTTCAGTTTTGGGCCCCAGTTCTCAAAAAGGATATTGGGGAACTGGAGAAAGTGCAGAGAAGGGCAACCAAACTGATAAGAGGCATGGAGGAGCTCAGCTATGAGGAGAGATTAGAGGAACTGAATTTATTCTCTCTTGAGAAGAGGAGATTAAGGGGGGATATGATCAACATGTACAAATATATAAGGGGTCCATATAGTGAACTTGGTGTTCAGTTATTCACTTTACGGTCAACACAAAGGACAAGGGGGCACTCTTTGCGTCTAGAGGAAAAGAGATTTCACCTCCAAATACGGAAAGGTTTTTTCACAGTAAGAGCTGTGAAAATGTGGAATAGACTCCCTGCAGAGGTGGTTCTGGCCAGCTCAGTAGATTGCTTTAAGAAGGGCCTGGATTCTTTCTTAAATGTACATAATATAACTGGGTACTGACATTTATAGGTAAAGTTGATCCAGGGAATATCCGATTGCCTCTCGGGGGATCAGGAAGGAATTTTTTCCCCTGCTGTAGCAAATTGGATCATGCTCTTCTGGTTTTTTTTTGCCTTCCTCTGGATCAACTGTGGGTATAGAATTGGGTATATGGGATTGTACGATATATGTTTATTTTATTTTTTATTTATTTTTTACGGTTGAACTGGATGGACTTGTGTCTTTTTTCAACCTGACTAACTATGTAACTAACTATGTAACTATGTAAATCAAGGTATCAAACTAATGTAAAGATCCAGTAAACTATTTACCTATTCCTCAGAAAGGCGCACCTCCAACACTCTCTTCCTAACATGGACCGGGCACTGAGTGTAAATTTATCCTCCTATTTATCCCCCTCCACTTCGTTTGGCGCCAAATCCTTGGCGCCAAAACAATGTGAGGATACAAGATGTGCTGATCTATGGATCCCGCCGCCCCGGAAGTGACGTCTGACGTCACCCATGGCACCGGAAGTGACGCGACGGCAACCGAAAGGTGCCGGAAATGGAAGAGAGAATGAAAACAGAACATCCACCCCAACTTACCATTTCCTGCCACGAGATAGAACTACCTACAGTGACCTAGGAGATACCAGATTGGTTACCATGGTGCGTAGATGTTGTTACCAATTAGGGACATAGTCCGCTTTCAAACCAATTTCCTCCATAATAGGGGGAATGGTTGATTGGAAGGAAATCCATTTAATTTAAATGTACATATTTAAATATGTATTTTTAATTTTAGTGATCATCTTATATACTGTGCCTGCTGTTAAAGATCTCCTGAAGAAGCCACTAAATGGCGAAACATGTAAAGATTAATCAGATGTGCACCTCTGTTTGTATATTTCAATGATCCAATATATGTTTTATCATAAATTTTTACTTATAAATTTCTATTTTTCTACATTTTGGTTTTCTGTGTGCCTTAAAAGTCCCTCAAATCTTGTTACTTTATTATGTATAGCGCTTATCACCCTCTCCTCCTTGTCTAACGGCTCCTCGCAGGAGGAAAGGGCACACCCAGCTCTATATGCCCGTACCCTCCTGTGTGAAGAGGTTGAGCGGTTTTGTGATGGGTCTCTGCAGCCAGATACTCCCTCAGAATGGTTCCTAACTCTATAGCCAATAAAGACAAGTCTCTATTTCCCCCAATGACTTCAATGTCCACACCAGCTGTAACTCCAACGTAGAGTTTATTTCTCTTAAACGACAGTCTCTGATAGGAAAGGTTGGAGGGAGAACAGGACAGCATAAGGTGTGGGAGAGGTCCAGGCACAAACGTAATACACTTCACTCCTTTGCTTCTCAAGCAGACTTAGCCCGTTTGGATAGTCTCCCTAGATAGGGACTAGCAGCCAAAATGGTACTCAAAATGACCACTCAATCACTATACAAACTGGTACCCTGGTCTCTGCCACAGACCTGGTGAACTTGGTCTCTGCCACAGACCTGGTGAACTTGGTTTCTTTAAAGCTTGGCCTCTTTGTAAGGAGAAGACATCCCTCCAGAGAGTTACCCCTTCCTTCACTGTGACTTCTCACCAGTCCCTCGGAACGGTCCTCCCCTGGCCTCCTTATCTAAGATGCGGGTCCCCTCGCAAGGCGGCACCCTGAGATTCCTCAATCCTTGACGGGCCCCAGCTGAAGGCGCTGGGCCCAAGGCCTTTAGTTGCAGCCCCAGGGCTAAAGGTGCCTGGGACTGATTCACCGACCTCCGCCCTGGGCCAAAGGTGCCCAGGGCAGACAGGAACACACACTCCCTGGGAGTAGGACTCCTGACCATGAACGACGACGACGACCACCCTGAACAGGCAGCATCTGCCTCTTTTATATCCTCTCCCAGCATACACAGCAGGCCGACCACTCCCACTGTATGGTTGCCGAGAGGGGACACAAAAGGCACAGCACTGTATCAGCAGTTCAACCCCGGCCCACCATGGCAGCGCCACCTGCAGGCCACAGGGCACAGTACACCGATACTCTTCCTGTAGACAAAATGGTTGATAATGTCCTAACAATTTAGGTGTTTGAGCATAGCTACCACTCAAACACTACCCCTAAATTGAGGACCCTGCTACACACTCCCCCCACCTAAATATACACTGTCCCCAGTGTCTGGAGCAAACCTATGCCTCTCAAGCCTGAGTCAACATAGACCTATTCCAGAAACTATGTACAAAAAAAAACTAATTTGGAAAAATGTTTGTTTGTGCCGGAACCTGAACATGGGGAAAGGGAGTTAAATGAAGAGATGAAGAAAGAGTAGTAAAAAACAAATGTGTACATCCCATTCTCAAATGTCACATATTTAAAGGCAAACACATTTTTATCATTCACATTTCCCTCCCCTCCTGCAATAGCTAAACCCACCCATTCTCAGTGGCCACTTGGTATCCACCTGCAGAGGGAGAAAAAAAAAAACACACACATAACCAACAAATTAGACATCCTAACCTTCTGTCATGGATCTGCCACCTAAGGGTTAATAGTGCAGACTGATTTCAGTGATTGGCAACAGGCTGCCTTATTTAAACACCTCAGCAGCACTGTGTCTTCGCTGCCTGATCTGCAGTTCATACCTGTTCCAGTGTCTTCCTGTGATCTGATCTGTTTCCTGTGTTTGACCCGGCTTGTTTGACTACGATTGATCTCTGTTATCCTGATCCCAGCCTGCCTTGTAACAACGCTCAGCTCTACACTGCTTGATTTCCTGTTGCCGAACTTTGTCTCTATCCTGACCATTCTCTGCCTGTCGTCTATACCTACATCTGATCATCTGTTACCAAACCCAGCTTGTCTGACTACGTATTCAGTGTCTCCCCAGCCAGTGCAACTACCAGCCTGCTTCCTGTTCCCTGCTGCACCAGCTGAACTGACAAGACCAAAGACGAACCAGGCACCCATACACCGCCAGGCTCTTGCGGCCACTGTTGCAACATCGGTGGCCCTTGAGCCGGGGTTGTACGAGAGGCCTTCCCACTGCACGTCAGGCTCATCCGGCAGGTACGTAACAGTATCAGGCAGCCATGTCTGAGCCTGCAAGTGGGAAGTCGGCCATGGATGACATCTGCCAGCACCTTGCAGCCCTTACCCAAGCAGTCAAATCTCTACAGGAGGGTTATACGCAACTGGAACAACGTGTACAGACTCTAGCTACACCAGCAAGCACTGCTGCACCTTCTGCCTCAAGGACTGCCACTGCAGCAACCTCAGTGGTGATGCTGCCCCCTGAACCCAGAGTTCCAGCGACAGAGAGATTTTCAGGTGACCGGGGAAAATTTCGATCCTTCCGCAATGCATATGAACTGTACTTCGCCCTGCAACCTCGAACTTTCTCCCTTGAAACTACCAAAGTAGGATTCATCATATCACTGCTTCAGGGTGAGCCCCAGTCCTGGGCTCATCGGATGTTGGAAAAGAACGATGTATTGTTACAGTCCATGTCCGCCTTCTTCGGCGCGATGGCTGAATTATACGACGACCCGCAACGAACCACCACAGCAGAGGCTGCCCTTCATGCACTCCAGCAAGGCCGCAGAACGGCCGAAGATTATGTTACAGACTTTAGACGCTGGAGTGCAGACACACAGTGGACTCTGAGTCTGAGGTGCGGCAAGTCGTACCTGAACCCTACCATGAGTTCCTGGATGTCTTTAGTAAGCGAGGGGCTGACATTCTTCCCCTGCATCGGCCATACGACTGCCCAATTGAACTGCTTCCAGGGTCTGAAATCCCTTTCGGTAGAATCTTCCCCCTCGCTGAACGAGAACAGGAGGCACTAAAAGAGTATATCCAAGAAAACTTGAAAAAGGGGTTCATCCGACCATCTACCTCCCCAGCAGGAGCAGGAATATTTTTTGTTGAGAAAAAGGACCACTCCCTACGACCTTGTGTGGACTATCGGGAGCTCAACAAAATTACAGTTAAAAACCGATATCCTCTTCCTCTAGTACCCAAACTATTTCAGAGATTAAGGTCGGCAACCATCTTCACCAAACTAGATCTACGGGGGGCCTACAATTTAGTCCGCATCCGTCATGGGGATGAGTGGAAGACGGCCTTTCGCACCCGATTTGGCCACTATGAATACCTAGTGATGCCCTTTGGACTATGCAATGCCCCAGGTACTTTCCAACACTTTGCTAATGATATATTCCGAGACTTCCTGGATATATTTTTGATTGTTTACCTAGATGACATCCTGATTTTTTCCATTTCTCTAGACTCTCATCGAGGTCATGTCAAAAGGGTGCTGAGCCAGCTCCGCCAACACGGACTATATGCTAAAGGTGAAAAATGTGAATTTGAACAAAGCAGCATCCAATTCCTGGGACTGATAATCTCACCTGAAGGGATCAAGATGGACTCTGAAAAGGTCTCTGCTATCTTAGACTGGCCTGCACCTAACGACAAGAAGGGGGTGCAGCGCTTCGTAGGATTTGCCAACTTTTACAGGAGGTTCATTAAGGGCTTTTCCGCCATCATCACCCCTATCACACAGCTGACTAGACAGAACCTTCGCTTCCATTGGACACCCGAGGCACAAGCCACATTTGAAACCATGAAGAGACTGTTTACTTCAGCACCTGTTCTTGGTCACCCGGACCCGTCTCTGCCGTATACACTAGAAGTAGATGCATCTGAAGTCGCTATTGGAGCAGTCATCTCCCAACGCCAAGGCTGTAAGGATCTGATGCATCCAGTAGCCTTTTTCTCCCGCAGGCTCTCCCCAGCAGAGAGAAACTATGATGTTGGGGACCGAGAATTACTGGCCATTAAGGTGGCTTTGGAAGAGTGGAGATACCTCCTGGAGGGAGCAGCGCATCCCATATTGGTCTATACTGACCACAAAAATCTTGAGTACTTGAGGACTGCTAAACGTCTAAAGCCACGCCAAGCACGTTGGGCCCTGTTCTTTTCCCGATTTGTGTTCCACATTACCTATCGGCCGGGCTCGAAGAATGTCAAACCAGACGCACTGTCTCGTATGTTCGATGACCCCAAGGAACCACCAGTAGCAGATACCATCTTGTCTGAAAATAACTTCTTACTTTTACAGGGCAACCTCCTCAGCCGAATGAAGCAGGCTTCGACAGACGTTCCTAACCCTCCAGGGGTCACGCTGACACTCCGGGAAGGATTGCTGTTTAACGGAAGCAAGGTATTTGTGCCTGAATGTTTACGTATAACCATTTTGGGTCTTTCTCATGATCATCCCCTAGCAGGTCATTTTGGGGTCCACAAGATGCTTGATCTCCTGAAACGCACATTTTGGTGGCCGGACCTAGAAGAAGCCTGTAAGAGGTATGTGAATTCCTGTGCAATCTGCAACCGCAGCAAGGGTACAAAGAACCGAGCTTGGGGTCTACTTCGGCCACTGCCAGTCCCTGACAGACCATGGAAAATGATAGCCATGGATTTCATTGTGGAACTTCCCCCATCGGAAGGATGCACAGCCATCTTTGTGATAGTGAACCGACTGTCCAAAATGGCCCATTTCTTGCCTCTGAAGAGTACTCCCTCGGCCATGGAGACGGCTCAAGTATTTATCAGAGAGATTGTGAGGCTTCACGGAGTCCCTATGAACATTGTCTCCGATCGGGCGGTTCAGTTCACTTCCAGATTCTGGAAAACTCTGTGTGAAGCCCCTAAGATTGAAAGATCCTTGTCCTCTGCCTACCATCCCCAGACCAATGGACAGACAGAGAGAACCAATCAGACATTGGAACAGTATATCCGATGCTTCACCACTTTTGTCCAGGATGACTGGGTATCGCTGCTGCCACTGGCGGAGTTCGCCTACAATAATGCCACTCACTCTGCCACAGGTCAGTCACCCTTTTTTACAAATTACGGTTTTCACCCATCCTTCTTGCCCGACTTTACTCCAGAGACCACAGTTCCTGCTGTCCAAGACACAGTGGATTTCCTAAACCGCAACAATAAGTTGCTTCAAGAAGCGGTTACCAAGGCACAAGCAGCAAGCAAGATGGCTTTTGACAGGAAAAGGAGGGGTGAACTGATTCTCCACCCGGGAGACCAGGTATGGTTGTCTACTATGAATCTCAGGTTGGCATGTCCCTCAAATAAACTGGCACCTAAATTTGTGGGACCATTCCCAGTCAAGAGGAAACTTAATGAGGTTGTTTATGAATTATCTTTACCTGATTCACTTAAGATACATCCTGTCTTCCATGTTTCTCTCTTGAAACCCGCAGTCCCTGACTCTTTTCCAGATAGAGTATCCAAGCCACCAGAACCTGTGACCATCAATGGAGAAGAGGAGTATGAGGTGGAGGCTATCATAGACTGTAGGAGAAGAAGTAATCAGGTACAGTACCTGGTTAAGTGGAAAGGTTATGGCCCGGAGGATAACTTTTGGGAGGTTGAACAGGATGTGCACGCCAGAGACCTTGTTAATACCTTTTTTTGCAGAAATCCACAGAAGAGAGACCTGTTGGGCACCCGGAGGTTGCCCGTAAGGGGGGGGGGGCAATGTCATGGATCTGCCACCTAAGGGTTAATAGTGCAGACTGATTTCAGTGATTGGCAACAGGCTGCCTTATTTAAATACCTCAGCAGCACTGTGTCTTCGCTGCCTGATCTGCAGTTCATACCTGTTCCAGTGTCTTCCTGTGATCTGATCTGTTTCCTGTGTTTGACCCGGCTTGTTTGACTACGATTGATCTCTGTTATCCTGATCCCGGCCTGCCTTGTAACCACGCTCAGCTCTACACTGCTTGATTTCCTGTGGCCGAACTTTGCCTGTATCCTGACCATTCTCTGCCTGTCGTCTATACCTACATCTGATCGTCTGTTACCAAACCCGGCTTGTCTGACTACGTATTCAGTGTCTCCCCAGCCAGTGCACCTACCAGCCTGCTTCCTGTTCCCTGCTGCACCAGCTGAACTGACAAGACCAAAGACGAACCAGGCACCCATACACCGCCAGGCTCTTGCGGCCACTGTTGCAACATCGGTGGCCCTTGAGCCGGGGTTGTACGAGAGGCCTTCCCACTGCACGTCAGGCTCATCCGGCAGGTACGTAACACCTTCTATGTACATTAGAAGAGAAAAAACTCTCCCGAGGGAAAAATCCTTTCCTTCTAAAAAAGTAAAACACTTTTGAATGCAGTTCAACTTAAGCAACACCGCCACCTAGTGGAAGTGCCACCGTCAAGACACTTGTCCCAACAAAAAACTTTTCTTGCATTGAAGGCAAATCTTCCTCTTCTTCTTGACTTTGGCTGTGTTCCTAAACTATTTCTACCCCAAAGTCTCTGTATTTGTTATGCTGTGAGCGGAGAGAAAATAAAAAATAATCAACAGCTCCCCTGCTCTCTAGCTGAGTAGACTACCCCAATTGGCAAGGGCAAAGTTCCTGAACTCCAGGAGAGTACACTCCGGAACAAAAGCACAAAAAAAACACAGTTCAGTCTCTCACAAATAAAATTTTGGATCAGGCAAGATGAGGAGCTTCCATTTCTTATCAAAGGTCTCTATTGAGTAGACGGCATCTTCAAGCTCCTTTCCGACACACAACTACCCGATCCGCATGAATGTGCCGACCCAACATACATTCCTTCTTGCATCCCTGATATCTCTCGGCATCAGCCGCGGAACAAGAGAGATACCTGGGCGTGTTGGACTTTCAAGTGGTTCCACAGAAAGTCCGCGTACCATCTCTCTCTGTAAGCCTCCACCTCGAACAGTAGGTCTCTGGTGACATACGGGTACTCCCATCCGTAATCAGCAGCCACCCTTTGGTTGAACAGCCGCTGCAGCCTAGAGAGTGGTGGAAGTGTGGCACGGTCTCCCGCACCTGGCAAAACAATGGCCTCTGGACACCTGGGCACTTTCACTGCCATGGAACCCATTACAGCAGCACGTAGCAAAACACAGTCATCCGTGGTAATGTGCACGGGCACCACAGGTCCAGACGACTCAGGCATGGGGTCAGGTCCTTCCTCAGACATATGGACTTCCACCCGGGGTGTAACATCCCCAGTAGACTTGGGTGAGTCCCTTCTACTTCTGGCGGAGGATAGGGGTATTCTGTCCCAGCCCTTTATTATGAATAGTTCATCTATTTCAGCGTCTTCTCCCACATCGGAAGACGATTCTAGATCCGAGGTATCACAGTCCTCTGCTAGTATGTAATTCCTTGTAGCAGGGGAATCACTATCTCTGGCAAGTTCAAATTCTTTGGGGTCCGGAACCCAAGCATCCCCAACACTCTGGACGTTTTTCTCTGTTCCCTTCCCCGGCTTACTTCGACCTGTAGCTGTTGCGGATCGTCTGGAGGTCCCTCCGACTGGGCGATCCGACACAGGCAAACGCTGGGGTATAGCTCGACCATGACTGCAGGAGGCTTTCACGTAGCCAACCTTCCTCTTGGGCGGTGGGAGCGAGGGCTCCGTAACAACCGAGGCAGCATCCTCCAGTTTCTCTGTCTCTGGTTCCTCAACTACCGGAACATTCTCAACAACGACTTCCTCCGAAGTCTCGACAGTGCAACAGTGCGCGTAGGGGTGACTGTAGAAGCGCTGGTTTCCTCCTCAAGAGTAGTGGCGCCCATGAGGCAATTCAGCCGGAAGGCTTTTCTGCGGGTTGCTCTACCTCGAACAAAAACTCTTTGCATCTCTCACATCTTCCAAAAGGCCGAAGGTGCACCACCAGTCCCTGGCATCTGGGACAAACCACTCCAAGGGCCTCCGCATCTCTGTGAACGTAGAGGGCGAAGCGACCCCAAGGCTTCAGTCAGATCCCCCCGGCCCACCATGGCAGCGCCACCTGCAGGCCACAGGGAACAGTACACCAATACTCTTCAAAATGGTTGATAATGTCCTAACAATTTAGGTGTTTGAGCATAACTACCACTCAAACACTACCCCTAAATTGAGGACCCCGCTACATATGTATCTATTAAAGGGATGTGGCGCCGTATAATGATTTTTCAATAGCCTAGCTCAAACAATTCTTTTCTCCTTTGTGATTCACTAGGGTGGCAAACACCCAAAACCTATTGAGCTGGCTTTTGAAATTTATTTCTTCTTTATTATTATTTGTATTTATCTATTTGTTTGTGTATTTTCAATTATATTGTTTGTATCTTACAATGGCGACCTATAGAGGTATATGCTTTGAGGGTCTGATGGATAAAATCCATCTGGCACAAGGGGTCTCTTTTGGAGGCATAACTTTGGATCGCTTCTTCATGGGTCTAAGGAGATTCTTGCAAAAGAAGGCTTGTATATTTTGGAATAAAAAATATTTTCTAAAATATATTGAAGACAGCATTGTCCCATTAGATTTGTGAGTGCAAATGTTTCCAAAACTTTTTAAGGTGGAGTCTGAATTTAAAAGTGATTGGGACACCAATCTCCAGTCTTGTTCATTCACAATGATGGACTCTTTATGTCAGCATTATTCTAAGGAGATTGATACTGAAATTGAAAAGCTTTATACAGACAATAATAGCCTGATGCTGACTCCACCTTTAGAGAGTCAGAGATTGCCCTAGAAAAACATTTGGAAGTATTTGTAGCTTATATTTTGAAAACCAAAGATAAGAAGTACTATCGAGATAGACAGACTTATGAAACTAATTCAGCATACAGATGGTCATCTGAGGGTGGTGGACGTAAAAGGAAAACCTTCCCTCAGAGACAATATAATTTGAATCAAGATCCGAGTGATTCTGATGAATCATCTTTATCCTCTATCTCCTCCCAACAAACAGGTTCCAAACAGGTTTCAGCAGGTGGCTCACAAAAACGCAAGTATGATCGTCCGGCGCAGAATTTATCGGCTTCAAAACGTACCCCACATGATAATACACGTTCAGGTCTTCGTTCAGGTCTTCGTTCGCAAAACAAGCCTGTATCTTCTTCACTTCTTTCCACTGTTTCGGCTGTTGGTAATAATATTTCTTCTATATCCACTTCAAATTCTCTGGCAGCTTCTCAGGTAAGCCAGTCTAATTTAACTACCCCCTCTGGGGACTCACCTTTGATCCCCCCTCCAGGGGAACTTCCCAATGCACCAATTTTTTCTCCCCAGCCCGCTGTTGATCTCAAAAAGACTCCCAGCGCACTGGGAACTAACTTCCTTTTTGTAAAATTTGGAAAAAGTTGGACTTTTAAAGTGCATGAAACACACAAAATAAATATCAAAAGATAAATTTTATTTATACAAAAACAGAAAAAATAGAATATAAAATCCATCATATGGAATACAGTTTCAGATAAGCATAAGGACAAAGTTTCTCGACATGTTTCGCCATATGGTTTGGCTTCTTCAGGAGTTTATTTGTCAAGCAAATACTGAAACGGAAAGAAAGAATATAATCAAAAGGAAACACATAGTTTATACACGAATGAAATACAAAAAAAAATGTACAAAAAATTGATAGTAAATGACTGGGAAAAACTATGCCATGATAGAAGGGCTCATATATAAACAGAATAGAAAAAATATATACATAGAAAAAATTATAGAAAAATATACATAAGTTAATTAATTAATTACCTGTAAATTTATGATGGAGGTGCCTAAAAAGGCTTTTGGTTAATTGACCAACATCAGGAGGAGCACCTTAGAACATGGGATCATGCAGTGTATCATAGAGGGGGGGATATTGACAAGAAAACACAAATAGGAAGATGCTAGCAGAGGGGCAGAGGACCAGCTAAGGAGGCAAAAAAGGAGAATCAATCAAAAAGGCAGAAGGGGGGGGGGAAATGATTACAAAGGCTATATTAATAGTAAAATTACAAAGAAAGTCAGAGATCTATAACTAATCACAGCTGCATTGGAACCTCAGGCATCAAATTAGAGACAGATTTGTCTCCAAATTCCCATAAAATGTGTCCACTCTAAAAAGGAAAGACACATAATGGAAAAAAGGGTGTTCAAGGGAGTGCTTGACTTTACAAGCAAAAATCCCTTTAACTAAAGCTATAAGCTAAATACCTGGTCAGTGCAGCCGAAAGGCTAAATACGTCCACAATAGAGAAGCATCTCAGGCCGTCAAAGCGGCATGCAAAAATCAGCAGTCTGGGGAAGCAAATTAATACACCATAAGGTACAGACCAAGGCATTCCCCGATGAACTCGAAATCAATCAAAGAATAAAAAATACCTTTTACTTGTATTGAGACAATCCTCTCCTCGAAATGTCGCCATGCCACTGACAAGAAACAAGCTGCATGTCCTATATAACCCCCCTCCTCCATCCCATTGGGCACACAATGGTGCCAAATCCATGGGCGGAGCAGGCGCGTCAGTTCCGACGTCGGGTCCCGCCATACGTCAAACCGTAAGTGACGAATCTCTATTCAGATAACCGGATGTGGCCGAAGGAGCGCCAGCCCACCCATCGGAACTGACAGGAAGTCATTCCGATCAGCAGGATCTGACACGCAAAAGGCCAAACCCGGTGAAAGCAGAGCTGGCCAGCAGAGGAAGTAAAAGCGGGCCACCGTCATTTTACATCCAAAACGAAATCGAAACAAAGGGGCCAGAGTAAAAAGGGGCAGGATGGCCTGGGTAGAGGCCATCACTTAGACAAAAGGGGAAACCTAAGCCGGTCGGCGCCAACCATGATTAACCCAAAAATGAACTTGGGAATCAGGATGGACGCCCTGGGCGCCCGTATGATCACCTGACCCCATCAGGATACTGCCCATAGGAATTTGATGGTAAAAATAAATAAATGAAAAAAAGAAGAAGAAGGTTGATGAGAACAACAAAATTTTTTAAATAAAATATAAAATATATTATGAAAAAATATATATGTAATAGAAAGAGCCATTGAAAATGAAAATAGTTTATCCTAATCATTTTTACAAAAAGCAGACACAATCAGTATGTTATATAAACAAATAATCATATTGTTTAAATCAGAATCACTACAAACAGCATGACTTGTTGTTACCCTAGAGGAATGGCTTGAAACTAATGGACTCATTGAGCCCTGGATACAGGGTTGCTGCCAGAGAATGTATCCACCTAGTCTCCCTCTGTAAGAGACTTTGATCCACGTCTCCACCTCTCTCATTTAGAGGTAAATACTCCAATGCAAAGAATTTAATCTTTGACAGGTCAAAAGAGTGGAACAAACCACTATGTCTACTTATGGGAGTCTCCATTTTCTTCTTTTGAATGAGAGATACATGATCTCTAATTCTGTGAAAGAAGGGCCTCTTTGTTTTACCAACGTAGAAGGCATTGTAATCACACTTCATAAGGTAGACAATGCCAACCGATTGACAATTGCTAAAGAAATTGGGTCTATAGATGACTCCACTCGGAAGGAGTATTTAGGTGGAGTTAAAAATGAACCTACAGAATTCACAGTGGCCACATGGGGCCGTACCCCTCCGACTCTCTCCACCTTTGGTTTGAAGGTGGCTATGGACCAATTGGTCCTTTAATGACCTAGATTTTCTATAGATGATTTAAGGAAGCGGCTTGATGTATTTAGAAATTACCTCATCTGCAGATAACAGGGGCCAGAACTTTTAAATGATCCTTCTTACTTTCTGATGCTCTCCAGAGAATCTTGTAATAGACGTACCTGCTGCTTGGTAGCTGCAACTTTCTTAGGGTGAATTAAATCAGTTCTATTTTTGTTTTTTGCCCGTTTGTAGGCTTTTTTGAGAATGCATCGACTGTAGCCTCTATTTAAATAATCAGGACTGGAGGGCATGAGCCTCTCGTTCAAAGTCAGCATCTTGGCCGCAATTCCTTCTAATTCTCAAGTACTGGCTATAGGGTATGCTCTGTACCAAAGATCTTGGGTGAGAGCTGGTTGCATGCAAGATCGTATTGCCAGCGGATGGCTTCCTAAAAAGGGAAGAACCCAAAGTACCATCTGGATTAAGATAAATATAAATGTCTAATGGCGCGTACATACGATCGATTTTCTCGACGGCGAAAACACCGTCGAGAAAATAGATGGGAAAAACGAGGAACGGCTTGTTTCCCTACACACGGCCGTTTTTCCCGTCATTTTTTCTCTTGGTCGAGAAAAACAACCATGTGTAGGCTCCCCGGCAGTGTTTCCCTATGGGAAAACTGCAGCGGAAAAAAATGCCGTGAATCCGTGAATCACGACGAGAAAAATTAGAGCATGTTCTAATTTTTCTCGTCGTGATTAATGACGTTTTTATTGTCGGGAAAAATGACCAAAAGCCCACACACGGTCGTTTTTCTCGTCAAAGAGAAAAAATGTAATTTTTCCCGACGAGAGAAATGGTCGTGTGTACGCGGCATAAGAAGTTAATTACATTTTGATCACAAATCATTGTGAATTTTAAGTTGTAGCAATTCTCAGCCAGCAGTGACATAAAGGTGGATAATTCCTCGAAAGAACCAGTCCATCCATACAACAAAAACGACGCCATATCAGAACCTGATCAAAAAATCTCCCAATCCCACCCCCCCAGGTACAGATTGGCGTACGATGGGTCACACTTGGTCCCCATCGCAACACCCTGCACCTGGAGGTAATGGGAACGGTCGAAAACAAAGATATTGTTGGTTAAGATAAATAACAACAAATCCGGGTCCTCTTTCAGATAGGAAGCCCTCCACAACTCCAACCTCCCGATCATGGGGGATGGAGTTGTAGAGGGCCTCCACATCAATAGCCACCAACCAAGACCCTGGTGGTACACACAGGCCATCCAGAGATCTCAACAAGTCTGCTGTATCTTGAATATAAGAGCTTAAAGAGCCAACGTGTGGCCTTAAGTAATCGTCTACGAGTTTACTTGCTGGCTCTGTTAGGCATCCATTGCCCGACACAATGGGACGGCTGTCCAAATTTTTGTGTACTTTTGGCAGGGCATACAGAGTGGGAAGTCTGGGTTTTTCAACAATAAGAAATTCACAAGTTTTTTTGTCTATAAGGTTGTCGCAAAAGGCACGGTTAACAAGGATGCGGTATTTAGTCTCTGCATACTTAACCTGTTGCGAATGGAATAGGGCGATACCAACTTCTGTTCAGCAGGAGATTCATCACCATCTGATTATAATTTGTTACATCCATTACTACTATGTTACCCCCTTTATCCGAGGGTTTAATCACTATATGTTCATTTTGTTTAAGGGATGATAAAGCTTTACCCTAAAACTTCCTTTTTGAATAGATTGGAAAACAATTCCTACAACTTAAAATTCACTTTGGCATGTGATCAGAGGTCTATTGACTTCTTGGATATCACAGTGTATGTTAATCCAGATAGAACAATTGGTTCCTCTCTCTATAGAAAACCCCTGGCAGGAAACACAATCTTGCATGCCACCAGTTCTCATCCTGAGTCCCTTATTCAAAGCATACCTTACCGTCAATACCTTTGTTTAAGGAGAAACTGTAGTAGAAATTAGGATTTTCTAAACAGGGGATATAGCAAGGCATGCCTTAAAAAAGCCTACCAAAGAGCAAAACAAAAAGACAGAAAGAACGTAATTTATTCAAAAAAAGCATCTAAAAGTGAAAAAAATGTGCGTCTAATTACAAGATTCGCAAGTGAACATAAAAAGATTTGTCGAATTGTTCAAAAATATTGGCATCTTCTTGCTACAGATGAGGTTTTGTCCAGATATGTTGGAGCATATCCCCAAATCACATATCATAACTCGAGATCTTTAAAAGATCAATTGGTGCATAGTCACTTAAGCCTTAGAACTAAACAGACACGCAGGGGTACTTTCTTGTGCGGGAGATATGATTTTTGTAGTCTTCTTATGAATACTGCTGAAGTGACCCTTCCCAATGGTCAAGTCTACAAACCTAATTTTTTACTTTCTGGCCCCATTCACATCTAGCGTAGTGGGAGCGCACATTTTTTGGCTCGGTTCTCCCGCAACACGCATAGGGCAGCACGTTGATTTTAATAGGCTTGCCTACACGTGGCAAAGTAGCTCATGGGACATTTTGGCATGTTAAAGAAATGTGTGTAACAGCACCACAGAAACTCACCCAAACCTAAAATCACAACAAATGAATCGGGCAGCCACTACCCTAATTTTGATAAAATATTAAATATTGAATGTGTATAGAAAAATGTATCGCTGCTCCAACCCCTCCAAATCCTTGACTAGGGTAGTTCAGATAACTTACTACCCCAATTCAACCTTGTACCTGCCACTCTCACTTATTCTAAATAAGGACACTGACACTGTATTGGGTTTAAATGGCCGCTCTATTAACTCAAAACCAAAATAACAATAAACAATATTAAATATTCCAGCTCCAATCAGAATAATTGGTTGCTGGTCTCTGACGACCCAATCTTCCCAACTTTGGAATCTGTGGTACCTCTAAGTTAGGTTCTGTCCCCAGCCGCCATACTCCGTCTACAGGCATCATTCAGATATCAGCTTTTTCAGCCAGCGATTCCCTACACCATAAGAACAATCATAGCGGCTGTTCCACCGCTTGATCATTCTTACGGGAGGCGAGAGGGGACTTCCCCCCCTCCCTCCGCCCTCCGGTGCTTCTACCGACTCACCGCTACGATCAAAGTCAGGATTGTTTTTTTTATTTTTATTTTATTTCAGGCTTCCCAACCTAGAGGTGAGATGTGGGGTCTTATTGACCCCATATCTCACTGTAAAGAGGACCTGTCATGCCATATTCCTATTACAAGGGATGTTTACGTTCCTTGTAATAGGAATAAAAGTGATCAAAAAAAGTATTTTTGAGGAAAAACGTGTCAAACTAAAATAAATAAAGTAAAATGAACAATACATTTTTATATTTTTTTTAAAGCGCCCCTGTCCCCGTGAGCTCGCATACAGAAGCGAACGCATACGTAAGTCCCGCCCACATATGAAAACGGTGTTCAAACCACACATGTGAGGTATCTCTGCGAACGTTAGAGCGAGAGCAATAATTTTGGCCTCCTCTGTAACTCAAAACATGTAACCAGTAAAATTATTTAAAGCGTCGCCTAAGGGGATTCTTAAGTAGCGAAGTTTGGCGCCATTCCACGAGCGTGTGCAATTTTAAAGGGTGACATGTTAGGTATCTATTTACTCGGTGTAACTTCATCTTTCACATTATGCACAAAACATAATAACATATAATGTTTTGGGGTTCTATGTCATTTTCTAGCAAATAAATGATGATTTTTACATGTAGGAGAGAAATGTCAGAATTGGCCTGGGTGCTCCAGAATGCCTGAAGGTGCTCCCTGCATGTTGGGCCCCTGTATGTGGCCACGCTGTGTAAAAGTCTCACACATGTGGTATCGCCGTACTTGGGAGTAATAGCAGAATGTGTTTTGGGGTGTAATTTGTGGTATGCATATGCTGTGTGTGAGAAATACCCTGCTAATATTGCAATTTTGTGGGGGGGGGGGGGAAAGAAAAAAAAAATCTTGATTTTGCAAAGAATTGTGGGAAAAAATGACAACTTAAAAAAACTCACAATGCATCTTTCTAAATACCTTGGAATGTATTCTTTCCAAAAAGGGGTCATTTGGGGGGGTATTTGTACTTTTCTGGCATGTTAGGTTCTCAAGAATTGAGAAAGGCCGTCAGTACTTCAGGTGTGATCAATTTTCAGATATTGGCACCATAGCTTGTGGACTCTATAACTTTCACAAACACCAAATAAACACCACAAAGACACCAATTTGTACTTATTTTTACCAAAGATATGTAGCAGTATAAATTTTGGCCAAAATGTATGAAGAAAAATGACTAATTTGCTAAATTTTATAACAGAAACAAAGAAAAATTCATTTTTTTACAGAATTTTCAGTCTTTTTTCTCTAATAGCGCAAAAAAACAAAAAAAAAAAACAATGGTGAATAAATACCACCAAAAGAAAGCTCTATTTGTGCCAAATCGCATGTCAAAACGCACCAGTGTTTTAGTTTGGCTTAGTGTTTTAGTTTGGCTTAGTTTGTAGATACTATAACTTTTGCACAAATCAATCAATAAATGCTTATTGTTTTTTTTTTTATAAAAACATGTAGCAGAATGCATATTGGCCTAAATGTATCAATAAATTAGATTTTTTTTTTTATTATTTATTGGATATGTTTTATAGCAGAAAGTAAAAAATTATTATTTTTTTCTTTCAAAATTGTCTGTCTTTGTTTGTTTATAGTGCAAAAAAAATGCAGTGGTGATCAAATACCACCAAAAGAAAGCTCTGTTTGTGGGGAAAAAAGGACATACATTTTGTTTGTGTAAGGTGTTGCAGGACCACGCAATTGTTAGCAGTGCCGTATCGCAAAAAATGGCCTGGTCATAAAGGGGGGGGTAAATCTTCCGAAGGTCAAGAGGATAATTATATATTCATTAGAAATATAAGGATAATAGAAAAATGTGCGCCCCGGGTTAGTCTGTAAATTAAGCATTAAAATCTCAATTTTATCTGCCTCTTACCATGGATTAGTTCCATTAAAAAGATAATTCAGGATTATTTCCAGGTCTATTTTACACAGGCATTTATTTTCAGTAATAACTTAGTTTCCACTTTAGACGGCAAAAGAAAAAAGACATTTGCTTTAGACCACAAATGATCAAAGGTCAGTAGGTACAGTAACCACATGGCAAATGTTTTGTAATATATTAAAAACCACACCACAAGTAAAAATGTGTGGTTACGTCAGCTGAAGTAATTTGTTATGTCTGCTCAGCTCAAACAAGCCAGGGACACGGCGTGCGAGAGGAGGGATTGGCCATGTGTGTGATTATATACAGTTGGCCCAGTTTCAGCCTGGATCATAGATTCAGACGCGTGGGATACTTCTGCCGAGATGAAAGCCTGACCATGAGACTTCAAGAGGAAGCACAGACATAACCGATATCTCTCTTGGTTTATTTTTTTATTGCAACTCAGATCTCACCATACTAGTCACGTGGTGGGTTTTATACCATGGCTAAAGGACCATTAAAGTGGTTGTAAAGAGAAGGTTTTTTAATGTAATGCATTCTCTGCATTAGGGTATAAAACCTTCTGTGTTTAACTTCCCCCCACCTCCCCCTAAATACTTACCTGAGCCCGATTGTGCCCCAGAACACCGGCTCACTCCTCTCTCTTGCTCCTCGCTGGATATGGAGGCAGCAGTGGGAGTAATTTTCTCCTGCTGCTGTCAATCACAGCTTGTAAAGAGAGAGGGGGGGATTTTATGGCTGAGCAGTGCTGTGTGTGTCAGTAGACACACACAGCCAAGCTCAGGATAAAGTCTGCATGGATGCCTCCTTAGCAGGAGCCCAGAAGAGGAGGACCGGGGCTGCTATGTGAAAAACCATTGCAAAGAGCAGGTAAGTATGACAGGTTTGTTATTTTAAAACATACCTTTAAAATCACAGGTAGAGTACCAGTTAGTTTAAGACATTTGTAAACACTTGCTGACCACCCTGTTGTAGTTTTACTGCTACAGGGCAGCAGCTGTGTGCAAGATCCTGTGTGTATATATATATATATGTAGCGCACAGACCCCCTTTTACCTGTCTGCTTCGGCTCCTCTCAGGAAAAAGGGGCACACCGCACCACAAGCCCGTACCCTCCTGTGTTAAGAGGTTATGCGGTGTTGATTTTGGGCCTTGTCTGCAGCCAGAGTATAAAGTCCTCCTGAGTATGATTCTCACCTCTACAGTGTGTAGATGCAAGTCCTTGACTTCCCCAGGAACGTAAATGTCCACACCAGCTGAAAGTCCAACTCAATATTTATTTTTCACTTGCACAACACATAGTCTCTTGGATAGAAGAAAGGTTGGAGCAAAGACACAGGACAGCTTTAAGGTGTGGAGGAGATCCAGGCACAAACGTAGCTCAAACTCTTCTGACTGTTCAGGTTTCTCAAACAGTTTTGGTGCATGGTCTCTGCCACAGACCATGAGGTTGGTCCCTGCCACAGACCTTGTGAATAAGGTCACTGCCACTGACCTGGCAAACAAGGTCACTGCCACTGACCTGATGAACCTTGGTTCCTTCCTAGGACATAGCCCCTTTCAGGGAGAAAACGTCCCCCCAGAGAGTCAACAGACCCCTTCCTTCACCGCGTCCACAGCACCGGTCCTTCGAAACAGATCCTCCCTTCTCTTAGGGTGCGGGTCCCCTCGCAAGGTGGCACCCTGGACTCCTCGATCCCTTGTGGACCCCAGCCAAAGGCTGCTGTGCTCCGGGCCGTTACTGCAACTCCTGGGCCTTCGTGCCCAGGCGGACAGGAACGGTGAGGTAGTACCTCACCCCAGGCTAAAGGTGCCTGAGGTGGAACCGGAACAAGGCCTCAGGGCCTAGGGCATCCGGAGATGACTCACACACACACCCAGGCCGAAGGTGCCTGGGCGTGGACGAACCACACACACCCAGGCTGAAGGTGCCTGGGCGTGGACGAACCCCTCTCAGAAGATGTCTGCCCATTTTATACCCTCTCCCGGCATGCACAGCATGTCCCCCGCCCCACTGTACGGCTTCCAAGAGGGGACACAAAAGGCAAAGCACTGCGCTGGTGGTTCAACCCTGGCCCAGAATGGCAGCGCCATTCACCGGCCACAGGGAACACATCACCAGCATTAACCCCTGAGAACAAAAATGGTCCATGAATCCTATCAATTTAATGTGTCTGAGCCTGGTTACCACTCTGCGAGTGCCGGGTACTCAATGTCCACCGGCACCCACCGATCGTCGGGCAGAGACTCAGAATGGAGCTCTGCCTATGTAAATAAAGCAGAGTTCCGTTCTGACAGGGAGGAAGGGGTGGATTCTGTGTTTCTGCAAAGCAGAGACTCAAATCCATTTGACAAAGTGTCAAAAGTGTCAGTTAGTGTCCGATTTTCCGCCACAATATCGCAGTCCCGCTATAAGTGGCTGATCGCCACCATTACTAGTATGAAAACTAAATAAATAAAAATTCCAATATATCCAATAGTTTTTAGACGCTATAACGTTTGCGTAAACAAATCAATATACACTTATTGGGATTTTGTTTACCAAAAACATGTAGCAGAATACATATTGGCCTAAATTTATGAAGAAATTTGATTTTTTTTTCTGTTTTTTTATTGGATATGTTTTCTAGCAGAAAGTAAAAAATACTGTCTTTTTTTTTTTTTCCCAAATTTTCTGTCTTTTTTTTAAAGCACACAAAATAAAAATCACAGGGGTGATCAAATACCACCAAAAGAAAGCTCTATTTATGTGGAAAAATTACATCAATTTTATTTGTGTACAGTGTCGCATGACCGCACAATTGTCAGTTAAAGTAACGCAGTGCATTATTGATAAATGTGGCCTGGTCATGAAGGGGGTAAATCTTCCAAAGGTAAAGTGGTTAATAACACTGCAGAATAAATATGGAAATATTTCAGGGACATATCCTAACTGAATTTATTTCAAAGGAAGTGTAGAATGAAGATAAATGTTTTATAGTGTGCAGCTGACAACTCCCAGTAATCCCACTCAGCAATAATGAGCTGAAATGACAGCTAACAACAGGCTGTACTGAAATTCTATATACATGTCAAACTTCTTTTGTGTAAAAATAATTTGCTTTATTTGTGTATTTCTTAAATTTCAATACAAACTTTTGATTTTAGTTTTGAAAGCAGTAGAGAAATGTTGCAATTTCCACCAATCTTTAAGATGTTGTCTGTGTTTTGGTTGGGCAGTCCCCTTATTCTCTTATGTGGTCACCGATACAGGTCTGGAAGGGAAATCTATCCAATCCCGGTCAGGATGCGATCTGTATGGAGCCATTTTCTAGGCTAATAAGCAAAGGATTTTCCAAAAAATGCCATGGGAGGCTGGACAGTGCCCTTGGGGATCCTTGTGATGTCACTGACTAAATATAGTCATGTCCATATTTGGCCAATGATGTTACTCCGAGACCCCGTCCCTTTGTTTTCTTTAGCGGGGGAGTCCAGAAGATGTAATTTGGAATAAATGAAATTACGGGATTGGGCGTCATTCATCGTGATTGATGTATCTGCATTGCTGGATGGTGTAATTGACAGTGGGTTTACATTTTTTTATTAAAGGACTTTTCAAAAACTGTGTGTGTGTGTGTATGTGTGTTAATTAACTTTTCACTTTTTTAGTGAACGATTATAGGTAGGGCAGCCATCAGAAATGTTTGGGTCCCTTACACAGCTTTAGGCCTGGGCAAACCGGTCCTGACCACCAACATTCCCCAAGGGCCTGCCCACTGGTTGTCCCACCGAATCTACCCACTGGCCATCCCGTTCTTCAGTGCACCAACTTTTATTTTAACACTCTTACAACTAAATATATGAAAATGAAAAGTGTTTTCCAAGTCTTCAGTGCTTTCAAGATTTAACAGTAAGGAATTATATTTTGGCCCAAAAAATATGAAGCCTGCCACCATGACAAGGTAGACTGTTTTGAGCAGGACGCTACAATAACACTAACTGCACATTATTTTAATGCCCCCGACACCTACCTATCTCTATATAAAACCCAATAATACCTAACAATCTCTATAAAAGTGTAGTACCCCCTAGCTAGTGTGCTAGAGTGCTAGATATTTTGTTGTTAGTGTAGGTAAAATGTTCAGGCTTGGCTAGCAGCCAAGCCTGTGTTTGTTTTATCTGGATCTGGGCTCAGGGAAGGCTGGATGACTCACAGACAGCACATGTGAGACCTCCCCCTACTTCTAGAAACTTGGAGAAGATTCTAGAAGAATGGAAGTGGAGGTGAGTAGAAGTTGCCCGGAGGGCCCTGACCAATCTCCAACAGATGGGTTTGCAGGGGGCAGGCCCCCTCAATGCTCAGGGTCAGCCCTGCTGGGGCAGTGGAGTTTGAGTGGAAGATAGAGGTGGAGTGTTAGGAGCCTCCTGGAGACCCTTGAGGGTAGCCCCCTAGTTTAGGGGGATGACCTTGGGTCTGTGAGCTTGGATGCGGAAGGGACCCTCTTCATGACACACAAAGGTGTCCTGACCAGTGGCACGGGTGCAGGTGTGAGAACAGCAGGGGGAGAACACTGCTGGGCAAATCTTTAGGAAGGAAGACAGTCAGCTGGCTGGCTGGTGAGTGTCAGGAGGACTAAAAAGTAGTCTGAGAACCAGAGGTCTGATTTCTCTCCTATATTCCCAACTTCTAATCCATCCAGAAACAGACAAACCATCCTATACCCAAAAATGGAAGGCAGACCTTGGACACTCTCTTGACACATCTGACTGGTTTAAGATTTGGCAGGTGACAAAATCATCCTCCCCTAACATTATTGCGATGGAGGCCAATTATAAAGTACTGACCTGATGGTACCTTGTTCCATCCAGCGTGGCTAAATATGTTCCTACTTGCTCTGCTCTCTGTTTTCGTGGCTGTTTGGAGTTGGGTGATCATTTACATATTTGGTGGACTTGTCCAAAAGCTCGGATCTTCTGGTAGGAAATCTTTGATTTAGCCTCCAAAATGTTTGAAATAAAAATACCTCTTAACCTAACTATTTCTTTACTCAATTTGAAGCCAAAATGCTTAACACACACCCAATTCAAACTTTTCATTCAGCTCCTTACACCTGCGAAGCAAACGATTGCAAAAGCATGGAAATCTCCTTCTTTGGTGGTAGCTGAGACAAAAAATAGAATGCACAATTCCATGATTCATGCTAAAATGACGGCTATAGAAAGAGACCTGATTCCCAATTTCAAAAAATTATGGCACCCATGGGTAAAATTCCATTTACCATCAACCTTTGATGAAAATGTTCTTCTGTCATGGTAGGTGATGTATGAATAGATATATTATATCTTGTGATGGCGTTTGGATAGATCCCTCCCTTCTCTTCTCTTTTCTATTCTCTTCTTTTATGGATATCTATTCCCTCACCATTTTTCATTATTTTGAAGCTCTGGATACCTCAAACTATGACTTTTTTCCTCAGTTTATATATGCTAATTTCAAGTTGGCCTGTGTAACCATTTAAGTATTAGACTATGTTCTTAAACATCCTTTACCTACATTCCTATTGCATTTATATTTATATATTGTATGTGAAGAAAGTCTATTAACCTGAATTGTAACGAGTTTAATTTCTGTTTGTCAAATATTATGTTTACTGAGGATATCTGTAATGTCTTTTATGAACCAAATAAAAACATTTGACAAGGGAAAGCAGTCTGAGAAGACTTAGTGAGAGTAGTCTGGGATGAATGCGGAGCAAGGACTTGCAGTCAGAAGAGGCAGGTGAGGCAGAGCTTCGAGGGTCGTAGCTCGGTGATCTGAGGTCACAGAGGGTAGGTAACCTAAGTCCTACCCCCACCAATGGTAATAATGTGGGGCTCCTATGACCTATGGTTCCAGAGATATAGGGCTCCTTGCGCAGCCTGTCAGAAGCTAAATACAGAGCGGCCACTTTAAATACAAGCTGGCACACTCTGTTTGCAGCAGACTGAGAGGATGAGCTCACAGTGCCTCCCACTTCTTGTCAGAGGCACTGAGCTCAATAAACAGCTTGGAGTCTTGAACCAATAGTAAAATACCATTGGTCCCAGCTGTCCAATAAAAATGCTGCAGTGGAGCCATGCCTCTCACTTCAGTGTCAGGGCTTGTGTCTAAATGACAAATGCTCCCTTCCAGCCCAGCACTCTTAACCACTTAAGCCCCGGACCATTTTGTAGCTAAAGGACCAAGCCACTTTTTGCGATTCGGCACTGTGTCGCTTTAACTGACAATTGCGCGGTCGTGCAACGTGGCTCCCAAACAAAATTGACGTCCTTTTTTTCCCACAAATAGAGCTTTCTTTTGGTGGTATTTGATCACCTATGCGTTTTTTATTTTTTGCGCTATGAACAAAAATAAAGCGACAATTTTGAAAAAAATTCAATATTTTGTACTTTTTGCTATAATAAATATCCCCCAAAAAATATAAAAAAACATTTTTTTTTCCTCAGTTTAGGCCGATACGTCTTCTTCTACATATTTTTGGAAAAAAAAACGCAATAAGCGTTTATTGATTGGTTTGCGCAAAAGTTATAGCGTCTACAAAATAGGGGATAGTTTTATGGCATTTTTATTAATATCTTTTTTTTACTAGTAATGGTGGCGATCAGCGATTTTTATCGTGACTGCGACATTATGGCGGACACATCGGACACTTTTGACACCATTTTGGGACCATTGTCATTTTTACAGCGATCAGTGCTATAAATATGCACTGGTTACTGTAAAAATGACACTGGCAGTGAAGGGGTTAACCTGTAGGTGGCGCTGTAGGGGTTAAGTGTGACCTAATGTGTGATTCTAACTGAAGGGGGGTGTGGCTTGGCATGTGACGTCACTGATCATCGTTCCCTAAGACAGGGAACAGACGATCACTGCCACTGCCACTAGGAAGAACGGGGAAAGGTTTGTTTACACTTACCTCTCCCCATTCTTCAGCTCTGTGACCCGATCACGGGACACCGGAGGCACAGTCACGGAGCTCAGGACCGGGTTGCGAGCGCGCCGCCGGCGGCGCGCGCGCGACCCACGGCTGGGATCTTAAAGGGGACGTACCTGTACGCCCTTGTGCCCAGCCGTCCTTAAGTGGTTAACTACAAGGAAACAACATGGGTTTATGGGTATAAGATTTACCTACAATCCCATGTTTTTCTCATACAGTTAGGAGGGAGAATGAGAATCTGCTGCTGCTGAAAAGGTACTGTTTTAATAAAGCCAAATCATATATTATTAAGCTATATGTTATAAGATAATAATTTATTATTTATCTATTTACTGTGAAATTACTGGTTTAAAGTTATAACTTCAAAAGCCACCTGCTTGAGTACAGTTTTTGAAAATATAGTAAATTACCTTAAAAACAATATATAATAATTATTTGTATATTACTTATGGTAATTAACCCCTTGCCACCCAGGCCAATTCTAATGCCACCTACACACGACCGTTTTTCATGAATGGTCGTGAAAAACGGTCGTGTGTATGCTCCGGAGCATTTTTCTCGATGAGAAAAATGCCCGATTTTTTTTTAGAACCTGCTCTTTTTTTTCTCGTCGTTTTTCACAACGTTCTTTTTAACGTTGTGAAAACGATCGTGTGTATGCTTTTACGAGGGGAAAAAAACGCGCATGCTCAGAATCAAGTATGAGACGGGAGTGCTCATTCTGGTAAAGCTAGCGGTCGTAATGGAGATAGCACATTCGTCACGCTGTAACGGACTGAAAGGCACGAAGACTGAAAAGCGCGAATCGTCTCTCACCAAACTTTATTAACACGAGGATCAGCAAAAGCGTCCCAAAGGGTGGCGCCATTCGAATGGAACTTCCCCTTTATAGTGCCGTCGTACGTGTTGTACGTCACCGCGCTTTGCTCGAGCGTTTTTTTTTCATGAACGTGTGTATGCAAGGCAGGCTTGAGAGGAAACACGAAAAATCACGTCGAGAAAAACTACGTTTTTTTCCATGATATGAATAACGGTCGCGTGTATAACACTTCTCCCAAACATGTAATAATCATCCTTTTTTTTTTTGATAAACAATTACTCAGAACCCCCAAATATTATATATATTGTTTTAGCAGACACCCTAGGGAATAAAATGGTGGTCGCTGCAATTTTTTATGTATTTACGCAGCAATTTTTTAAACACATGTTTTTGGGGGGAAAAAACTCTTTCATGAATATAAAAAAAAAAAAACACTAAGGATAACCCGATTTTTTTGTATAATGTGAAATATGATGTTACACCAAATAAATAGATACCTAACATGTATATATATATAAGACCTCGAGACACTGACCTCTATATAAGACCCTTCGTCACAATGACCTCTATATAAGTCCCCTGACACCTACCGACCTCTATATAAGACTCCAGACACCTACATACCTCTATATTAGACCACTGACACCTACCTACCTCTATATAAGACCCCTGACACTCACTTTACCTCTATATAAGACCCGTGGACACTTTCTTACCTCTATGTAAGACCCCCTGACATCTACCTACTTCTATATAAGACCCCCGACACCTACCTACCTCTATATAAGACCCCCTGACCCATCTCTATATTTACAGATCCTCCATCATCAATTAGCGCAGGGAAGTGATCAGAGGAGCCCCTTCCTCCCATCCAGGAATACTGACCCCCTTTAGGAGAAGAAGACCCCTGAACAGGAGGAATGCATAGGGGCAATTAAAAAAGACCCCCTCCCATCTCCTATATATCCAGGAATACAGAAATATAGGGAGACCCCCATCTTGGAATACAGGAATCCCCTCCCCTGTAGTTAAAAATGGACTGGAGGGAAGCGATCAGAGAGGACCCCAAGACAGACCCCCTCTGCCCATACCACTCCAGGTGAAGGAGACCCCAGCTAGGAGTACTGAAGGGGGGTGATCAGTGGGGACCCCAAAACAGATCCCTCCTCCAGGATAAAAAGACCCCCAGTTAGTAGGACTGTAGGAGAGTGATCAGAGGGGACCCCAACACAGACCCCCCTGCCCATCCTTCTCCAGTAAAGGGAGACCGCAGCTAGAAGTGCTGCAGCCAGCTGCCTTCCGAAGGCCGGTCCCCCCTGTGATGAAGATAGTGACACAGAGTGCTGTGAGTGGAGCTGTACGGAGGCAGCAGAAGACTCTGAGTACCGGAGCAGGAGGAAGAAACCCTGCATCCATTTACCCTTACCAGGAAGGGAGATCCCGGCAGCTGTTGGATCCAGAGGAAAGGGAAGCTGGCAAGCCTTTGCTGTGAGCTCAAGTGCACCCCATGCCTCCAGATAATAATGTTCCACCCAGGGAAAGTGCCCCTTCTGCTCACCCTAGTCCCGGCCCTGGTCAGCAGCAACAACGTCTTGGTTGGGGGACAGGCCCGGGCCCCTCAGTATGTCCAGTCACCCTACATGTGTATGGGCTGCCCCCCCATGGCGGCCCTGATTATAGGTTCTATGCACCCCCTACTCATTCACATGAAGGAAGCCAGTATCTGGGGCTCAGTTATTGTTAAGTCAACAGACCCCCAAAACCACTGGTCCAAGGTTGTGGGGAATAGGTCCTTGTCCTTATCAACATGGAGATAAGATGCCTCTGGCACCCATGTAAGGTACTTCCTTTCATGTTGAAGGCATGTGGCCAGGTATGGCTCAGGCTGCATGGCTGGACCTTGGTCTGGTAAGACAGCTGAACCATGGGCCAGGAGGGGATGAGCCATTGTTGTTAGGACATCAGCAGCTGCCAGTTTCCTAACAACCAGCCTGCATCGAAACTGTCCCATATAGCAACACTGCTGGTAAGTGTATCACTTACTGATGCTGCTGAACGTTCAACACTGCCGAACCTCCAAACAAGCAAAGTTCAGCCCAAACTTAGGTTCAGAACGAACCAACATATCACTTCACTGTAATAAAAGGTACACACATAAAGACTTCAGGCATTGCTCCCTGGGAAATGTATGCATTTCAAAAAGGAGATAGAATTTCTGCCTTAATGCCTTTATTTACACTGCATGTTTAGTTTATAGATATATGTATATATATATATATATTTTTTTTTTTTGGAGTGTTCTATCTATATAACTTGAGCTCCAGAAGGTTTACTCCGTTCATAACCAGGCCATTTTTTGCTATTCGGCACTGTGCTACTTTAACTGGCAATTGCGCAGTCATGCAACACTGTACCCAAAGAAATGTATATCATTTTTTTCACACAAATAGAGCTTTCTTTTGGTGGTATTTGATCACCACTGGGTTTTTTATTTTTTATATAAATGAAAAAAGAGAAAATTTGGAAAAAGAACCAATATTTTCTACTTTCTGTTATAAAATCGAATTTCTTCATAAATTTAGGCCAAAAAAGGTATTCTGATACACGTCTCTTTAAAAAAAATCCCAATAAGTATATATTAATTGATTTGTGTGAAAGTTATAGCATCTGCACAATATGGTATATACAGTATATTTGAAAATTCATCAATCCTGATGTACTGACTGCCTAGCTCATTTTTTGAGGCCCTAAAAATGTCAGGACAATACAAATACCAACAAAATGACCCCTTTTTGGAAAGTAGTCAGTCTGAGGTAATTAGTAAGAGGCATGGCGAGGTTATAAAAATTTTAATTTTTTGGTCAAAATTTTAGGGAAAATTAAGAAATGAAATACAATTTTTTTTACCTTTTTGTTTTCTACATACTGCCACTAGTGCAACACAGTATCATCAGATGACTGGTATGGTGGTGATCAGGAATGCTGACTGGTGACAGTATGTAAAAAAAAAAAACATTTATAATTAAACTTTTTAACCCTTTTTTTTTTTTACTTTTTTTTTTGTACATTACAGTAGTTCAGTGTCACCATAGTGAGTGACACTGTACTCTGGGGGGATGACGGTTTTAGCTGTCATGAATGGGTTAACATTCATGATCAGCTGTCTTATGGTTGTGATCTGTGATTGACTACAGCTAATCACATGGTACAGGTAGCCAGGTACCATGTGATTGCTATAGGCCAATTACAGATTACAACTGTAAGCAAGCTGTTCATAAATGGAAATCCATTTATGACAGTTTGTTTAAAGTGGAGGTCCACCCTAAAAAAAAAAAAAAATTGCCAAAAAGGCTACAAAACATTAGAAAAAAACATATATATATATTTTATACTTACCAGAAATGGCTGTTACTAGGCAGATCGTCCTAATCTGTCACTTCCTCGTCCGCGGTGGTCTTCTTTCTTCTCCTCCTTGCGCTGCCTCCTGGGAAATGGGAAGTGGTGTCTTCTGGGACCTTGTGTGTGTCCCAGGAGACATCCGCCCATTCACATAGCGCTGCGCGACTGTTTGATCTTTTCAAACATGGAGATAGAGAAAAAAATGAACAAATGCATTGTTCATTTTTTGCTTTATCTCCATGTTTGAAATTTCAGATCACAGTACATACCGCTACTAGCCCCTGAAGAAGAGGTTTTATACAAATCTACAGCCTCAAAACACGTCGGACATCCTGTTTCCTCTTGTAGGAATCAGGACTTTCATAGTGGTTTCTGGTTTATGTGATACTGTAACCTTTGTTGTTTTAATATATATATATATTTTTGATACTTCATGAATCTTTAAGACTCCACCCTTCAAAAGTCCCATAGAGGACTGTACCCATATCTTATGGGATTATTGTACGGACACTGAACTCAATTGCATAAAACCTTTGAACCTTTCCCCTCCCCCAATTCCCCCCTTTATAAATTATGTATAGTTGTATGGACACTGCTGAAAGAAATCTTTATGGACGCTAATTAAAAAAACTATTTAGCCATTTGTCCGCAAGTAATTTTCAGATTTATTTTTCGTAAATTTTGTTAATTTCACTGTTACTTTTGTTTTTATTTAAAGGGGAATGTATTTAGGGATGTGCATATAGAGATAGAAGTAGCACCCACTATAATGATCTCAACCGTTTGCATAGTTTTTTTTGCACCTAAAGGGGCAGCTGCTAATTGTACTTAAATATACTGAAGGAAGATTATATGATACATTTTTTATTTTAGGAATATATGATTTTACATTTTGAGCATAGATACACTTTAACATTGACCAATGTCTATGTACAATCAAGTTTTTATGGTAAATCCATCTGGCAACTGACTCTTATTAGAAAAGCATAGGTATCCTTTCAATTAGACATGTGCACACCAAAATATTTTTTTTCGGAATTTCGTCCGAAAAATACATTTATTTAGTTACTCCCGAAATTCATTTTTATTCATTTAGTTTTTCGTTAGAAATTGCATTCGTCCGAAAATCTGAATTAATTAAGGTCGAATCTGTCATTGAAGGCTTTTGGTGTCTGTCGAATGTTCAAAGAAGATTCGACGGCGCAGCGAAACTGTACGATGCCGCAATCGTACATTTCCGGTCGAATGTTCCGCCTACAAGCTATAGTAGAATTCTAATGTTGTATGACTAGTAATAATTATATTTTTTAATTATTATTACTAGTCAACCAACATTAGAATTCTTCTATAGCCTATGGGCGGATGCATTTGACCGGAAATGTACGATTGCAGCGTCTTACAGTTTAGCTGCACCGTCAAATCTTCTTAGAACTTTCAACAGACACCATAAGTCTTCAATGACAGATTCGACGTTTGTATGTTTTTCGATGCTTTGTCGAATCTTTGTCGTTCATGTTGAATTGTCAAGTTAGTTCTAGCTATTTTACTGCTCCTTCTCTTTGGTTACAATCAGCCAATAACAATCATCATCATCATTATTTTTATTTTACTTCCCCCACCCAATTTCAGCAGTGATCTTTTCTCTCTATAATGTCAAATCTTTTCTCTCTATAATGTCAAATCTTTTCTCTCTATAATGTCAAATCTTTTCTCTCCTATGTAGAATAATCTTGGACTAATAGAGTTAAGGCTAGGCACATTCGACCACAGGTTCGATAGGCACAGATTGTTATTGTCAGCCTCATGTCGAATCTCCTATCTATATCGAACTGTTGTCGCAACGAAAACAAAAATAAAGCATTTGTTTATGTCGGATCTTTCGGTTTTCAGATTCTGCGCTTTTGTTTGTTAAAACGATAAACGAAAATACCTGAAATTCGGACGAAAATGCATTCAGACGAAAACGAATGCACATGTCTACTTTCAATACTAATTTCTCTTTTATCCTTCTTTTGCTCCATGCAGTAATCTCCATAATTCCCAGATTCTATCTGATTGGCTGCTATACACAACACAGCTACTTTTCCTTGAGGCCTGTTGTCACGCATGCCATGCTGTCCTTGAATTACACTGCTAACTTGCAGGGAGGAAATAGGAACTACTGATTTTCTCAAGATCACACAGTTATGGTAACTACTGAGCTAAATAATTCCCATGGATATCTACCAGGGGGTAGTCTGAAAAGAAGTAGCTGTTTGCTGGAAAGAAATAAAAAAAAACCTCCTGTTTCCTCCTGCAAACATTGTCAGTTTTTTTTTGTTTTTTTAAGCAAAAGAGGCACTTTGATGACGTATATTTGTACTGTATGTATGTTTGGGATATATTAGATGTACAGTACCTGTTAAACTGACAATTTGAAAACAAAATGTTTTACAAAGATTTCATGAGACATGATACAAGAGGGAATACAGGGATCCAGTTTGGAACATTTCATCAGTCAGAGGAAAAGAATGTAAATACCACCGTGCACCAAGTGCAAGGGGGAGCATACAAGTCCATACACTTCAGAAAGATAAATGTGTTTCAAAGAGGCCACTAAGGGCTTGTTCACATGGGCAGCCAGGGGGTGGTAAAAGCAGACCATAAAAACATAGGGTTGAGCCATGATTTTACTGCCCCCCAAACCAAAGAAGAGCTTGCAGCCACTAAGGGCTGCACACATGTTGTGTCCATGATACTTTGTGTCAACATCAAAAATGAAACCACATTTCGCATTTGGCAGCCAGTACGGCCTCTGAATGCAATATATTTGTAGCACTACCCCCGCAGGAGCTGCTGGTTATATTTTTGGGTCTGTAAATTACCTCCATGGCTTCCATTGTCAGGGTGTGAGCAGAGTGTTCAGAAAGGCCAATGTCCACACAATGTAAAACCCAAACAGTCAGGCCTCGTACACACAACCGAGTTTCTCGTCGTAAAAAACACGTCGTTTTTTTCGACGAGATTCTTGTTAAGCTTGTCGATTTTCTCGTCAAGCTTTCTATGCGTACACACTGTAATTTCCCAATTTCCTCGTTGTTCTCCGCGCTCACGTCCAGCACGTACGACGGCACTATAAAGGGGAAGATCTTTTTTCTTGGCGCCACCCCTTGGGCTGCTTTTGCTGATCTCGTGTTACCGCATGTGAAGTAAAAGTTTGGGAAGAGACGATTCGCGCTTTTCAGTCTTCGTACTTTTCAGATCGTTTTCTGCCGTTCAGTTTGTGCTTGTGGGTTCGTATCTTGACTTTCAGGGCGTCTAGGCAGGTCGTATCTGTTTTACAGTGCGTTCTTGCCTGTTCGTTTCTGATTTTCAGTTCGTTATTCATAGGCCTTGCTGTTCTAAAGTGCGTTCTGTTCTGTACGTTCTGATTAGACGACCGTTTCCTAGCCATGTCGCCTGGACGTTCTCGTCGTCGAGTTCGTGCTGTGCGTGCGCTTGGTGTTGGTCTGCTTGTTTTGGACCAAGACCAGTCCATGAATGGTGTGAGGAGGAGTTCATGGACCAAGAATTGGTTGCTCCAGCGGGACCAATTCTGCCACATGCCTCTGCTGCGGGAGATCGTCGAGAATAATCCTGAGGACTACAGGAATTTTCTGAGGATGTCTGACCCCGTTTTTCAGGAACTGTTGGCTTTGGTGTCCCCCTATATTACCAGGAAGGACACCGTTATGCGGGAAGCCATCAGTGCTGAGCAGAGGCTCATCGCCACGTTGCGTTACCTGGCGACAGGGAGAAGTCTTCAGGACTTGAAGTTCACCACAGGCATCTCCCCCCAGGCTCTGGGCCTCATAATCCCAGACACCTGTTCTGCCATCATCCAAGTCCTGCAGGAGGACTATATTAGGGTAAGTTTGCTCCCTTAACATCACATTTTAGGTATTACATGTATGCTAATGTATTGTATTTCTTTCATCCTTCCCTAATTACCATGATTGTAATATGCTGAGAATGTCCCCTTTGTCCCCATGCATGTTGGAAGCTTTAGATTGCCCCTTTTTTCTCCTCCCTAAATATTTCCCTTCACTTACTTTTCCAGCAGGGGCGCCTGTTGCTCCAAATGTTGGGGGGTTCAAACCCCAATTTAGGAAATAAACTTCCTCCTTTTTTGCTCTGTTGCCTAATAAACGCCCCCAGTTGTCCCCTCCAATGCAGCCATTTTGTTCCCTCAAATGCAGCCATTTAGTCCCCTCTAATGCAGCCAGTTTCCCCCCAGCCCTGCACTTACCTTCTTGTGGTCAGCGCCATCCTTCTTCTGTCCTTGATGTCTTCTCCTTCCCTTCATGTTGCATCAGCCAATCATGTTACCATTAAACAGACTTGGTGAACATGATTGGCAGAGCAGCCTGTCAGTGTTTACCCAAGGAATGCCCCCCTCCCTGCGTCCCCGATTTTTCTTTTAGGAAGCCAATTACATCCCTCAGGTTGAAATTTGCAAGACTATTTTACTACCTGTTTCTGCTCTGCAATTTTAACCCCCTAAATGCCGCAATGATTCATATGTCGGTCGCTTTACAAGAGGCCATCCACCTGAATAGTGTGCGGCATAGACAATACATAGGTTCATGCAACGCATGAACCTATGTATTGTTCTGAGTGATGGGCACAGGAGAGAGGGGGCAGTGCTCCAGCGCCCACTCTGGACGCACCGCCACTGCAATGCTATCCTGTGGCCAAACACATCTCCCCCCCCCCCAAAATAATTTAGTAATGGCCCATCAGAGGGGGTGATGAATATGATAAATGAGCCTTCCATTATCCTTTTTTTACACACCTTAATAAACGTATAATTAGATTGATGTTGGTCTCTAATTTTTTGGGATAGAATTTCCTTGTAATGTATGACTTTGGTTTTCTAATATTATTTCATCTTGTTTCACTCCACAGCTTCCTTCCACGCCACAGGAATGGCAGACTGTGGCATCGGAGTTTGCCACGCGGTGGGACTTCCCCAACTGCGGTGGTGCCATAGACGGGAAGCACGTCCGCATCGTGCCGCCACCCCGTTCTGGGTCCTACTACTACAACTACAAGGGGTTTCATAGCATTGTGCTGATGGCAGTGGTGTCAGCACGGTATGAATTCCTCTATGTTGATGTAGGGAAGAATGGCCGGATGTCCGATGGGGGATCCTTCATCCAGACGGAGTTTGCCCTCCGTCTCCAGAGTGACGACCTTGCATTGCCACCGGATGCAGGGAATATTGAAGGACTCCCCTTTGTTTTCTTGGCTGATGAAGCCTTCGGACTCGGACGGCATCTTATGAGGCCATTTCCACAGAGGACCCTGACCCCAGAGAAGAGTGTGTTCAATTACCGGCTGGCCAGGGGCCGAAGAGTCGTTGAAAATGCCTTCGGCATAATGGCCAGCCGGTTCCGCCTTTTTATGACTTCCATCCACTTGGCGGACTACAAAATAAACTATGTAGTGTTATGCTGCTGTGTGCTACACAACTTTCTGAGCCAAAAATCAAATTCCTATATGGCCTCAGTTTTGCCAGAGGCTGGACTTTCCCCTGCAAATCCCCTTCCGGGCCTGGAATCTGCCCGTCTTGGCTTGCCCCCCCAAAATGCCCGTGTGGTTCGGGACAAATACATGGAGTATTTCACGGGTAGGGGGGCAATTCCTATGCCAGCCTATGTCTAAGTATCCCAATAAAAATCTTGTTGAAACCTTTAATTACTTGTTCTTTCCTGTCTCCTAGTTTGTCTTTGTGCATTTGTAGTGGCAAGTGTATTTTACTTTAGTAAATAACAACCATTTCACTATGTTACCTTACAAAAGAACCAAATAAGCTTAGAGGGTATTATAAAAAGAAGCTACACGTTGTTTGTGGTCAAATATTTTACTCTGTGCACATTCTCTTTAATTTTTTTTAATTTTTTTTACTTTGGAGTTGGCCTGGCCACAACCCGGCAATTTTTGGCTTATGAAAATACAAAAATATCAGTTGCATTTCAAAAATTACAACATTGGATACCTCTGAGCAATCGGAGACATTCACTTACACAAACTATGTCTCTATGTGCCCGTCCTAATATGGAGTCCTGCCACCCCTTGCCCAGCCAAAAATTGAATATGCACACATTTTTTATTTTTTTCATCTAGGAAGTTTACAATCCTGATCCCTATTGTCAACATGTGCTATCTGCCATCAGGGGTGATCAATGGACGTGTTTTGGGGGTGCATCCCCTTCCTCAGTTCACCGACTTTTGATACGAGGAAGGGGTTGCACCCACAAAAGACGTACATGGATATCCCCTGATGACAGATAGCACATGTTCACACACTGTGTGCATATTCAATTTTTGCCTGGTTTGTTACTCAAAAAATTAGAAAAAATTATAAAAACAAACATGTAAAAACAAATGTGTTTGGATGGCTTATTGAATTCTCCCCAAAACATTGAGAATGTCTTTAAATGTTTGTTCCATCACATGGATTCTTTGTTTAATTAGGTCCAGTTCCGTGCTACATTCCATCACTTGCTGGATGAGGCGGAGGGCACTGTCAGCAGAGAACCGTGTGCTATCCTTCACAACATTTACATCCCCTAAAAACCAAAAAAAAAAATTAATAAAACTCTGCAGGCCTACCTCGCTTACCTTAAGCTGTGGTGTCAGATACTGACCTGTTGTGGTGACCAGATCCACAACGTCATCCACCTCTCCTTCCTGCACTTCTCCTTCCTCCACCTCAACTTCCTGCACATCTTTCGGTTGTGGGTCTTTGGGAGTTTGGTGTTGTTTGGAAGTTGTGGGGTGCATGTGCTCCCTGGAGTGTCCTCCTCCCAGTCTTCTCTCCCCTATGAGAATAAAACCAAAGGTCTATTTATCACACTGTAAATCTCCTTGTTAAACTAAAAACAGGCTAAATTGTTTGGAAGTGGGGTACAAGTGTGTGTTTGTGCGGAATTTAAAGAAGAATGCATTATTTATGACCCCAAATATGTTTAGTATTCACATTTGGATGTAATTTTTTGGACATGTAGGCACCACAAAAATTCTCTGATGCACCTGTGTGGGACACCCAAAAAAGGCGAGTCTGTTGGCCCACACTATAGTGCTCCAAAGTACAGATGTGGAAGCAGCTGCTGAGTGTCCTCTCCTTTACACTGATTAAAGTTTGCATTTCATTCTCTTTACAAACACATCATCTAGACTTAAAAATTATCCACAATACTTGATCAAAAATGCCAGATGTCTAATTACTTTTGTGGCTCTTAAATAAGCCAAAACCGCGGATAGTGGCCGAACGAAGTGTCGGTAACGTAACGAACGATTACTGTGCCCAACCTAGTTCAAAATATTACATTTTGGAAGGGAGTCCAATATGATAAAAAAAAAAAACATGTCAGTTTATAAAAATATTAATAGCAGAAACGTCGTCATTTTACTTACTTTTAGCGAGCATCCTCTTTATGATCCTCAACTGGTCTGGCTCCCTCAGTTTGAGGTCTGACCACCTCTTTCTGAGCTGCTCATTTGAGCGTTTCACCCCGAACTTCGCCCTCAGACTCTTCACAACTTTAGTGAGGATTTTGGCCTTCCTTCTATTTGGTTTGCTATACGGCCCATGCTTGGCATCATAATCAGCCTTGACCAAGATGTCCACCATCTCCGCCATCTCCGCCAAAGACATATTCGATGCCTTGAATCTCCTCCTTGATCGTGACGTGTCCTCGGTCTCCGGGCTTGTCTCCTCACTAGTTGCGGAATTATCAGACACCTGCTGTAACTCCGCCATATCTGTCTGCGCGCCGAAAGAGAAGGGGCGGGGAAAAGATGTAAGGTAGAACGTCATGGGCGGGCGACGTGTTCGAATTTTGACGCATGCGTGGTGTGTATATAGCAAACACACATGTGACTATAGTACGTTCGGTGTGCGGAGAGAGGAGTTCAAGTGACGGACGTGCGAACGAAGGTATGTGATTTTGTGACTTGTAAAAATTGTTGGCCTATACTGTCTTGAGATTGTTGGAGGATATATATGGTGACTAGGATGTTAAGGAGGTTAGACTGTTTGCCTCACATTATTTAAATATAATTTATTTTACTTGCAGATACAATATGAATGTCTTTATTAGCGACAAAGAGTTCCTGGCGGAATTTATTGACCGGGTAAGGGAGCTGCCGGCTCTGTGGGAGACGAAAAACCCCATCCATAAAAAAAAAGGGGTGAGAAAAGCAGCGCTGGAGAAGCTGCTCCCATTTGTGCATACCAAGGTGCCCACAGCCACAGCAAAACAAGTGGACACTAAAATTGGGAGCTTGAGAGGTACCTACAGGACTGAATGCTCTTAGGTGCTGGCTTCTCAGAGGTCAGGAGCAGCAGCAGATGATGTTTATGTCCCGATTTTGTGGTACTACAACAGGATGTCCTTCCTGGATGACCACATTGAGACAAGGCCATCACTCTCCACTCTTCCCCCCAGACTTCCCTGCAGCCAACCTGAGCCAACCGGAGCCTTCTCTGGAGCAAGAGGAGGCAGCCATCCTGGATGATCCTGATTTGGCCATCTGGAGCCAGGTATAGTATTAACTGAAAATGTATTGGGATAAAATTAATGTTTGACAAATATGTCAGGATGAGAAACATACATTATTTTGTATTCCACAAGTGAAATCAAGATCTGTAGACATTATTCTGCACTTAATTGTGTGGTAAATAGTCAAGCTGATGTAGTGGTAAATTTAAAGCAAGGATTTATGCATTTACATTCTAATTGCTTCCATCAGGATTACAAAGTTTGATGCAAAGATTAAACCAACATATTAAACTATGTTCCTTTTTCATACACAGGATGAAATCAGCCAGGAGGAGGGTCTGGAAACTGTCAGGCAGGAGGAGGAAGGGCCCAGTGGCAGCCAGGAGGTGGCAGGGCCCAGTGGCAGCCAGGAGGTGGCAGGGCCCAGTGGCAGACAGGAGGTGGCAGGGCCCAGTGGCAGACAGGAGGTGGCAGGGCAAAGGAGAAGCACCAGATCCCAGGTGCCTCCCATCCGGCTTCACAAAAGAGGCAGGAGGGACAGGACCACCAGTGAGGCAGCAATGGCCCTTATTAAAGAGGCCCATGCCACCCTCAAGGAGCCCATATCCCCTGAAGAGGCCATTGCCGGCCTAGTGGAGGCTAAGTTCAAGGTGATGAGCATGGAGCAACGCCTCCTATGCGAGCCCCTGCTCATCACCTTGCTCAACAAGGGGGTGATGGAGAAAATTACACCCAATACCGCCATATGTGAGGTGGCCCAACTGACCCAACCTCAACCTCCACCTCCACCTTCCTCTTCTGCCCCACCCCCTTCTGCTACACCTCCACCTTCTGCCCCACCCCCTTCTGCTACACCTCCACCTTCTGCCCCACCCCCTTCTGCTACACCTCCACCTTCTGCCCCACCCCCTTCTGCTACACCTCCACCTTCTGCCCCACCCCCTTCTGCTACACCTCCACCTTCTGCCCCACCCCCTTCTGCTACACCTCCACCTTCTGCCCCACCTCCTTCTGCTACACCTCCACCTTCTTCTTCTGCCCCACCCCCTTCTGCTACACCTCCACCTTCTTCTTCTGCCCCACCCCCTTCTGCTACACCTCCACCTTCTTCTTCTGCCCCACCCCCTTCTGCTACACCTCCACCTTCTTCTTCTGCCCCACCCCCTTCTGCTACACCTCCACCTCCTCCTCCTGACAGGAGTACCCCTCCAGTGGGCCAGCCTCCAGCCAAACGAAGAAGGAAGGCTGCAGGAAAGGCTGCAGGAAAGGCTTCAGGAAAGGCTGCAGGGAAGGTTGCCAGGAAGAAGAGGAAGTGATGGCCTTGCTTCATTGTGGTCGGACAGAAGGCAGCCTGACCTCTGGGAGGCCAGCATCAGATTGTGTTCAGAAATGTGGGCCTTCTCAAGCTCCCAATTTTAGTGTCCACACAGGGTTGCTGTGTGCTCTGGGGTCCCTGGGATGCACAAATGGCAGCAGCTTCTCCAGCGCTGCCTTCTCTTTATTTAATTTATAAACATGAATAAATGTGTTTTTTGTTTAAGTTCATACTTGACTATGTGTATTTTTAAATAAACAAAATCAAGCTTTGGAGTAAGCAGATACATTTGACTGACAATAAAAGGCACAGATATCACCCCCCCCCCCAAAAGAATAACTAAATCTGATTAGCACAAAAACATGGTGTGAAATTTAAATAATATAGATTCCAAAATTAAATGGGAGATCGCTATCAAAACATTGAGAAATTAGAATTAACATCATTTTGAAAAATCTAACCATTTAAATTATTCCTAAAAACTTGCACGATATAATACACATAAATCTTATAAAGAGCAGCATGAAAAGGGTTAAAAATAAGGCATAACTCTGTGTGAATATCAGCAGCAAAAGAAGGTCACTCGTTTTGATTAATGTAACATTCTAACGAAGATTTCAATGCAGAACATTTAAACGATTAAATATTTTTGAGCGTGACGAATATGCTCTCTCCATTATGAAGGCTTGTTTTACCAGAAGATGCTCTCCCGTCTCATAGTTGCTTGTGAGCATGCGCGCTTTTGGAAGAGTCGTAAAAGCATACACACGAACCATTTTCTCGTCACAAAACAGGCCGACGAGAAACACGACGAGGAAATCTGGAATCCTGACGAGAAAATAGAGAGCAGGTTCTCTATTTTCTCGTCGAGATTCTCGGCAATTTTCTCATCGGAAAACCATACACACAAACGTTTTTCTAGACAAAAAAACTCTCGCGGCACTTTTCTTGACTGTTTTGGACGAGAAAAACGGTCGTGTGTACGAGGCCTCAGGCTTCATTTTTCTTTTGCTGAGGAAACTTTAGAGGAAGAGTAGGACACGAGAGAAAAAAAACACATAGGGGAAGGTTCAGGCACGCAACACTAAAATAGCACTCATCGCCACTCAAGCCTAAATGGGTATTGCTCACCCGCATAGTCCCGTTTAGTGGTCCTAGCAGCCGGAATGCAGCACAAATCAATCTTTCCTTTTTGTATTATGGATACAATCAGGAAATCCCCTGCCACAGAGTCCCGATCCTCCCAGCCAGACAATAATGAAGAGAACCGTTAGGCCAGATTGGCGTATTGCAGGCTTCTGATTATGAATCCCTCTTTAGGTGAGTTTCCAGGCCTCTTCCCGAGACAGCAGTACCGTCGCTAGTCTCCTCTGGGACTGATCCTCCCCTGGTCTCCTTTACTAACAGTGGGCTTCCCATAGGTGGGCAGCTTGGGATCCTTTTCTTGAAACATAGGCCTCAGCCAGCAGAGCTGGGCCTACAAGCAGCAATGTGGCCTCGGGCTGAAGGTGCCCGGGACCAGAACACACGCACCCCGTGCCATACGGGCCACGAGGCGCATGCACATGACCAATGGGTCCCCAGGAACGAACAAACCTCAATGGCGTCTGCCCCTTATTTACCCTCTCCCAGCATGCACAGCGGGTAGACCACGCCCACTGCAGGCTGCCGAGAGAGGACACCCAAGGTGCTGTGATACCCACTGTGGTTCAACGTATGCCGGCGGTGACAGTGCCACCTACAGGCAACAGGGAACACTACTGCCAGGCAGCATCACACCCAGAGCAGAAGCAAAAATGAATAATCAATTGACCTGAGCCCAACTACTAGCTCAGATTACCCCTAAATATATACACAGCGCCCCCAAATATTGGGGAGGGTGCTACATGTTAACAGTGGGCATAGAAAAGAATCACCCTCTTTAGCCATGTAATCCTGGTGTGATGTAATCCTGTATTGACACTGTAGAGTGTGTCCAGCACAGAGCGCAGTGATCTCCTCCTCCTCCATCACACAGCCTGGAGAGCCTCAACTTCTAAAACTAGCTTTCCCTGCACTGGATCCCCGGGATCTGCTCAGGATTACACAGACATCCTGACCCTCCCAGTGTGGAGCCTGGGAGCCAAGCCCAGCATCCAGACAGTGGATTCCACAACTTTCTGTTATGCTTGCCCATTGGTGGTATCCTAGGGTTTGAGAGCGGTCTGTGAAGTGCATTGAGCGATTACACATTTTCTTATGACTTCTCTTGTAATAAGAGGGTCATGGCAATTTGGTAAGCAGACACTCCTACTACACTTTGGGTGATGGTGAATGTTGGTTACACCTTTGGAGTTAAACACTATATCACAATTCTACTGGATTTTTTTATACTTTATTTCACTTATTATGATGAATTATAAGTAAACCATATTATTGACTCATTCCTTACTTTATAGTTATCTTTCACTTTGAATTTATGTACTTTATATACACTTATTGTGCTATTTATTACTGTCCTTTTATATATACTGTATGTTCTGGCGTATAAGGCGACTGGGCGTATAAGACGAACCCCTAATTTTCCAGCTAAAATTTTGTTTTAGGGATACACTCGCCGTATAAGACTACCCCCCTTCCGACTAGCCATGCCTCACCTCACTGTGCCATTGCATGCCTCACTGTGCCATTGCATACCTCACTGTGCCATTGCATACCTCACTGTACTGTGCCATTGCATACCTCACTGTACTGTGCCATTGCATACCTCACTGTGCTCCTGCATGCCTCGACGATCACATACCTTATCCCTGACATGTAGAATCTCAGTCAGACCGCGGCCGTCCATTTTTCAAAAGCCGCGCCTCCTCCTTGTGCTGTTCTGTGATAGGCAGAACACTCAGCTTCCCAGCAGACACTGTGTTCAGTAGTCCGCCTATCACAGATGCCCTCTCATCTGAGGCCGAGGACGAGAGGGCATCCATGATAGGCAGAACACTGAACAGAGGCTCTGCTGGGAAGCTGAGTGTTCCGCCTATCACGGAACAGCACGAGGAGGAGGCGCGGCTTTTGAAAAATGGACGGCCGCGGTCTGACTGAGGTTCTACATGTCAGGTACCGGCGTATAAGACGACCCCCGACTTTTGTGAAGATTATTATGGGTTAAAAAGTCGTCTTATATGCCGGAAAATACGGTATATATATATATATATATATATATTTTTTTTTTTTTAGTGTAGCGGGTATGTACTTTTCTATATGTTTAAAACTGCCAGAGACACCAGTGATGTATAGTTCCCTGTGGACCAGCAGGTGGCGCTGTCCCTGTGGGCTGGGTTGAACCATCGCTGAGTGCCGTACCCCTTTTTGGCCTCTCTCAGCGGTTGTATGTTGGGGCGGGGATACCCGCCGTGCTTGCTGGGAGAGGGTATAAAGGGGCCGGCCATCTTTGTCACGGGGTCTTTGAGTCCCAGGCACCTTTAGCCTGAGGGCTGCTGTCCGTGGTCGGTGTCCAGGCGGCCTAGGCCTGGACACCAGGAGTTTGGGAGCCACCCCAGACACCCTTAGTCTGGGGTGAGGTACTTTGTTCCAGGCCTGGGGCCCAGCTACTTCCACTGGGTTCCGCCCAGGAGGGATCGTCCTAATGTACCCAACGGACTGGGTACCTGAATCTAAGACGCAATGGACTGCGCAGGTGACCTTCCCGTAGATCTGGTGCAGCATATTGCCAGTGCCGGGACAGGGCCTCCGGAGACCGTCTGGATGGATGCCTTCACCAAATAGGGGCCTTATTCACATGGAAGGTGGTTCATGTTCCATGACCGGTGGCAGCGGTTCAGCTGGTCGGCTCGGGTCAGTGGCAGATGCCTGCAATTGGGCCTGTGGCAAGGGCCTCAACAGTTCACCCGGTAGGTGGCAGCTACCAATTCACGGTCGGTGGCAGAGACCGTGCGCCAAGCCTATTCGCTAAAAAGGAATAGGAGAGTTCATTGTGCCTGGGCCTACTCGTATCCACACCCCCTGTCTGTCTGTTGAGGGAGTCCAACTGATTGTGTTTCATCCTGACATTGGAAAATAAAGGAGTGTTGGACTTTTATTGGTGTGGGGCTCAATTACTGGCAGACACTGTTCCACAGAAGAAGCGGAGGCTCCAAACACCGAACACCGACCCGAAGGTAAAGAAACTTTGCTCACAGCACACCAACATCTGCGGTGAAAGCTTGGCGTAGTGACCTTGCACTCTCTCCTCCAAGGTACCCCTAGACAAAAGCCAGAGAGAAAGAAACCGGAGCAAGAGAGAGAGAGAGTGGAGGGCGCTACATTAGCACAACACTTTATTACTCTATTATAGTCACTGGGAAGGATACATTCTTTAAGTGTTTGCAGCTTCTAGGATGAATATGGTTGGTATATGTTGGGGTGCACAAGTTCACAGTTATTTTTTATTTATATAATTTAAGTTTACTGTCCTGCAAAGCATCATTGTATATTATGGCGTTGCACGAAAAAAAAAATGTCTATTATTTTTTCTGTTCTTTTTAAAAACAAGGATTTTAATGAAGTTGTGTCTTTATTAAAATTCATGTCCAGCAATATCAACTGTGAGGACCTATATATTAGGTGAAATATTAGGTAGATTATTTCCTAGAGTCTTGGAGACTATGGCTTGTTCTCTTGTCTTCATTCAGAAAGACAAACATTTCTCCAAAAATGGAAGCACACCTTAAACCTCAGCTTCATATAGAGCGACTCAAGCACAGGCTGATTTTTCTTCACACTGGATTTTATTAACCTTTTCAAATTACAAAGTCATCGTGCAGCTGTGTAACAAGTTTTGTCGACATAGTAATTAGCAGGGCACAGTACATGGCTGTGGGAGATGTACATCTGTCACTGTCATTGTCACTGTCATTTTGTGATTATATCCTCCTCTGCCTTCAGTAAGCCACACATCTCTGAGTTAGCACGGTGAAAGGGGAAATCTCGCCCCCTCAATGTTGATTTTCTTCCTTTTCGCACAGTATGGGTTGTGTGTGCCTCTGGATAGGTTTCTGTTATAATGTATGTCTCTCTGCAGGGAGAAAGAGGAAAATAGATGTTAGTTATCAGCAGCAGATAGACATGGTATTTGTACATGCTGTTAAAAGCGTTACAAACATTTTATCAGCCTGAATCTCAGGGCTTAAATACACCTCAACATTAGGGATGAGCCGAACACCCCCCCGGTTCGGTTCGCAGCAGAACATGCGGACAGGCAAAAAATTTGTTCGAACACCGGTAAAGTCTATGGGACACGAATGTGAAAAATCAAAAGTGATAATTTTAAAGGTTAATATGCAAGTTATTGTCATAAAAAGTGTTTGGGGACCCGGGTCCTGCCCCAGAGGACATGTATCAATGCAAAAAAAAGTTTTAAAAACTGCAGTTTTTCGGGAGCAGTGATTTTAATAATGCTTAAAGTGAAACAATAAAATGGAAATATTCCTTTAAATTTTGTACCTAGGGGGGTGTCTATAGTATGCCTGTAAAGAGGGGCATTTTTCCCATGTTTAGAACAGTCCCTGCACAAAATTACATTTCTAAAGGAAAAAAAGTAATTTAAAACTACTCGCGGCTATTATGAATTGTCGGGTCCCAGCAATACAGATAAAAGTCAAAAAAACGTCACCCCAAACCAAAATTTAAAAAATAAATGTGTGGGGTTCCCAGCAAATTCCATACCAGGCCCTTCAGTTCTTGTATGGATATTAAGGGGAACCCTGCGCCAATTAAAATGGTGTAGGGGCCCCCCTCAAAATCCAGACCCTTATCTGAGCATGCAACCTGGCAGGCCGCAGGAAAAGAGGGGGGGCGAGAGAGCCTCTCCTGAACCGTACCAGGCCACATGCCTTCAACATGGGGAGGATGTCCCCATGTTGATGAGGACAAGGACCTCATCTCCACAACCCTTGCCCAGTGGTTGTGGGGGTCTGCGGGCAGGGGGCTTATTGGAATCTGGAAGCCCCTTTAACAAAGGGGACCCCCAGATCCCGGCCCCCCTATGTGAATTGGTAACGGGGTACATTGTACCCCTACATTTCACAAAAAAGTGTCAAAAATTGTAAAAAAACACAGACACAGCTTGGGACAAGTCCTTTATTAAAAAATAAAAAAAAATTCCAGCGATGTAATCCTTCTTCGACCCGGGATACGGAAAAAACGCTGCCCCGATCCGATTCCGCCTCCATGGGAGGCGCCCGCCGAATGACGCTAGACCCGCCATGACAGCTCTTAAATAGCTGAGGGCGGGGCCACCCGTGATGTGTGTGGGTGACCCCGCCCCCCTCTGACGCAACGGGGAAATGCCACGGGGTTATCCAGTGACATATACGGGTGACTCCGCCCCCTCTGACGGGTTTCCTGTGGCATCAGAGGGGGGCGAGGTCACCCTTGACACTACAGGGAAACCGCCAGAAACCCCTGTTGCGTCAGAGGGGTGCGGGGTCACCCGTACATGTCACTGGGTAACCCTGCGTTTTTTTTGGGGGGGTTTTACTAGCAGTATTTCCCAACATTTTTACACACATCTATTTTTTATTCATCAGAATACCTAGTTGTGCTCTCACATTCAACCACATACGTTAGCTATACATACTAATTAACACACTCCACTCACCAATTTACTCTAATCAGAGTAATTTATTCACGGGTTTGGTCACATGTCCAATATAGATCAGTGTATATATTGCAGTTAATTTTTGTGGTTCACTAGCTATGAATAAGCACTTTTGAAAGTGTGAAACGCGTCAGTCCTGTATTCCGCTGTGTGCTGTGGCTTGTATTTTTGGGATTATTACCTCTTTTTTAATAAAGGCATTGATTTTGAGTGCGGCTGTCCAGAATTTTCTCTTCATCCAATTGCCTAAGCTTAGCCTGCACCTGCTGTTCCCATTTGGAGGAGAGCTACAGATCCAGACACCCTTCCTAGAGCGGCATCCCTTCACCCTTTGCTCCTGGAGTGTGTAGAGAGAGATGAACTGACAGGGTCTGTAGAGAGGGAAAGAACGCAGCTTGGCCATCTGGTGCCGAACAGGCAGGTGTCTAGAGCGGTTGCAAGCCCTACACTTTCTCTTCTCATCAGGAACCTTTCCCTGAGGTTAGTACTGTCCCTACCAGGAGGGGTACCTGTCCCTACCTGACCAACTTGCAAATGCGTGCCAAACCTTGGAGCTAGGGGCTTTAATAGGCTCTAGGCTCTATATAAACCAAGATGGCTGCCAGAGTCACATGGGGCTGCAGCATCCAAATGGATGCTTTCCCAGTGACCCAGGAGACCATATAGAGGAACTGTGTTCCTCTTGACTCCTTCTCCAACTGTAGTGCCGCTGCGGAAGAGCGCCACCTGCAGTGAGAAAAGTAGACTGCACCTGCCTAAAATCTTACCAATTATTACATGTGCTGACTGCATTTATTTTCTAGGCTATTTTGTCTCTGTTTTCACCTGGTGATTTGGCCAGTAACACACCTTCTGTATTAGAATGCCTCTACTCTACACCTGATGCTGATGTAACCAATTGAATTTTCTATGGATGTGGGATCCCTTGAAGACTGCCTATGCTGAGTGACTATCTTATTATGCTGAGTGACTATCCTATTCCTCCTCAATCTTAATGATGCTAGGTTCTAAGAATATTTTTGGTTTAGGGCACCACCACCACTGCCTAAGGCCCAATTTTTCTGCCCCTGTTAAACAGGGGCATGTAATTAAAATGTTTGATCTAATATTTGACAGCAGGGCCCGTTCCTGCGCTCAACAAGAGTATCTGTGAGGGGTTACAGTGTTGTGGCACCACCACCACCACCAAAGGCCCAGTTTTTCTGCCCCTGTTTAACAGGGGCATGTAATTACAATTTCTGATCTAATATTTCACAGCAGAGCCCATTGCTGCACTCAACAAGAGTATCTGTGAGGGGTTACAGTGTTGTGGCACCACCACCACCAAGGGCCCAATTTTTCTGCCCCTGTTTAACAGGGGAATGTAATTACAGTTTTTGATCTAATATTTTACAGCAGGGCCCGTTCCTGCGAGCAACAAGTGTATCTGTGAGGGGTTACAGTGTTGTGGCACCACCACCAAAGGCCAAATTTTTCTGCCCCTGTTTAACAGGGGCATGCAATTACAATTCTTGATATAATATTTCACAGCGGGGCCCGTTCCTGCGCCCATAAAGAGTAACTGTGAGAACTTACAGTGTTCTGGCACCACCAAAACCAAAAGCCCAATTTTTCTGCCCCTTTTTAACAGAGCCATGCGATTACAATTTTTGATCTAATATTTCACAGGAGGGCCCGTTCCTGTGTTAAACAAGAGTATCTGTGAGGGATTACAGTGTTCTGGTACCACCAACACCTAAGGCCCAATTTTCTGCAGAGTATATATGGCAGGCTGTATAGTATATATACTGCTGTTCAGAGTATATAGGGCCTGGGGGACCCCCATGCCTTTTTTTTTTATTTGGGTGCGGGGTTCCCCTTAATATTCATACCAGACCCAAAGGGCCTGGTAATGGACTGGGGGGGTGGGGGGAACCCATGACGTTTTTTTCAATGAGTTTTATCTGTATTGCCAAGACCCGACAATTCATTACAGACGCGATCAGTTTTAAATGACTTTTTTTTCCTTTAGGAATGTAATTTTGCTGCAGGACTGTTCTAAACATGGAAAAATGTGCCACTTTACAGGCATACTATAGACACCCCCCAGGTACGAAATTTAAAGGAATATTTCATTTTTAAAATCACTGCTCCCGAAAAAAACTGCAGTTTTTAAAACTTTTTTTGCATCAATACATGTCCCATGGGGCAGGACCCGGGTCCCCAAATACTTTTTCTGGCAATAACTTGCATATTAGCCTTTAAAATTAGCACTTTTGATTTTTCAAGTTCGTGTCCCATAGACTTTTACGGTGTTCGAACAAACTTTTTGCCTATTCGCATGTTCTGCTGCGAACCGAACTGGGGGGTGTTCGGCTCATCCCTACTTGGTAAGCTGAAATATAATAAAGGTTTGCTTTTGGATTTAATACCACTTTAAAAAATAACACAAATCGCATATAATTTGTAAACTCGTGGAACTTTAAATGTGAAGGCTTGCTTGGTGCTGCAGTTTATAAACTGCCCAGTGCACGATATATTTAGAAGCAGCCATCTATTTGTGAGACAGTGCCATTAAAGTGATGCTTTTTGCTGCCGTAGGGCAGATGTACTATTCTCTGTGAGCAGTAATATCTCTTCTTTGTGGCTCGTGATAAAGCAGACTATTGGTAAACCAGGCCACTCTCATCTGCTTTTTATCAGCAATCTAATAGGAACATGAGTCATATTTTGTCTGGGGGAAATATAATTCTGGGTGGCTTTTACAGCATACAAATCTGGAGGACTGTTAAATAATGCAAGAGATAGGGGTGTCTTTAGTGCTCTGATTCAAGGTTTTCACTGAAAATATTATTATTTTATAGCAATTATCTATAAAGCAGCTGTAAGCCTTAAAGAAACAGTACTAGATTAAAGTATGCCTTATCTCCTGAGTTAATGAGCCCTGAATTAACAAAAAAAAAAAAAAAAAAAGGATTGGTGGTCTTTTGGAAATACCTATTGAAGAATAATGTATATATTTTTTGGGGCTTACAAATGAATTTTTGGGCTTTACAAATATTATCTTCCTGCTCTATTAGTTAAATAGATACTCAAGGAAGCAAAAAAAGAAATAGAAATCAGTGAACTGATATTTCTATCCTGAAAAAACTACAATTGTGTAAAAAGGTAGAAAGTACATTTTATGAACTTTTGCACTAACCAGCCACTTTATTAGGTACACCTGTTCAATTGCTTGGTAACACAAATTACTAATCATCCAATCACATGACAGCAACTTCATGCATTTAGGCATGTAGACGTGGTGAAGACGACTTGCTGAAGTTCAAAACGAGCATCAGAATGAGGAAGAGTTTAAGTGACTTTGAACGTGGCATGATTGTTGGTGTCAGATGGGCCGGTCTGAGAATTACTGAGTAAAACTGCTGATCTACTGGGATTTTCACATACAACCATCTCTAGGGAGAATGGTCTTCTTAAATAGAGAAAAATATCCAGTGAGCGGCAGTTGTGTGGATGAAAATGCCTTGTTGGTGTCAGAGGTCAGAAAAGAATAGGCAGTCTAGTTTGAGATTATATAAATGCAACAGTAACTCAAATAACCACTTGTTACAACCAAGGTATTCAGAATACCATTATTGAACACACAACATCTTGAACCTTGAAGCAGATGGGCTACAGCAGCAGAAGACCACACTGGGTGCAGCTGCTGTCAGCTAAGAACAGGAAACTGAGACTACAATTCGCATAGGCTCACCAAAATTGGACAATAGAAGATTGGAAAAAACGTTGCCTGGTCTGATGAGTCTCCATTTCAGCTGCGACATTCAGATAGTAGGGTCAGAATTTGGGGTGAACAACATGAAAGCATGGATTCATCCTATCTTGTAGCACTGTTTCCGGCTGGTGGTTGTGGTGGTGTAATGGTGTGGGGGATATTTTCTTGGAACACTTTGGGCCCCTTAGTACCAATTGAGCATTGTATAAACACCACAGCCTACCTGAGTATTGTTGCTGACCATGTCCATCCCTTTATGAATACAGTGTACCCATCTTCTGATGGCTCCTTCCAGCAGGACAATGCACCATGTCACAAAGCTCAAATCATCTCACCACTGGTTTCTTGAACATGACAATGAGGTCCCTGTACTCCAATGGCCTCCATAGTCACCAGATCTCAATCCAATAGAGCGCCTTTGGGATGTGGTGGAGATTGTGCAGCCGACAAATCTGCAGCAACTGTGTGATGATATCATGTCAATATGGACCAAAATCTCTGAGGAATGTTTCCAACACCTTGTTGAATCTATGCCACAAAGAATTAAGGCAGTTCTGAAAGCAAAAGGGGGTCCAACCTGGTATTAGTAAGGTGTACCTAATAAAGTGGTCGTTGAGTGTATATTGAGCTATTCCTTGATTCACACAGGTTTCTATTCTTTTTTTTATAGAGGGCCTAGGACCTCGTATTACATAGTTCTATTCAATCCATCTTGCCTCAAAGTGATTCATAATATTTAAAGTATAACTAAAGGCAAAACTTATTTTTTTGTATTGGATAGAGTGGAAAGGGATTAGAACCCCTGTCAGTTTTTATTGCTGTCTGTGCCGGGGTTCGTAAATTTACTGAAAGTTGGCAACCCTGCTGTGCCCCCATTAGGGAAATTCATCCTCTCTATTTGTCCTGTTTACCATTATTATTGACAGTAAAAGAAAACCCCAAAACGAATCAAGGGGACATCTTCCAATGGGATTTACTTTGTTTTCAGGGATTTCTTCTCACTTCCTGTTTTGCCTATGGGACAAGAAGCGAAGGTAATCTCTCTAATGGGGCACAGATGGTAAAAAATAAATCAACAAAGGTTATAATCCTCCCTAAGGCTGGGTTCACACTGGCCCGACAAACGCTCCGACATTGGGAGCTCATGTCGCATGACGTGTGAAAATCAATGTTTCCCTATGAGAGCCGTCTTAACTGGTCCGACACAAGTCGGTCCGACTTTGAAAATGCTCCCTGTACTACTTTGGTCCGACTTTGATCCTACTTCAGCCCATTGAATATCATTGAAGTCGGATCAAAGTCGGATCCTTGTCCTAACCATCCGACTTTTGACATCCGACATGGTGATTACAGCAGCAGTAAAAGGAATTTATCTCACACTGGGATTGTTTTGATTGGTCAAAGGACAAGTCAGACTAGCACAAAGTCGGATCAAAGTAGTATCCTGTTCATAAAAGTCGGATGGATGTCAGACCAATGTAGGATCAATGTAGGACTGATGTCGCAGAGCAAAGTAGGATGAAAGTTGTATGACTGTCGTGTCGTATCAGTGTGAAACCAGCCTGAGGCTGGGTTCACACTAGTGCGACACGACATCTGTCCTACTTTGGATCCGACTTTGCCCTGCGACATGAAGCCGACATATGTCCGACTTTCAATGAACGGGGATCCGACTTGGATCCCCGCCAATAGCAGGCACTGTGTTTGGTATGAATCTTGAGGGGGAACTCCACGCCAAATTTTAAATAAAAAACTGGCATGGGTTCCCCCTCCAGGAGCATACCAGGCCCTTGGGTCTGGTCTGGATTTGAAGGGGAACCCCTACACCGAAAAAACGGCGTGGGGGTCCCCCCAAGATCCAAACCAGCCCCTTATCCGAGCACGCAACCTGGCAGGCTGCAGGGGAAGAGGGGGGACAAGAGAGAGCGCCCCCCCCTCCCTCCTGAACCGTACCAGGCCGCATGCCCTCAACATGGGGCCCCCCCACCCCAGAGCACCCTGCCCCCATGTTGATGAGGACAGGGCCTCTTCCCTACAACCCTGGCCATTGGTTGTCGGGGTCTGCGGGCGGGGGGCTTATCGGGATCTGGGGCCCCCCCCCTTGATAAGGGGGCCCCCAGATCCCGGCCCCCCACCCTATGTGAATGAGTATGGGGTACATTGTACCCCTACCCATTCACCAGGTGGAAAAAAAATGTCAAGAAAAAACACAACACAGCTTTTTTAATTAATTTATTGCACAACTCTGGGGGTCTTCTTCCGACTTCGGGGGTCTCCGCGCTCTCCGGTTCTTTCTTCTGCCGGGCCTCCGCTATCTTCTTCCAGCTCTTTTGCTATCGGGGCCTGGTCTTGTCCGTCGCCTTCTTCTTCTCCCGCTCTCCGGTTCTTCTCCTGCTCTCCGGTTCTTTCTTCCGCCGGGCCTCCGCTATCTTCTTGCAGCTCTTTTGCTAGCGGAGGCCCGGTCTTCCCGTCGTCTCGTCCGGCTCTCCTTTGTCCTTCTGCCGGCCCCTCCACTACCTTCTTGTAGCTCTTTTGCTAGTGGAGGGGCCGGTCTTCCCGTCGCCGTCTTCTTCTCTCTTCTCCTCCTCGATGTTGACGCGTTGCTTCCTCCCGCTGTAATACTGGCTGTTCGCTCCGCTCTGCATTAATATAGGCTTCTCATGACGTCACAGTCACATGCTCCCATGACGTCACAGTCACATGCTCCGGGGCCACCAGGTTGCGTGCTCTGGTAAGGGTCTGGTTTGGATTTTGGGGGGGACCCCCACGCTGTTTTTTCGGCGTAGGGGTTCCCCTTCAAATCCAGACAAGACCCAAGGGCCTGGTATGCTCCTGGAGGGGGAACCCATGCCGGTTTTTTATTTAAAATTTGGCGTTCCCCCTCAAGAGCAGCAGAGCACAAGTCGCATGCCAAAGTCGGATCATGCAAGACTGCGGTCTGACTTTTATCTGACTTTAATGATAGTCAATGGGCTGAAGTCGGATCAAAGTCGGACCAAATTAGTACAGGGAGCATCTTCAAAGTCGGACCGACATGTGTCGGACCAGTTAAGACGGCTCCCATAGGGAAACATTGATTTTCACACGTCATGCGACATGAGCTCCCAATGTCGGAGCGTTTGTCGCCCCAGTGTGAACCCGGCCTTACTCTATCCAAGGTGAAAAAAAAAAGTTTTGCCTGTAGTTCTACTTTTATCTGTTAGAAGCCTATGCATCATTAGAACAAATAAAAGAGTATATCTGGGCAAAATAAGAATGTCTTGGTAGTCAGTAGCTTTACCACTTTCTTTTTTAAAATCTATTATTTAAAGCCTTGTATTGCAGGTTGCTAAAAATAACCTACAGCTGATTCTTAAAAAATTTAAAAAAAAGCAAACCGAGGAAGGAATAGAATGTTGGTTGTATGACAATTGAGAATTAAGGGAGGCTGCTTAACTTGAAAGTGGTTGTAAAGTGGCCTCAGGGGATGAAACAAATCCTCCTACATAAGTTGTACCTGATTATTTACAGCCATCTCTTCTCTACATCTGTTTAATGTGCTGAATTTATACAGGTGAAACTCGAAAAATTTGAATATCGTGCAAAAGTTCATTTATTTCACTAATGCAACTTAAAAGGTGAAACTAATATATGAAGTAGACTCATTACATGCAAAGCAAGAAAGTTCAAGCCGTGATTTGTCATAATTGTTATGATTATGGCTTACAGCTCATGAAAACCCCAAATCCACAATCTCAGAAAATTTGAATATTGTGAAAAGGTGCAATATTCTAGGCTCAAAGTGTCCCTCTCTAATCAGCTAATTAAGCCATAACACCTGCAAAGGGTTCCTGAGCCTTTAAATGGTCTCTCAGTCTGGTTCAGTAGGAATCACAATCATGGGAAAGACTGCTGACCTGACAGTTGTGCAGAAAACCATCATTGACACCCTCCATAAGCAGGGAAAGCCTCAAAAGGTAATTGCAAAAGAAGTTGGATGTTCCCAAAGTGCTGCATCAAAGCACATTAATAGAAAGTTATGTGGAAGGGAAAAGTGTGGAATAAAAAGGTGCACAAGCAGCAGGGATGACCTCAGCCTGGAGAGGATTGTCAGGAAAAAGCCATTCAAAAGTGTTCGGGACTTTTACAAGGAGTGGACTGAGGTTGGAGTCAGTGCATCAAGAGCCACCACACACAGACGGATCCTGGACATGGGCTTCAAATGTCGTATTCCTCTTGTCAAACCACTCCTGAACAACAAACAACGTCAGAAGCGTCTTACCTGGGCTAAAGAAAAACAGACCTGGTCTGTTGCTCAGTGGTCCAAAGTCCTCTTTTCTGATGAGAGCAAATTTCGCATCTCATTTGGAAACCAAGGACCCAGAGTATGGATGAAGAATGGAGAGGCACAAACTGCAAGATGCTTGAAGTCCAGTGTGAAGTTTCCACAGTCTGTGTTGATTTGGGGAGCCATGCCATCTGCTGGTGTTCTAATTTTTCGAGTTTCATCTGTAGGCTTGTGTGAGAGTTCAGAGAACAGGGAGCAGAGAGCTGAAGTTACATACTGCAGAGCTCAGTGAGAAGAGCTTTGAGAGCTGATTGGAGAGACAAGACACACCCCCTCCGCCCTCACACAGTAACAGCACTGAGGCTGTCAATCTGCTGGAGCTCTTTCCCCTGTCACCTTTTTTTTCTTGGTGTCAGGTGATTCACGCTGATAGCAGAGGAATGAATCAGCAGACAAATGACACGTAGTGCTCTTAATTGAGACAAGTACACACTATAGAGGGCTATGTTTTGTTCATATTTCACGTCTGAGGTTTGAACCTGCCTAGCGCTATTCCCGAGTGTAACTCGGGGTGGAATTTCAGTACCATTAGCGGTAACCCCGAGCCAGACTCGGGATTGCATTGCAGTATCCAGGTAAAGTAACTTACCTTGTCCCCTGGATCCTGCGATGTCTCCCCGCTGTGTCTGCAAGCTGTCATCTCGCTCGATTCACAGTGCCGAGTGCCGAGCTCCGTTCCCTGCGACGTTGCGACGCACGGGGACGGAGCACGGCGCCAAATTTAAAAAAGTAAAAACACACAATACATACAGTACACTGTAATCTTACAGATTACAGTACTGTATCAAATAATTACACATCCCCTTTGTCCAGTGTCCTGCATGCACTTTTTTATTATAAATACTTTTCTTTCTGTCTGGAAACTGGATATTGTCCATAGCAACCAAAAAGTGTCCCTTTTAGATCAAAAGTGGTTTTAGACCAGCTAAAAAACAGCGATAATAAATTAGAATCACTTGCAGAATTGAGCGATAGCGATTTGTGGGGAAATTCGTCATCAAACACTGAAAAACACTTTTATTATTATTATATTATTATTTGTTATAATTATTTTATAGTTATTTATTATATTATAATTTATGATTTTGTGTTTCAAACTTTATCATACCCGAGATGTCTACTAGACTCTTGTTTGGACAGATTTAAGTGAGTTATTCCTAAGAATTACAGGCCTACAATATAAAACGCCAAATTTCAATGCAAAATAATGGTACCGCTTTCAGCACCTAAAATCTGAAATAATCATACCGCCAGGGAGGTTAAGTAAACCCGTTCTTTCCCAGTTGAGGATGCCCATACAGTATATACATTTCCTTTGATCCTGTGCTGAAGGTGATAAACAGTGATCCTTGTGAAGTCTTTCCCACCGCCATGGGACAAAACTGGGTGCCTAGGAGGCCAGCTGCCAAGCTCCAGTGCTTTCACATGGGAAGAAAGGTAAGTGAGTCACATAATACACCTTACCTGCAAGTACCAGGTGCTTTCCCTCTCTCCCAATAGCAAAACAGAGCTATGGGGTGTTAAAAAGCAACAGCAAGCAGGTTTTTATACTGTGAACTATTTAAACTGCATTATACCTATCTGTGCAACAGGTGGCGCTGCAGTGTTATAGTGTGTTAGCTATGGTAATGTAATCACAGGATGTTCTGTCTATGTTCAGTGTGCACTTGTTTGTATTTAGTTCCCGTCTCCATGATAAAAGATATGTTCTGATATTCCTCCATGAAAGTAAAGCATATTGCTGTATACAACAAGCTTCCAGCGCATTATTTCAATACTCTGCACAACATGGAGAAGTATCATGTGTGCTATTGGGACCATTATTAAATTAGTGTGTTATGATACCCGGCATATGCATTACAAGTTTACTTTAAAGCATAATCCACTGCTCCAAAACGCTCCAGCTAGTCTGTAGCATCTGCTTGCTGCTGGTTATTAAGCCAGTTCCCACAGTAAGGCCTATTGTAATAGTTTTTAGTGATGGTGGGTCCCAGAGATCAGCTATCCTCCCCAGTTCACTACATTACAAAAGGTTCCTCACTAAAGACAGTCTTAAGGCAATGTCAGGAATAGGGATGAGCTTCGTGTTCGAGTCGAACATACGTTCGACTCGAACATCGGCTGTTCGATCGTTCGACGAAGATCGAACGATTTGGGCCGTTCGCGCCAAATTCGAGTGACGCGAACGGCCCACAATGCACTACGCCATCGCAGTGTCATCCAGGCGCTGTGATTGGCCAAGCATGCACTGTGACCCCGCATGCTTGGCCAATCACAGCGCCGGCAGCGAGGAGAGCAATGATTGGCCACAGGCAGGATGCCTGTGGCCAATTATTGCTGAGGGTGTTTAGTACACGCCCCACACTATAAAAGGCCGCCAGCACGGCGGCCTAGTGTAGTGTGTTCCGGAGCAGGGATAGAGCAGCATAGGCAGGGACAGTGACTGTTATTTCTTTCTTGCTTAACCTGGATTCCTTTAGTTTAGGGAAAGAGAAGGATAGGTAGGGAGAGTGTCAGTGTGTTTTGTGCTTGTGCTATAGTGTGCTTAAAAAAAACATTTATTCTAGGGACAGAAAACTGTAGGTAGGGACAGTGTCAGTTTCTTTCACTCTGCAAGTCCTTGTTTCCAGGGACCTGGAAGGACAGTGAGTGAATTGTCCTTGTGCTATATTGTGCTTAAAAAAACATTTATTCTAGGGACAGAAAACTGTAGGTAGGGAGAGTGTCAGTTTCTTTCACTCTGCAAGTCCTTGTTTCCAGGGACCTGTAAGGACAGTGAGTGAATTGTCCTTGTGCTATATTGTGATTAAAAAAAACATTTTTTCTAGGGACAGAAAACTGTAGGTAGGGAGAGTGTTTTTTTTCTTTCACTCTGCAAGTCCTTGTTTCCAGGGACCTGGAAGGACAGTGAGTGAATTGTCCTTGTGCTATATTGTGCTTAAAAAAAAAAATTTTTCTAGGGACAGAAAACTGTAGGTAGGGAGAGTGTTTATTTTCTTTCACTCTGCAAGTCCTTGTTTCCAGGGACCTCTAAGGACAGTGAGTGAATTGTCCTTGTGCTATATTGTGCTTAAAAAAAACATTTATTCTAGGGACAGAAAACTGTAGGTAGGGAGAGTGTCAGTTTATTTCACTCTGCAAGTCCTTGTTTCCAGGGACCTGGAAGGACAGTGAGTGAATTGTCCTTGTGCTATATTGTGATTAAAAAAAACATTTTTTCTAGGGACAGAAAACTGTAGGTAGGGAGAGTGTTTTTTTTCTTTCACTCTGCAAGTCCTTGTTTCCAGGGACCTGTAAGGACAGTGAGTGAATTGTCCTTGTGCTATATTGTGCTTAAAAAAAACATTTATTCTAGGGACAGAAAACTGTAGGTAGGGAGAGTGTCAGTTTATTTCACTCTGCAAGTCCTTGTTTCCAGGGACCTGGAAGGACAGTGAGTGAATTGTCCTTGTGCTATATTGTGATTAAAAAAAACATTTTTTCTAGGGACAGAAAACTGTAGGTAGGGAGAGTGTTTTTTTTCTTTCACTCTGCAAGTCCTTGTTTCCAGGGACCTGGAAGGACAGTGAGTGAATTCTCCTTGTGCTATATTGTGCTTAAAAAAAACATTTATTCTAGGGACAGAAAACTGTAGGTAGGGAGAGTGTCAGTTTATTTCACTCTGCAAGTCCTTGTTTCCAGGGACCTGTAAGGACAGTGAGTGAATTGTCCTTGTGCTATATTGTGATTAAAAAAAACATTTTTTCTAGGGACAGAAAACTGTAGGTAGGGAGAGTGTTTTTTTTCTTTCACTCTGCAAGTCCTTGTTTCCAGGGACCTGTAAGGACAGTGAGTGAATTGTCCTTGTGCTATATTGTGATTAAAAAAAACATTTTTTCTAGGGACAGAAAACTGTAGGTAGGGAGAGTGTTTTTTTTCTTTCACTCTGCAAGTCCTTGTTTCCAGGGACCTGGAAGGACAGTGAGTGAATTGTCCTTGTGCTATATTGTGCTTAAAAAAAAACATTTTTTCTAGGGACAGAAAACTGTAGGTAGGGAGAGTGTTTATTTTCTTTCACTCTGCAAGTCCTTGTTTCCAGGGACCTCTAAGGACAGTGAGTGAATTGTCCTTGTGCTATATTGTGCTTAAAAAAAACATTTATTCTAGGGACAGAAAACTGTAGGTAGGGAGAGTGTCAGTTTATTTCACTCTGCAAGTCCTTGTTTCCAGGGACCTGGAAGGACAGTGAGTGAATTGTCCTTGTGCTATATTGTGATTAAAAAAAACATTTTTTCTAGGGACAGAAAACTGTAGGTAGGGAGAGTGTTTTTTTTCTTTCACTCTGCAAGTCCTTGTTTCCAGGGACCTGTAAGGACAGTGAGTGAATTGTCCTTGTGCTATATTGTGCTTAAAAAAAACATTTATTCTAGGGACAGAAAACTGTAGGTAGGGAGAGTGTCAGTTTATTTCACTCTGCAAGTCCTTGTTTCCAGGGACCTGGAAGGACAGTGAGTGAATTGTCCTTGTGCTATATTGTGATTAAAAAAAACATTTTTTCTAGGGACAGAAAACTGTAGGTAGGGAGAGTGTTTTTTTTCTTTCACTCTGCAAGTCCTTGTTTCCAGGGACCTGGAAGGACAGTGAGTGAATTCTCCTTGTGCTATATTGTGCTTAAAAAAAACATTTATTCTAGGGACAGAAAACTGTAGGTAGGGAGAGTGTCAGTTTATTTCACTCTGCAAGTCCTTGTTTCCAGGGACCTGTAAGGACAGTGAGTGAATTGTCCTTGTGCTATATTGTGATTAAAAAAAACATTTTTTCTAGGGACAGAAAACTGTAGGTAGGGAGAGTGTTTTTTTTCTTTCACTCTGCAAGTCCTTGTTTCCAGGGACCTGTAAGGACAGTGAGTGAATTGTCCTTGTGCTATATTGTGCTTAAAAAAAACATTTATTCTAGGGACAGAAAACTGTAGGTAGGGAGAGTGTCAGTTTATTTCACTCTGCAAGTCCTTGTTTCCAGGGACCTGTAAGGACAGTGAGTGAATTGTCCTTGTGCTATATTGTGATTAAAAAAAACATTTTTTCTAGGGACAGAAAACTGTAGGTAGGGAGAGTGTTTTTTTTCTTTCACTCTGCAAGTCCTTGTTTCCAGGGACCTGTAAGGACAGTGAGTGAATTGTCCTTGTGCTATATTGTGATTAAAAAAAACATTTTTTCTAGGGACAGAAAACTGTAGGTAGGGAGAGTGTTTTTTTTCTTTCACTCTGCAAGTCCTTGTTTCCAGGGACCTGTAAGGACAGTGAGTGAATTGTCCTTGTGCTATATTGTGCTTAAAAAAAACATTTATTCTAGGGACAGAAAACTGTAGGTAGGGAGAGTGTCAGTTTATTTCACTCTGCAAGTCCTTGTTTCCAGGGACCTGGAAGGACAGTGAGTGAATTGTCCTTGTGCTATATTGTGATTAAAAAAAACATTTTTTCTAGGGACAGAAAACTGTAGGTAGGGAGAGTGTTTTTTTTCTTTCACTCTGCAAGTCCTTGTTTCCAGGGACCTGGAAGGACAGTGAGTGAATTCTCCTTGTGCTATATTGTGCTTAAAAAAAACATTTATTCTAGGGACAGAAAACTGTAGGTAGGGAGAGTGTCAGTTTATTTCACTCTGCAAGTCCTTGTTTCCAGGGACCTGTAAGGACAGTGAGTGAATTGTCCTTGTGCTATATTGTGATTAAAAAAAACATTTTTTCTAGGGACAGAAAACTGTAGGTAGGGAGAGTGTTTTTTTTCTTTCACTCTGCAAGTCCTTGTTTCCAGGGACCTGTAAGGACAGTGAGTGAATTGTCCTTGTGCTATATTGTGCTTAAAAAAAACATTTATTCTAGGGACAGAAAACTGTAGGTAGGGAGAGTGTCAGTTTATTTCACTCTGCAAGTCCTTGTTTCCAGGGACCTGTAAGGACAGTGAGTGAATTGTCCTTGTGCTATATTGTGATTAAAAAAAACATTTTTTCTAGGGACAGAAAACTGTAGGTAGGGAGAGTGTTTTTTTTCTTTCACTCTGCAAGTCCTTGTTTCCAGGGACCTGTAAGGACAGTGAGTGAATTGTCCTTGTGCTATATTGTGATTAAAAAAAACATTTTTTCTAGGGACAGAAAACTGTAGGTAGGGAGAGTGTTTTTTTTCTTTCACTCTGCAAGTCCTTGTTTCCAGGGACCTGTAAGGACAGTGAGTGAATTGTCCTTGTGCTATAGTGTGCTTAAAAAAAACATTTATTCTAGGGACAGAAAACTGTAGGTAGGGACAGTGTCAGTTTCTTTCACTCTGCAAGTCCTTGTTTCCAGGGACCTGTAAGGACAGTGAGTGAATTGTCCTTGTGCTATATTGTGATTAAAAAAAACATTTTTTCTAGGGACAGAAAACTGTAGGTAGGGAGAGTGTTTATTTTCTTTCACTCTGCAAGTCCTTGTTTCCAGGGACCTCTAAGGACAGTGAGTGAATTGTCCTTGTGCTATATTGTGCTTAAAAAAAACATTTATTCTAGGGACAGAAAACTGTAGGTAGGGAGAGTGTCAGTTTATTTCACTCTGCAAGTCCTTGTTTCCAGGGACCTGTAAGGACAGTGAGTGAATTGTCCTTGTGCTATATTGTGATTAAAAAAAACATTTTTTCTAGGGACAGAAAACTGTAGGTAGGGAGAGTGTTTTTTTTCTTTCACTCTGCAAGTCCTTGTTTCCAGGGACCTGTAAGGACAGTGAGTGAATTGTCCTTGTGCTATATTGTGATTAAAAAAAACATTTTTTCTAGGGACAGAAAACTGTAGGTAGGGAGAGTGTTTTTTTTCTTTCACTCTGCAAGTCCTTGTTTCCAGGGACCTGTAAGGACAGTGAGTGAATTGTCCTTGTGCTATAGTGTGCTTAAAAAAAACATTTATTCTAGGGACAGAAAACTGTAGGTAGGGACAGTGTCAGTTTCTTTCACTCTGCAAGTCCTTGTTTCCAGGGACCTGTAAGGACAGTGAGTGAATTGTCCTTGTGCTATATTGTGATTAAAAAAAACATTTTTTCTAGAGACAGAAAACTGTAGGTAGGGAGAGTGTTTATTTTCTTTCACTCTGCAAGTCCTTGTTTCCAGGGACCTCTAAGGACAGTGAGTGAATTGTCCTTGTGCTATATTGTGCTTAAAAAAAACATTTATTCTAGGGACAGAAAACTGTAGGTAGGGAGAGTGTCAGTTTATTTCACTCTGCAAGTCCTTGTTTCCAGGGACCTGGAAGGACAGTGAGTGAATTGTCCTTGTGCTATATTGTGATTAAAAAAAACATTTTTTCTAGGGACAGAAAACTGTAGGTAGGGAGAGTGTCAGTTTCTTTCACTGTGAAAGTCCTTGTTTCAAGGGACAGAGAAGGACACCTGAAGGTAGCCCTTATTGCTTTTTTCCCATCTCCCTGCAGGCCATCTATTAGAATGTCTGGAAGGCAAACAAGGAGAGGCAGACAGTCAGGAGGCAATAAAAGAGGGCAAGCAGGCTCTGTGTCTGGGGGCAACAGTGCTGGTCGTGGACGCGGTGCATTGTCATCAGCACATGGCCATGGGACACGCTTGTCCTTCTTTTCGGCAGCTGGACATGTTGAGCCACATCATGCCGAAGACTTGGTAGAGTGGATGACCAAGCCCTCCTCCTCCTCCTCATCCTCTCTCACCCAGGCTCAGGGTACTGGAAAAGCAGCTGCCAAAGCGTCGTCTTCCCTGGTATCAATGTCAGACAAATCATCAGTCACTCCTTCCCTAGACCCACCATGTCCTCCTCCTGAGGAGTCCCCCGAACTGTTTCAGCACAGTGTTGGGTACATGCTCCAGGAGGATGCCCAGCGTTTCGAAGGGTCTGATGATGAAACCCAGCTAGAGGAAGGCAGTAGCGTGAGAGCAGACAGAGGGGATGCTCAAGAAGGACACCAATCTGGCAGTCATGTTCCAGCAGCTGCAGCATACTGCCAGATTGGCTCCAGTGATGAGGAGGGAGGGGATGATGAGGTCACTGACTCCACGTGGGTGCCTAATAGGAGAGAGGAGGAGGAGGAGGATGAGGAGGAGGCACATCTCCAACGAGGCAGGATGCCCTTTGGTGGCCAGCGTAAGGGCAGTACACCGACGGAATCACACCGCAGAGCTCCGCCTGTGCAGGGCGCTGCCTCTGCCCGTCATTCAAAAAGTTCTTTGGTGTGGGCCTTTTTTGAGGCTAGTGCATCAGATCGCACAGCTGCTGTTTGCAACATATGTCTCAAGCGTATATCGCGTGGCCAAAACATCAGCCGCTTGGGTACCACATGCCTGACCAGACATATGTTGACCTGCCATGCAGCTCGTTGGCAAGCCTACCTCAAAGACCCACACCAAAGAACAAAGCGGACCTCTCCTTGCACCGCATCAGCTGGGATCTCCAACCCCACTATAACTTCAGTCCTCTCTGAAACATGCACTGAGAGGAATGAAGGTGTAGAATTAGGTGTGTCACAGCCAAGTACTTGCGCCCACTCTGCTAGCAGTACACCGACGTCCGATTCTAGCAGGCAAATTTCCCTGCCCCAGCTGCTGGACCGTCGAAAGAAGTTCACTCCCAGCCATCCACATGCCCAGCGGTTGAATGCTAGCTTGGCTAAATTGCTAGCGCTTCAACTGCTGCCTTTTCAGTTGGTAGACTCGGCCCCCTTCCGTGAGTTTGTGCAATGTGCGGTTCTTCAGTGGCAGGTTCCCAAACGCCACTTTTTCTCACGGAAGGCTATTCCGGCTCTCTACCGGCATGTGGAAGGCAATGTCTTGGCCTCGCTGGACAGGGCGGTCAGCGGTAAGGTGCATATTACCGCTGACTCATGGTCCAGCAGGCATGGACAGGGACGTTACCTTTCTTTCACGGCCCATTGGGTCACTCTTTTGGCAGCTGGGAAGGATTCAGGACAAGGTGCAGTAGTGTTGGAGGTTGTCCCACCGCCACGCCTCCAAAATGCTACTACTGGTTGTGACACACCTCTCTCCTCCACCCCCTCCTCTTCTTCTTCCTCCATGGCCTCTTCCTGTGGTTTGTCCTATGAACCAGCGGTGCTCCGTAGCCGTTCACGGGGCTACGCAAGTACGCAGGCAAAAAGATGCCATGCCGTGCTTGCGCTGGTGTGTTTGGGGGACAGAAGCCACACTGGGGCAGAGGTCCTGTCTGCTCTGCAGGGCCAGGCCGAGAGGTGGTTGACGCCACGCCAGCTTAAGCCAGGAATGGTGGTTTGCGACAATGGCACCAACCTCCTCTCCGCCCTCCGACAGGGACAACTGACCCATGTGCCCTGTGTGGCTCACGTCCTTAACCTGGTGGTGCAGCGCTTCTTGGGCAGGTACCCGGGCTTACAGGATGTCCTGAGGCAAGCCAGGAAAGTCTGTGTGCATTTCCGCAGATCTTATAATGCCAGTGCTCGCCTGGCTGAGCTGCAAAAGGAGTTGAACCTGCCCAAGAACCGCCTTATATGTGACATGCCCACCAGGTGGAACTCAACGTTGGCCATGCTGCAGCGGCTGCACACGCAGCAGAGGGCCATCAATGAGTACCTGTGCGACTACGGCACCAGGACAGGGTCAGGGGAGCTTGGTTTTTTTTCTCCACGCCAGTGGGGCATGATCAGGGATGCATGCACTGTCCTGGCACCATTTGAGGAGGCCACGAGGATGGTGAGCAGTGACAGTGCATGCATCAGTGACACTGTACCTCTTGTCCACCTGTTGGAGCACACGCTGCGTGGAATAATGGACAGGGCACTTGAGGCAGAACAGAGGCAGGAAGAGGAGGACTTCCTTGCCTCTCAAGGCCCCCTTTACCCAGACAGTGTTCCTTCTGTCCCACCCATCGCACAGGAAGAGGAGGAGGAGGAGGAGGAGGAGGAGGAGGATTGTGTCAGCATGGAGGTGGAGGCTGGCACTCAGCATCATCAGCAGCAGTCTTTTAGGGATGATTTACAGTCCCAAGAAACCAGTGGACTTGTACGTGGCTGGGAGGAGGTGGCTGCGGATCATGTCGTCCTTAGTGACCCAGAGGACTCCGGAGCGAATGCCTCAGCAAACCTACGCTGCATGGCCTCCCTGATCCTGCAAAGTCTGCGGAAGGATCCTCGTATTCTTCGGATCAAGGAGAGGGACCATTACTGGCTGGCCACTCTCCTTGATCCACGGTACAAGGGTAAGGTTGCGGACCTTATGTTACCGTCGCAGAGGGAGCAGAGGATGAGACAACTCCGGGAGGCCTTGCAGAAAGGTCTGTGCAACGCGTTCCCAGAGACTGGGAGGTTGCAAACTCCTGGTCCTGGACAACGAGTTGCTGAGGCTTCGGCCAGTCAAAGAAGGAGCGGTGGGGAAGGTGGCCGTCTGACCGATGCGTTCAGACAATTCTTTAGTCCGCAGCCCCAAAGTATGATCGGTTCCAGCAACCATCGCCAGCGTCTGATAAACATGGTGCAGGAATATCTAGGGGCAAGGTCAGACTTGGACACCTTCCCCACCGAAAATCCTCTGGCTTACTGGGTCTTGAGGATGGATCACTGGCCAGAGCTTGCACAGTATGCAATTGAGCTACTGGCCTGTCCTGCATCCAGCGTTCTTTCGGAACGCACATTCAGTGCTGCTGGAGGATTTGTCACGGATCACAGGGTGCGCCTGTCCACCGACTCGGTTGATCGACTGACTTTCATCAAGATGAACCAGTCTTGGATCACCACCAGCTACCACACACCTGATGCTGATATAACAGACTAATTGATTTTAACATGTCACATCCCTTCAAGACTGATGCTGATGCTGAGTGCCTGTGCTGTTATGTTGACTGGCTATCCTCCTCCTCCGAGTCCTCAATGATACGATTGATGATGATAGCTTGTAAGATCATTTTTGTTTATGGGTGCCGCCACCAGTGCCTAACGCCCAATTTTTCAGCCCCTGTTTAACAGGGGCGTGTAATTACAATTTTTGAAGCAATACTTTGCAACAGGGCTCATTGCTGTGCTCCAAGTACAGTATCTGTGAGGAGTTGCAGTGTTGTGCCACCAGTGCCTAAGGCCCAATTTTTCAGCCCCTGTTTAACAGGGGCGTGTCATTACAATTTTTGAAGCAATACTTTGCAACAGGGCTCATTGCTGTGCTCCAAGTACAGTATCTGTGAGGAGTTGCAGTGTTGTGCCACCAGTGCCTAAGGCCCAATTTTTCAGCCCCTGTTTAACAGGGGCGTGTCATTACAATTTTTGAAGCAATACTTTGCAACAGGGCTCATTGCTGTGCTCCAAGTACAGTATCTGTGAGGGGTTGCAGTGTTGTGCCACCAGTGCCTAAGGCCCAATTTTTCAGCCCCTGTTCAACAGGGGCATGTAATTACAATTCTTGATCTAATAATTCACAGCAGGGCCCATTGCTGCACCCACCAAGAGTAACTGTCAGGGCTTACAGTGTTGTGGCACCAGCACCACCATCAAAGGCCCAATTTTTACTACCACTGTTCAACAATTATATGTAATTAAAATTCCTGATATAATAGTTGACAGCAGGGCGTTCCAGCACCAACCAAGAGTAACTGTGAGTGCTTACAGTGTTGTGCCAACACCAACAACTAAGGGGCCTATTTCTGCAGAGTATATACGGCAGGTCCCTACTTTCAAACATCCAACTTACAAACGACTCCTACTTGCAAACGCAAGAAGACAACAGGAAGTGAGAGGAAATCTACCACTAGGAAGGAAAATTCTCTCCTGTAAGAATAAATATGGGAGAAAGGTGTCTCCTCTGTACTGATGCTTTATCAGCAATCCTTGTTTCAAGAAAAAGACCACATTTCAAAAAGAGTTGTCATTGGGACGGAAAGTGAGGTGAAATGTTCTGAACAGGGGCACAGACAGCAAAACAAATGTTACAGGGGTGATAACCCTTACCTATGTTTTCCAAAAAGTTTAAAAATAGATTTTTGGTCTGGAGCTACACTTCAACAATGTACCTGTTCAAAATTACAAACAGACTCTACATAAGAACAAACCTACAGTCCCTGTCTTGTATGCACCGCCTGTATAGGGCTGTTCAGAGTATATAGGGCCTTTTTTATTTTATGTGCGGGGTTCCCCTTAATATCCATACAAGACCCAAAGGGGCTGGTAATGGGCTGGGGTAGGGGGGGTCATGGGGTAGCTATGCCATTTTTCTTAAAGAATTTCATCCATATTACCGGGACCAGACATTACATTAAAGCCGCAAGCAGTTTTAAATGGCTTTTTTTTCCTTTAGAAGTGTCATTTTGTGCAGGGACAGTTCTAAACATGGGAAACACGTGGCACTTCACAGGCATACTTTAGACACCCCCCAGGTACGATATTTAAAGGAATATTTGACTTTTTTTTTTTCACTTTATGCATCATTAAAATGACTGCTCCCGAAAAACGACCGTTTTTAAAACTTCTTTTTGCATTGATACATGTCCCCTGGTGCAGAACCCGGGTTCCCAAACCCTTTTTAGGACAATAACATGCATAATAGTTGTTATAATTAGCACTTTAGAATTCGAACGTTCGCATCCATTGTATTTAATAGGGTTCTAATGTTCGTTCGAACTTTCGGTCCGTTCGCGGGTTCTGGTGCGAACCGAACCCGGGGGTGTTCGGCTCATCACTAGTCAGGAATCAGATGTTACACACTTACAAAAGGCTTCTCTGATTGCAATGGTTGCAGGCCTAGTTCACAGGAGTCCCGCCACCAATCACCCGAGGCCCATGAGACATTGTGGGCAGCCCAGGTACATACATCCAAGTGAACCTTTTCCCACCACCAGGTAGGTGTCCTCTTCTGTTCTAGGCTACTACTCATTCATGACTTGAACCAAACTGGCTGCCATACAATCATTCCTTACATTTTGGCTGCATACATTTTTTTTTCTAGAAGATTACCCAACCCATGCAGCACTTGCTATTGCAGCTCAGTCCAATACCTAGCTGTTAATCTTGGCTTATCCATGCTGCTAGTCTTCATCGAACACAGTATATTTTCTGGCTGGGTTTTTTAGCAAGTGAACATGAATTTAAACGGTCAATGATGCCCTATTTCTTTCCAAAAATATGGCAAATAGGGATCAGCCGAACACCCCCCTGTTCGGTTCGCACCAGAACCTGCGAACAGCCAGAATGTTCGCGTGAACTTTAGAACCCTATTAAATACAATGGACTTGAACGTTCAAAATCAAAAGTGCTAATTATAAAGGCTAATATGCAAGTTATTGTCCTAAAAAGTGTTTGGGGACCCAGGTACTGCCTCAGGGGACATGTATCAATGCAAAAAAAAGTTTTAAAAACGGCCGTTTTTTCGGGAGCGGTGATTTTAATAATGCTTAAAGTGAAACAATAAAAGTGAAATATTCCTTTAAATTTCGTACCTGGGGGGGTGTATAGTATGCATGTAAAGTCGCGCTTGTTTCCCGTGCTTAGAACTGTCCCTGCACAAAGTGTCATTTCTGAAGGAAAAAAAGTCATTTAAAACTCACTTATTACACTGTGGAGGAAGTTCTCCATCAGGTCCTCACCCTCGTATGTCAGACCCCGCCTACGTCATTGGCTGAGCGGACCTGTTGGGGAACTTCCTCCAGTATAATAAATGAATAGACCCGCCCCTTCTCACATTCTGGTCTGCTTAGCCTTACACCTACATCATTGGCTGAGCGGACCCGATGGGGAACTTCCTCTGCAGTGTAATAAATTAATAGACCCACCCCTTCTCACGTTCCGCATCTGGTCCGCTTAGCCTTACACCTACGTCATTGGAGGAGCGGACCTGATGGGGAACTTTAGAAGGGGCGGGTCTATTCATTTAATACACTGCCGAGGAAGTTCCCCATCAGGTCCGCTTAGGCTCAGCCAATGACGTTTCGTGTGGACAGCGCTGGACATCGGATCGCCGCGGGACACTGAATTTCATCGCTGGAATGTTTTTTTTTCTTTTTTCTTTTTTTCTTTTTAATAAAGGACTTTTCCAAGGTGTCTGTGTGTTTTTTATATTTATTTTTTACACTTTCTTCGTGAAATGGTAGGGGTACAATGTACCCCTTGCCAATTCACATGGGGGGGCGGGATCTGGGGGTCCCCTTTGTTAAATGGGTCTTTCAGATTCCGATAAGCCCCCTGCCCGCAGACCCCCACAACCACCGGGCAAGGGTTGTGGGGATGAGGCCCTTGTCCCAATCAACATGGGGACATCCTCCCCATGTTGAGGGCATGTGGCCTGGTACGGTTCAGGAGGGGGGGCGCTCTCTCGTCCCCCCCTCTTTTCCTGCGGCCTGCCAGGTTGCGTGCTCGGATAAAGGGTCTGGTATGGATTTTCGGGGGATCTCCACGCCATTTTTTTTTTTTGGGGTGGAGTTCCCCTTAATATCCATACCAGACCTCAAGGGCCTGGTATGGATATTTGAGGGAACTCCACACATTTTTTTTTAAAATTTGCGGCAGGGTTCCCCTTAATATCCATACCAGACCTCAAGGGCCTGGTAATTGAATTTGGGGGGACCCCCACGCTTTTTTTTATTTTATTTTTTATCAATGACTTTTCTATGTATTGCCGGGAGCCGACAATTCATTATAGCCGCAAGCAAGTTTTAAATGACTTTTTCTCCTTCAGAAATTACACTTTGTGCAGGGACAGTTCTAAGCACGGGAAACAAGCGCGACTTTACATGCATACTATACACACCCCCTAGGTATGAAATCTAAAGGAATAGTTCACTTTTATTGTTTCACTTTAAGCATTATTAAAATCACTGCTCCCGAAAAAACGTCAGTTTTTAAAACTTTTTTTTTGCATTGATACATGTCCCCTAGGGCAGGACCCGGGTCCCCAAACACTTTTTATGACAATACCTTGCATATAAGCCTTTAAAATTAGCACTTTAGATTTCTCCCATTGACTTTTCGAATTTGCCGCGAACACCCCAAATTGTTCGCTGTTCGGCGAACGGGCGAACAGGCAATGTTCGAGTCAAACATGAGTTTGACTCGAACTCGAAGCTCATCCCTAATGGCAAAGTATCAGATGCATATTTAAAATTTGTGCATAACTCATTCCATTGTCATGTGTTACAGGAAGAGTGCTGAGGTCGCATACGATACGGTATTAATTCTTTACTCTACTCTAATGCCGCGTACACACGACCGGAAAAAGTCTGATGTTAGCTTTTGAATGGAAATTACGACCGTGTGTATGCTCCATCTGACTTTTTCTGTCTGAATTTCGGCCAGCAAAAGTTTGAGAGCAGGTTCTCCATTTTTCCGACGGAAAAAATTCCTATCGGCAAATCCATTCATCTGTATGCAATTCCAATGGGAAAAAAACACGCATGCTCGGAAACAATTAGACGCCTGCTCGGAAGCATTGAACTTAATTTTCTTGGCTCGTCATAGTGTTGTACATCACCACGTTCTTGACGGTCGAAAGTTCAGAGAACATTTGTGTGACCGTGTGTATGCAAGCCAAGGTTTTTCCGACGGGAAATCCGATCGTGTGTACGCAGCATTAGGGTCTGATGGACAAATTTTTTTGCCTGAAGGGGAAAACATAAGTGACTGCTGTGTTCCCTACATGCTGCTTTTTCCAACTTCCTTTTCCACTCATTGACCATGCTACCGTATGTGCCGGCTGAAACAGGGACAGCGCGACTTTGCGAGGCAACTTGGATACGACCTGAGCGTGAAGCAGTCGCTCAAGTCGTGTCCTAGAGGCAACTAGCTGGCCGAGAATCTCTCCAACGCGATGGCATCGCGCTGGTTCTCGGCAGCCTCACTGTCCCGTGTTTGATATGAATCATGAAGGGGAACTCCAGGCCAAATTTTTATGAAAAAAACCGGCATGGGTTCCCCTCCAGGAGCATACCAGGCCCTTAGGTCTGGTATGGATTTCAAGGGGAACCCCTAAGCTGAAAAAACGGCGTGGGGGTTCCCCCAAAATCCATACCAGACCCTTATCCAAGCACGCAACCTGGCAGGCAGCAGGGGAAGAGGGGGGCCGCTCTCGCCCCCCCCCCTCTTCCCCTGCGGCCTGCCAGGTTGCGTGCTCGGATAAAGGGTTTGGTGTGGATTTTTAGGGAACCCCATGCTTTTTTTTTTTTCGTTTGGCACGGGGTTCCCCTTAAAATCCATACCAGACCTGAAGGGCCTGGTATGGATTTTGGGGGGACCCCCCACGCCATTTTTTTTTTAAGTTTGGTGGGGGGGGTCCCCTTTGAATCCATACTAGACTCAAGGGCCTGGTATGGACCTGAAGGGTGACCCCACGCTGTTTTTTTTCTCGTTTTTTTTTTTTTTTTTAGAGCCGGCAGTGTTTATTTTTATTACATTTCCTTTAACAACCAGCTATAAACAGGTAAAAAAATAAATAAAATTGCCACAAATTAGCGGTACTTGCGTTTTGGATGTGGGTCCATTGAATTCTCTTACATCCAAAACACTGTTTTTGGGCTGGCAAAAAAAATCTGCAGTTGCGCTTAAACTCGTTTTTCACAAAGCCTAAAAACGCCAAAGATTTCCACGTTTCAGACGCGGGTACCGGCGTTTAGCCGCATTTTAGTTTAGAAGCGTTTTTAAAGGTGATCTATTTTTTTACATAGATAAACTCAAAAAATATGGCAATTTAGGAAAAACCATAAAAAATATATATATATCTATCAAAAAATAAATGAAATTGCTTCCATTGCATTGTGGACAATCCACAACTTGGGGCAGCTGACGTGGCAAGTGAACAATCCACAACTTGGGGCAGCTGACGTGGCCAGTGGACAATCCACAACTTGGGGCAGCTGACGTGGCAAGTGAACAATCCACAACTTGGGGCAGCTGATGTGGCAAGTGGACAATCCACAACTTGGGGCAAGTGATGTGGCAAGTGACACGCTAAATACAACTACACTGCTGCTCTCTCAGCTGCTGATACTCACTCTGGTCTCACAAAATAGCTGAAATCGTTAATAATACTGTTTTTGGAGCTTTTGGCGGCTCCTTATCATGTTTCCTAACGAAACGCATATAGACACAAATGTGGTAAAACGCGGCATGCAAACGCGACAAAACGCGCCTTTCTAAACGCCGCTTTCAACCTTAGTTCTGAACACTTTGCACCAGCGTCCCGTGTACATGGGGCCTAAAAACACCTATGCCATTTACAGCTCAAAAATGCCATGGTGGCCATGAGGCCATAGGCTAACATGGAGAGGCGTTTTTAGGCTGCAAAAAACGCTCAAACAAGCGGCTGGAAAAACGTCCGTGTGCATGTAGCATTATATTAACCACTTGCGCACTGGCCACTTAATCCCCCTTCCTGCCCAGACCAATTTTCACATTTCAGCGCTGATGCACTTTGAATGTCAATTGCGCGCTCATGTATTATTTTTTGGCACACAAATAGAGCTTTCTTTTGGTGCTATTTGATCACCTCTGCGTTTTTTTGTTTTCTATAAATACAATAGACCGAGTTAAAAAAAAAAAAAATGGATATTTTAACCACTTCAGCACTGGGCCTATTCTGGCACTTCTCTCCTTCATGTAAAAATCATACATTTATGGCTATAAAATTACTTCAAAACCCCAAACATTATATATGTTTTTTTAGCAGACACCCTAGGGCGGTCATTGGAAATTTTTATCTCGCTCGGTATTTGCGCAATAAATTTTCAAAAGCCTTTTTTTGAGTAAAAAAATGGTTTCATGAATGTAAAAAAATTACAAAACAGTAAAGTTAGCCCAATTTTTGGGGATAATGTGAAAGATGTTGTTATGATGAGTAAATAGATACCTAACATGTCACGCTTTAAAATTGCGCACACTCATGGAATGACACCAAACTTCAGTACTTAAAAATCTCCCTAGGCGATGCTTTAAATTTTTTTACACGTTACCATTTTCTCATTACAGAGGAGGTCTAGTGCTAGAATTGTTGCACTCGTTCTAACGCACGCAGCAATACCTCACATGTGTGGTTTGAACGGCGTTTACATATGTGGGCGGGACTTACGTGTGTGTTCGCTTCTGAGCGCGAGCTACCGGGCGCGTTTTTTCTTTATTTTGATAATATTTTTTTTTGTTTTTTACTTTTTTGTATTTCTTACTCTTTTTTTAACTTTTTGTTTTTTGGATCACTTTTATTCCTATTACAAGGAATGTAAACATCCCTTGTAATAGGAATCTACTGTGACAGGTCCTCTTTATGGAGAGATGCAGGGTCAATAAGACCCCAAATCTCTCCTCCAGGCTGGAAAGCATGAGATCGGTCAAAAAAATTCACCAATCTCATGCTGACAGCTGAGATCACGGCTTGGTTTACATACGGGAACCTGGCGTGATGTCATAACGTCGCGCCCGGGCCTCCGACTGTCATAGAGATGACTGGTGACCATCTGGTCACCAGTCACCTCTATGCTTCCCATCCGGCGCCGGCGAAATCGTTCTCTGAGCCCAAGATGGCACGGGAGAGCCCGGAGAAGCACCGGATGGCGGCGGGGGGGGGGGAAACGTCCCCTCCCGCCGCCTATAAGAACAATCAAGCGGCGGAACTGCCGCTATGATCGTTTTTAGCGTGCACAGAATCGCTGGCTGAAAAAAATATCTGAATGATGCCTGCAACTGCAGGCATCATTCAGATGTCACCGCACAATGCCGAGGACGTCATTTGACGGTGGGCGGTAGGAAAGTGGTTAATATTTCGAAAATTTAGACAAAAGGTAATTTTTCTCCTTCACTGATGTACACTGATGAGACTGCACTGATGGGCTGCACTGATGGGCACTGATAAGGTGGCAAGGGTGGGCACTGAGAGGTGGCATTACTAGTTGGCACTGGTGGGCATTGAGAAGTGGCACTGCTAGGTGGCAATGATAGTTTGCAGTGATGGGCACTGATAGGCAGCACTGCTAGGTGCCACTGATTGGCACCAGTGGTGGGCATTGATAGGTGGCACTGGCAAGGGCTACTGATTGTCACAGATGATGCAGAATTGCCTCTTCCTCTTCGGGCCCGATGTCCCTTGCACATAAGAGGGTGATTGCCTTTTTTTTGCTCACGCTGTCAGCACAAGGAGAAAACAAAAACCATTACCCAGCTTTTGTTTACATCACGTGATCAGCTGTCATTGGCTGACAGCTGATCACATGGTAAAGGGCAGTTATCGGCCCCTTACTTGGATCTGTCATCACCCGAGTCTCAGTGACTCGGTGACCACAGCGCACGCGCGTAGGGGAGGACGTTTATTGACAGACTCCCGGCAATTGAGGACCATGCTGTGGCCGTCGATCAGTTATAGCGCTGATCTCAAGTGATTAAAGAGGGTCTAAATGGGCCATTGACACGCATCACAATTCAACTTAGGAATGAGTCTTTGCAAAGTTAAACTAAATGAAATCCTTTCTTATTTTTGCTTGGGGATAGAGTGCAGAGGGATTACAAGTCTGGACAGTTTTTGGGGATGTCTGCACCCCTGATAGGGTAAAGACAACTCCCAAATTTTTCCAAAATAATTCACTTCCTGTCACATAGCCACACAGGAAGTGAGGGGAAATCCCTACCAATGTCTTTCCTTGGGGACACACAGGTCAATCTAAATACTTTCCCCATTATGTACATTGCACTCCAGCATTTTGCGGGGTACACCCCAAATTATTAGGTATTTTGGACTTTGGGGTTTATTTACTAAAGGCAAATCTACTTTGCACTACAAGTGCACTTGCTGGATATCCGAGGGGGACATGCAAGCAAACCAAAAAAACACCATCTTTGCTTTTACATGATTGGATGTTACAATCACCAGTGATCCCTCAAATTTTCAGCAGCTGCACTTTTACTGCAGAGTGGATTTGTCTTTACCAAACCCCAAACTACCCAATGATTTGGGGTGTACACAACAAAGTGCTAGAGTGCAATTTGCTTATTGGGGACACTAGTTAGATTGATCTGTGTGTCCCCAAGAAAAGACATTCGTAGGGTTTTACCTTCACTTCCTGTTAAGCTGTGTGACAGGAAGTGAAGCCAATTTTACTAAAAGGGGACACAAAGCCCAACCTACAAAAAAAAACACAAGCAGGGGTTCTAACACTTACTTGGTTTCCCTCAAAATGCCCAATTAGAATTGTATTGCCTTGAGCTATTTTTAAGTGCAGTGCTCTAAATCCGTGCTTCTCAAGTACCCCCAACAGGCCATGTTTGTAGGTTTTCCTTCATCTTGCACATGTGCTTTAAATCACAGTCAATGGTTTGGTATTTTGGACAGCAATTCTCGATAAGATAAATTCACAAAACATGTCCTGTTGGAGGTACTTGAGGACAGAGGCTGAGAACCACTGCAGTAAAAAAGGAAAATTGATTTCTTACCGCTCTGTATTTTTCATTTCCTGGTGATTTTCCATGGCAGCACACAAAACATGCATATGCTAGCATGAAGGCACCAGGGTAGACAAATCACACCTGTTGTTTTGACATGCCAATCAGCTGTCACATTTGTTGCAAAGAAAACGAAAAACAAACCTCAAAACTTTGCATCAAATTTTATTGGTCAACAAAACAAAGAATAATAAAAATAAATAAATAAAAACATAAAAAAACAGGGTCAATTTGAAACAGTTACAGACTCACAACATCTTGAAAGATTTGGCAAAGTAATGCAGCACAGACAATTAAATCAAAGTGGACAAACATTAACAACATCAAAATTATTTCAGGGGAACATTTCCCCCACACAAAAAAATACAATCCACAAAAGTAAACCAAACATCCTGTTTTGCAAAGACATAACAAATAAAATACATGTGTTACAAACTCGATAAGGACACCAAAATGTACATTTTGACACACACACACACACATGCCTCTTTTCAGGGCAAGGGAGCGGATGCTATTTGTGAGATTTATATAACCTATGTTTGTGAGCTAATGAGGCAATTGAAAACACATGCACAGTCCATGAAACACCCAAAATGCAAGTTCACCCAATGTAGAGACTGAACTTTAAAGTGGCTACACCTGTTAAGGATGTCCTTCAATTACTAACCCATAAAAACACTCTCTGAGCATGCCCAGAAATGTCCAGGTGCTGTTCACACACAAAAAGCACCAACAAAAAAATCTAACAGGCTGGGCATGCTCAGAGGAACTCAAATGCAGCTAGCAGAAAATACCCCCCCCCCCCTGTCCAAAATGAAGCACATCATCGAGCATGCTACAAAATTAGAGATGGGACAATCACCCCCCCCCCCCTTACCAACAAATACCATTGCAGTCTATGGGAACTGACTTGTTAATTTTGCTAGTCTCCACTTGGCTGGCTTATCTTCTAGTTATTGGCCTTACAATGGGAGCCCAGGTCCCACCCTAAGGCCCCTTTCACACTGAGGAGTTTTTCAGGCGTTTTGCGCTAAAAATAGCGCATAAATAACGCCTGAAAAACTCCTGCCCCAGTATGCTCAATGTGAAAGCCCGAGGGCTTTCACACTGAGGCGATGCGCTGGCGGGAGGAGAAAAAATCTCCTGCAAGCCACATCTTTGGAGCGGTGAAGGAGCGGTGTGTATACCGCTCCTTTACCGCTCCTTCCCATTGAAATGAATGGGACACTGCGGTAATACCGCCCGCAAACCGCGGCTGTAGCTGCGGTTTGCGGGTGGTATTAACCCTTTTTCGGCCGTTAGCGGGGGTTAAAACCGCACCGCTAGCGGCCGAATAGCTCAACAATCCCGACGTTATAGCGCCGCTAAAAATAGCGGCGCTATACCGCCACCGCACCCACCGCCCCAGTGTGAAACCAGCCTAAGGGACATATATCAATGTCACCAATTTGGACAACACCAAAAACAAAACAAGGAGAGGTGCCTTTAAATATGCCAAATTGCTTAAGGGCCATTTCACACCACATGCAGTCCATTGCGTTTTTTATGCATCAAAAATGCATGGAAAGTTGGTTATATGGTTCTAAATAGCAGTGTTTGTTCCAGTGCGTTCCAGTTCCACAAAAAAATGTAGAACATGCTGCATTTTACCTGCACTGGACTGTACTGGAACGCAGCAAAACGCATCATAAACGCACTGAAACGCACAGGAACACACCTAAATGCACCAAAAACGCACTGGAACACACTTGTCCTTATCTATGGTTAATAAAAAAGAGGGGTGAAAAAAAAGCACTGGACTGCATCAAAAACGTACCAAAAATGCACTGGAACGCATCAAAAACGTGCATGCAGAAAAGCACCTGGAACGCATCCAGATTGCGTTTCTATGGTGTGAACTGGCCCTAGTTCACACCATAGAAACACAGTCTGGATGTGTTCCAGGTGCTTTTCTGCATGCTCGTTTTTGACACGTTTCAGTGCATTTTTGATGCGTTTTTGATGCAGTCCAGTGTTTTTTCCCCCCTTTTTTCACTTAGGACAAGTGTGTTGCAGTGCGTCTTTGGTGCATTTAGGTGCGTTCCGGTGCATTCCAGTGCGTTTTTGGTACCTTCCGTTGCGTTTTTGATGTGTTTTACTGCGGTCCAGTACAGTTCTGTACCTAAAAAATGCAGCATGACCAATTTTTTTTTGCCTTTCTTAAATGCACTGGAACGGACTGCAGTGGTGTGAACTATGCCATTGGCATTAATGTGATCAACTTTCTTTGCGTTGTTCATGCATCCAAAAAACGCACTGCACTGCATCCGGTGTGAACTGGCCCTAAATATCATACCTGGGGGGTGTCTATAGTATGCCTGTAAAGTAGCACATGTTTTCCATGTTTATAACAGTTTGAGAGGAAAATGACATTTCTAAAGTAAAATAATAGTCATTTAAAAGTACTCGCGGCTGAAATGAATTGTTGGTTCCTGTCAATACAGATAAAAGTCATTGAAAGTCTTTGATAACAAAAAAAAGCGTGGGGGTCCCCCCAAATTCCATTACCAGGCCCTTCAGGTCTGGAATGGATATTAAGGGGAACTCTGCCGCAAATTTAAAAAAAAATGCGTGCGGTTCCCCCAAATATCCATACCAGGCCCTTCAGATCTGGTATGGATTTTAAGGGGAACTCCACCCCAAATGTAAAAAAAAAATGGCGTGGAGTCCCCCCAAAAATCCACACCAGACCCTTATCCGAGCACGCAACCTGGCAGGCCGCAGGAAAAGAGGGGGGGACGAGAGAGCGGCCCCCCTCCCTCCTGAACCGTACCAGGCCACATGCCCTCAACATGGGGAGGATGTCCCCATGTTGATGGGGACAAGGGCCTCATCCCCACAACCCTTGCCCGGTGGTTGTGGGGGTCTGCAGGCGGGGGGCTTATCGGAATCTGGAAGACCCCTTTAACAAAAGGGACCCCCAGATCCCGGCCCCCCCCTGTATGAAATCGTAATGGGGTACAAATGTACCCCTACCAGTTCACAAAGAAAGTGTCAAAAATGTTAATAATGACAAGTGCCGGTTTTTGACAATTCCTTTATTAATGTCTTCTCTTTTCTTCCATCTTCTTCCATCTTCTTCTTCCAGCTTCTTCTTTTCTCCATTCGGGTTTCTTCCTCCATCTTGTTCTTCATCTTTCTCTTTCTCTTTCTCTTCCTCTTTATCTTCATCTTCATCTTCCTTCTGTCTTCTCGTCCGCATCTTGCTCCGGCTTCTTCTTTCTTCTTCGGCCACTCCGTTTAAATTGGAGGTTCCCGCTGTGCGACGCTTCAGTTCTTCAGTTCTCCTCTGGGTCCGCTGCCACCCGGTGACCCCGCCCCCCTCTGACGCACATGGATTTCATGGGGACTTTCCCCGTGGTGTCAGAGGGGGGCGGAGTCACCGGGTGGCAGCGGACCAAGAGGAGAACTGAATCGTCACACAGCGGGAACCTCCAATTCAAACAGAGCGGCTGAAGAAGAAAGAAGAAGCCGAAGCAAGATGCGGACGAGAAGACCGAAGGAAGAAGGAAGATGAAGATAAAGATGAAGATGAAGAGGAAGATGAAGATGAAGAACAAGATGGAGGAAGAAACCCGAATGGAGAACAGAAGAGGATGGAAGAAGAAGATGGAAGAAAAGAGAAGACATTAATAAAGGAATTGTCAATAACCGTCTCTTGTCATTTTTTACATTTTTGAAACTTTCTTCGTGAAATGGTAGGGGTACAATTTACCCCTTACCAATTCACACAGGGGGTGGGGCGGGATCTGGGGGTCCCCTTTGTTAAAGGGGTCTTCCAGATTCCGATAAGCCCCCCGCCCGCAGACCCCCACAACCACCGGCCAAGGGTTGTGGGGATGAGGCCCTTGTCCCTATCAACATGGGAACATCCTCCCCATGTTTAGGGCATGTGGCCTAGTACGATTCAGGAGGGAGGGGGGCCGCTCTCTCGTCCCCCCTCTTTTCCTGCGGCCTGCCAGGTTGCGTGCTCGGATAAGGGTCTGGTGTGGATTTTTAGAGGGAACTCCACGCCATTTTTTTTTTAATTTGGGGTGGAGTTCCCCTTAAAATCCACACCAGATCTGAAGGGCCTGGTATGGATATTTGGGGGAACCGCACGCAGTTTTTTTTTTAATTTGCGGCGGAGTTCCCCTTAATATCCATTTCAGACCTGAAGGGCCTGGTAATGGAATTTGGGGGGACCCCCACGCTTTTTTTTTTTTGTTTTTATCAATGACTTTCAATGACTTTTCTCTATATTGCCGGGAGCCGACAATTCATTACAGCCGCGGGTGCTTTTAAATGCCTTTTTTTTTCCTTTAGAAATGTCATTTTGCTGGCGCACTGGGAAGTTCAGAGCTGCGCCTGTTCAACTTATGCAAATTGATTTATGTAATAGCAAAATAAGGAAAAAGTAAAAATCGCGCTAACCCGTGACATATACTCCAAAGGAGTTATGGAATGAAAATAAATAATAAAGTAAAATTATAATTGTTATAAAAATTAAATTATAAAAATTAAAACACATCAATCAATATGAACTAATGAGTGAACAAATAAGAAGTGTACTGTGATATAACTTCATAATATATAGTCCATAAAAACGATTCTTAAATAAAGTCCATTATAAAGCACCAGTGCTCCGTGTAGAAAATCATATAAAGTGAATTGTTGCATCCAAATTAATTTGTGACGTTCCACCACCGAACAACAGAAGTTTCTCCTTACCAGCTACATTTGACTCCCCATGACAGAGGATCAATAAATGCAGAGATTAAGCAGTTCCTCCCACAGGTCAACACAGCACTTGGGACTCCTAAATCACCAGTCTCCGATGATCATCAGTGGGCGCAAGCAGTATGTAAGAGATAGACACACTCCACATAGTGCATTAACGTATTAAAAGTTTATTCTCTAAAAATATGTATTGCACTTACATTTATGCAGTTTAAAAATTGCCTATTCAGTCTGGTGTGCCGGCCGCTGCACATTCATCAGACACCCGTCCCATCCTTCTTGGAAACGTTTGAGGTGACGTCAGTGCGTCGCTCCGCCCTACGTCCGTTTCGCAAAAAACTTGCTTCTTCCAGGGGCAATTGATTTACGTGACTTGACATTTACTAAGATTTTGCCAGCGCAGTGTCTTGGCGCAAGAAAACAAGGAAAATTGCCGCGCTGAGCTCAAAAAAACCTCTTGCAGCTCGAATCGTACTTGCCGGCGCAGCGGGCTGGTTTTGAAAAAGTAACTTTCTCACTCTATTTTGAGCATATTAGTTATTTGGGAAGGTGTCCCTACACTTCCTCACATCACCCCACATCACCCCCACTTCCAGCTTCTTTATATTTAGATTTTAACATGCTGTGCATAGAGACTTATACCAACTAGGGATGAGCCAAACACCCCCCGGTTCGGTTCACACCAGAACCTGCGAACGGACCAAAAGTTTGCGCAAACTTTAGAACCCTATTAAATACAATGGACTTGAACGTTCAAAATCAAAAGTGCTAATTATCAAGGCTAAGATGCAAGTTATTGTCCTAAAAAGTGTTTTGGGACCCGGGTCCTGCCCCAGGGGACATGTATCAATGCAAAAAAAAGTTTTAAAAACGGCCGTTTTTTCGGGAGCAGTGATTTTAATGATGCTTAACCACTTCCCTACCCAGCCATAGACAAATGACGTCCACAGATGGGATCTCCCATCCTGGGTGGACGTCATATGACGTCCTCGGCTTTGTAGGGGGATATCTGAATGATGCCTGCAGCTAGAGGCATCATTCAGATATCCTTTTGAAGTGCCGGCGATTCTGTGCACCATAAGAACGATCATAGCGGCGGTTCCGCCGCTTGATCATTCTTATAGGCGGCGGGAAGGGACACCCCCCCTCCCGCCACCATCCGGTGCTTCTCCGGGCTCCCCCGTGCGATCGGGGACTCGGAGCGAATCTTCCGGCATCGTTGGTGGAGTCACGTGATGAGCATAGAGATGACTGGTGACCAGATGGTCACCAGTCATCTCTATGATCGTCGGAGGCCCGGGCGCGATGTGATGACGTCACGCCCGGGTCTCAAATGTAAACAAAGCCGCCATTGCGGCTGTAAGTATGAAATCAGTGAGAAAATTTTCACTGATTTCATACTTACAGCCGCAATGGCATGCTTTCCAGCCTGGAGGAGAGATGTGGGGTCTTATTGACCCCGCATCTCTCAATAAAGAGAACCTGTCACACACACTCCTATTACAAGGGATGTTTACATTCCTTGTAATAGGAATAAAAGTGATCAAAAAAAAAAAAAAAGAAGTAAAATCATTGTAAAAAAATAAATATATAAGTAAAATAAATAAATAAATAATAATTAAAAAAAATTTAAACGCCCCTGTCCCCGGTAGCTCGCGATCAGAAGCGAATGCACACGTAAGTCGCCCACATATGTAAACGCCGTTCAAACCACGCATGTGAGGTATTGCCGCGTGCGTTAGAGCGCGTGCAACAATTCTAGCACTAGACCTCCTCTGTAATTCTAACCTGGTAACCTGTAAAAAAAATTCAAGCGTCGCCTATGGAGATTTTTAAGTACCGAAGTTTGGCGCCATTCCATGAGTGTGCGCAATTTTAAAGCGTGACATGTTAGGTATCTATTTACTCGGCGTAACATTATCTTTCATATGTTCCCAAAAAATTGGGCTAACTTTACTGTTTTGTTATTTTTTAATTCATGAAACCATTTTTTTTTTTAAAAAAGGTGTTTGAAAAATTATTGCGCAAATATTGTGCAAGACAAAATGTTGCAATGACCGTCATTTTATTCCCTAGGGTGTCTGCTAAAAAAACATATATAATGTTTGGGGGTTCTGAGTAATTTTCCAGCAAAAGAATGATGATTTTTACATGTAGGAGAGAAGTGCCAAAATAGGCCCGGTATTGAATAGGTACAAAAAGCCCTGTATTGAAGTGGTTAAAGTGAAAAAAAAAAAGTGAAATATTCATTTTAAATATCGTACCTGGGGGGTTTCTAAAGTATGCCTGTGAAGTGGCACGTGTTTCCCGTGTTTAGAACTGTCCCTGCACAAAATGAAATTTCTAAAGGAAAAAAAGTCATTTAAAACTGCTTGCGGCTTTAATGTAATGTCTGGTCCTGGCAATATGGATGAAAATCATTGAGAAAAATGGCATGGGTACCCCCGACACCTACCCCCCCCCCCCCCCCAGCCCACTACCAGTACCTTTGGGTGTTGTATGGATTTTAAGGGGAACCCTGCACCCAAATTTAAAAAAGGCCCTATATACTCTGAACAGCAGTATACAGGCGGTGCAAACAAGACAGGGACTGTAGGTTTGTTCTTAAGTAGAATCTGTTTGTAATTTGGAACAGGTACATTTTTTAAGTGTAGCTCCAGCCCAAAAATCTATTTTTAAGCGTTTGGAAAACATGGGGAAGGGTTATTACCCCTGTAACATTTGTTTTGCTGTCTGTGCAGTGTTCACCTGTTCAGAATATTTTACCTCACTTTACATCCCAATGACAAATGTTTTTTGAAAATTTGGGGTTTTTATTGAAACAAGGATTGGTGATAAAGCATCAGTGGAGAGGAGACACTTTTTTCCCATATTAACTCTTACAGGAGAGAATTTCCCTTTCTAGGGATAGATTTCCTCTCATTTCCTGTTGTCTCCTTCCATTTGCAAGTAGGAGTCGTTTGTAAGTTGGATGTTTGAAAGTAGGGGCCTGCCGTATATACTGTGCAGAAATTGGGCTCTTAGGTGTTGCCACAACACTGTAAGCCCTCACAGTTACTCTTGGTGGGCGCTGGAACGCCCTGCTGTGAACTATTATATCAAGAATTGTAATTACATGCCATTGTTGAACAGTGGTAGGAAAAATTGGGCCTTTGGTGGTGGTGCTGGTGCCACAACACTGTAAGTCCTCACAGTTACTCTTGGTGGGCGCAGGAATGGGCCCAGCTGTGAAATATTAGATCAAGAATTGTAATTATATGCCCCTGTTGAACAGGGGCAGAAAAATTGGGCCTTTGGTGGTGGTGGTGTTGCCACAACACTGTAAGCCCTCACAGTTACTCTTGGTGGGCGCAGGAATGGACCCTGCTGTGAATTATTAGATCAAGAATTGTAATTACATGCCCCTGTTAAACAGGGGCAGAAAAATTGGGCCTTAGGCACTGGTGCCACAACACTGCAACCCCTAACAGATACTTTACTTGGAGCGCAGCAATGAGCACTGCTGCAAAGTATTGCATCAAAAATTGTAATTACACGCCCCTGTTAAACAGGGGCTGAAAAATTGGTGGCGGTGCCCAGAACCAAAAATGTTCTTACAAGCTATCAGCATGATCATTGAGGAGGACGAGGATAGTCACTCAGCATAACAGGATAGTCACTCAGCATCAGCATAGGCAGTCTTGAAGGGATCTGACATCTCAAAAAATAAAATTTGGTTACATCAGCATCAGGTGCTTGGTAGCTGGTGGTGATCCAAGACTGATTCATTTTTATGAAGGACAGTCGATCGACCGAGTCGTTGGACAGGCGCACCCTGTGATCAGTTACAAAGCCTCCAGCAGCACTGAATGTGCGTTCCGAAAGAACGCTGGATGCAGGACAGGCCAGTAGCTCAATTGCATACTGTGCAAGCTCTGGCCAGTGATCCATCCTCAAGACCCAGTAACCCAGAGGATTTTCGGTGGGAAAGGTATCCTAGTCTGATCTTGCCCCTTGGTATTCCTGCACCATGTAAACCAGACACTGGCGATGGTTGATAGAACCGATCATACCTTGGGGCTGCATACTAAAAAATTGTCTGAACGCATCAGTCAGATGGCCACCTTCTCCACCGCTCCTTCTTTGACTGACCGAAGCCTCAGCAACACGTTGTCCAGGACCAGGAATTTGTAACCTCCCAGTCTCTGGGAACGCGTTGCACAGACCTTTCTGCAAGGCCTCCCGAAGATGCTTCATCCTCTGCTCCCTCTGTGACGGCAAGATAAGGTCCGCAACCTTACACTTGTAACGTAAATCAAGGAGGGTTGCCAGCCAGTAATGATCCCTCTCCTTGATCGCACGAATACGAGGATCCCTCCGCAGGCTTTGCAGGATCAGGGAGGCCATGCAGTGAAGGTTTGCTGAGGCATTTGGTCCGAAGTCCTCTGGGTCACTCAGGACGACGTGATCCGCAGCCACCTCCTCCCAGCCACGTACAAGTCCATGGGTGTCTTGGGACTGTAATTGATCCCTTGAAGACTGCTGCTGATGCTGAGTGCTAGGCTCCACCTCCATGCTGACACAATCCTCCTCCTCCTCGTCCTTTTCCTGTGTGATAGCCGGGCCAGCAGGAACACTGTCTGGATAAAGGGGGCCTTGAGAGGTAAGGAAGTCCTCCTCTTCCTGCCTCTGTTCTGCCTCAAGTGCCCTGTCCATTATTCCACGCAGCGTGTGCTCCAACAAGAGGGACAGTGTCACTGATGCATGCACTGTCACTGCTCACCATCCTCGTGGCCTCCTCAAATGGTGCCAGGACAGTGCATGCATCCCTGATCATGGCCCACTGGCGTGGGGAAAGAAATCCAAGCTCCCCTGACCCTGTCCTGGTGCCATATTGCAACAGATACTCATTGATGGCCCTTTGCTGCGTGTGCAGCCACTGCAGCATGGCCAACGTAGAGTTCCACCTGGTGGGCATGTCACAGATTAGGCGGTTCTTGGGCAGGTTGGATTCCTTTTGCAGGTCAGCCAGCCGAGCACTGGTATTATATGACTGGTGGAAATGCCCACAGAATTTCCTGGCCTGCTTCAGGACCTCCTGTAAGCCCGGGTACCTGCCCAAGAACCGCTTCACCACCAAGTTAAGGACGTGAGCCAAACAGAGCACATGAGTCAGTTGTCCCTGTCGGAGGGCAGAGAGGAGGTTGGTGCCATTGTCGCAAACCACATTTCCTGGCTTAAGCTGGCGTGGCGTCAACCACCTCTGAGCCTGCCCCTGCAGAGCTGACAGAATCTCTGCTGTAGTGTGGCTCCTGTCCCCCAAGCACACCAGCTCAAGCACCGCATGGCATCTTTTTGCCTACGTACTTGCGTAGCCCATTGAACGCCTACGGAGCACCGCTGGTTCTGAGGAAAAAGCACAGGTAGAGGCCATGGAGGAAGAAGAAGAGGAGGAGGTGGAGGAGAGAGGTGTGTCAGAATCACCAGTAGTAACATTTTGGAGGCGTGGTGGCGAAACAACCTCCAACACTACTGCACCTTGTCCTGCATCCTTCCCAGCTGCCAGCAGAGTCACCCAATGCGACGTGAAAGATAGGTAACGTCCCTGTCCATGCCTGCTGGACCATGAGTCAGCGAGGCCAAGACATTGCCTTCCACATGCCGGTAGAGAGCCGGAATCGCCTTCCGTGAGAAAAAGTGGTGTTTGGGAACTTGCCACTGAGGAACCGCACATTCCACAAACTCACGGAAGGGGGCAGAGTCTACCAACTGAAAAGGCAGCAGTTGAAGTGCTAGCAAGTTAGCCAAGCTAGCATTCAACCGCTGGGCATGTGGATGGCTGGGAGCAAACTTCTTTCGCCGGTGCAGCAGCTGGGGCAGGGAAATTTGCCTGGTACAATCTGACATCGGTGTACCGATAGCAGATTGTCCACAAGTACTTGGCTGTGACACACCTAATTCTACACCTTCATTCCTCTCAGTGCAGGTTTCAGAGAGGACTGTATAGTGGGGTTGGAGATCACAGCTGATGAGGAGCAAGGAGAGGTCCGCTTTGTTCTTTGGTGTGGGTCTTTTAGGTAGGCTTGCCAATGAACTACATGGCAGGTCGACATATGTCTGGTCAAGCATGTGGTGCCCAAGCGGCTGATGTTTTGGCCACGCGAGATACGCCTGAGAAATATGTTGCAAATGGCAATGGTGCGATCTGCTGCACACGTCTGAAAAAAGGCCCACACCAAAGAACTTTTGGAATACCGCACAGAGACAGCAGCGTCCTGCACATGCGGAGCTCTGCGGTGTGATACAGTCGGTTGGCTGCCCTTAAGCTGGCCCCTGGAGGGCATCCTGCCTCGTTGGAGATGTGCCTCCTCCTTCTCCTATCAGGCACCCACGTGGAGTCACTGACCTCATCATCCCCTCCCTCCTCATCACTGGAGCAAATATGGCAGTATGCTGCAGCTGGGGGAACATGACTGCCAGATAGCTGTCCTTGTTGGGCACCCCCTCTCTCTGGGCTCACGTTACTACCCCCTCTCTCTGGGCTCATGTTACTGTCTTCCTCTAGCTGGGTTCCATCATCTGAGCCTTCAAAACGCTGGGCATCCACCTGGAGCATGTACCCAACACTGTGGTCAAACAGTTCGGGGGACTCCTCAGGAGGACATGGTGGGGCTAGGGAAGGAGTGACTGATGCCATTGAGCCGAATGAAGAGGCCGCTTTGGCAGCTGCTTTGCCAGACAAAGTACCCTGAGCCTGGGTGAGAGAGGATGAGGAGGATGAGGACGGCTTGGTCATCCACTCTACCAAGTCTTGGGCATGTTGCGGCTCAACATGGCCAGCTGCCGAAAAGAAGGACAAGCGTGTCCCACGGCCAAGTGCTGATGAGGATGCACCGTGTCCACGACCAGCACTGTTGCCTCTAGACACAGAGCCTGCTTGCCCTCTTTTATTGCCTCGTGACTGTCTGCCTCTCCTTGTTTGCCTTCCAGACATACTAATGGCCTGCAGTGAGATGTAGCTGCACAAAGGTGGGATGTATGTATATATATATATATATATATACACACACTGATTATAATGCAGCTATCAGAATCAACTGCCTGCTGTGGTATTAGTATGAGAAAAGCAGCAATTGTCTTTAGTTAGTTTTAGGTGAAAACTGTACAGAGGACTCAGTACACTAACTAAAAAACTTGCAGCTCTCTGCCTGTGGTTTTATTATGAGAACACCACTATTAGTCACTAAAGCCCTGTACACACGATCGGTTTTACAGATGAAAACAGTCCGATGGACTTTTTTCATCAGACAAACCGATCGTGTATGGGCCCCATCGGTCTTTTTTCCATCGGTGATTAAAAATAGAACATGTTTTAAATTTATCCGATGGAAAAAAAAACAATAGCAAATTCCGATCGTCTGTGTGGAACTCCATCGGAGAAAAAACCCACGCATGCTCAGAATCAAGTCGACGCATGCTCAGAAGCATTGAACTTAATTTTTCTCGGCTCGGAGTGTTTTACGTCACGGCGTTTGGGACGGTCGGATTTTCGACTGATGATGTGTAGGCAAGACTGATGGAAGTTAGCTTCATCAGAAATCCGATGGAAAAATGAATCAGATTTTATTCCATCGGAAATCCGATCATGTGTACAGGGCTTTACTGTATTCAGGTAAGCTTTAGGTGAACACTATGCAAAGCACACAGTACACTAAGTGAAACACTGACTGCAGCTAGCACAATCACCTGCCTGCCTGTCACAGTATAGAGAATAACAGGAACGGATCTAGCTAAACTGAATACAGTGTATACATATATATACAACACCTAGGATGCATATATATCCTCTACACACTGTAACTGCAGCTAACTGACTCGCCTGCCTGCTCTATCTAACTCAATATAAATGACACTGTCTCTCTCTCTCTGTAAGCTCTCTTTAACCAACACCGCAACACACTACACAAGGCCGCCACGGAGGCGGCCTTATATATGGTGGGGCGTGTACTAAACCCCCTGAGACATAATTGGCCAAAGCCACCCTGGCTTTGGCCAATTATGGCTCACCGTTTTTTGCGCGCTGTGATTGGCCAAAGCATGTGGGTCATAGTGCATGCTTGGCCAATCATCAGCCAGCAATGCACTGCGATGCCGCAGTGAATTATGGGCCTTGACGCGCCACTCGAATTTGGCGTGAACGGCCCATAATGTTCGCAATTCGATGAACAACCGAACAGGCAATGTGCAAGTCGAACATGGGTTCGACTCGAACTCGAAGCTCATCCCTAATCCCAACAGACTAAAGGCTGTAATTAAAGTAAAAGGCGATTCAACAAAATACTGACACAAGGGGGTGATTCTATTTTAGATTTTTTTTTTCCTTACATGTTGGTGTTATATCTTTCACTTGGATTTTATAAGTTGCACTGAGTAAATACAGCTGGATAAAAAAAAAAACTGTATCTGTCTTCATTTCAGACTGCAAAGCAACAAAATTTGATTTTAAAGGGGGTGATTATTTTCTATACCCACTATATATATTTATTTATATATATATATATATATATATATATGCACATACACACACACACACACACACACACACTCGCCTGCTCGCATTTTGTGAGTAGATTTTGAGGGCTGGCGAGCTATTGGCTGCCTGGGAGCGGGGGCGAGCACTGCCAGCAGCTTGGGTGCAATGAGAGTCCTTCTCCCAGTGCTCACGGAGGGGAAGAGAGAGAGAGAGAGCCGCCCGGATGATCAGAGCGCAGCGCAGGGAACACAGCGATAACAGCTTTAATTTCACATTGCCATGTTCCCCGCCGCTCGCTGTCAGATACAGCCCCTCCTCCTGGTCCCGGGACTTTTATAGACAGATCACCCGTTGTTGTGTTACACTATGTGATTATTCTTGCTCTGTGTCTTTAAGATCTGTCCCCTTCTTTCTAGCTGAACTCTCTCTCTCACCGTAGTTCTTTATATATCTCCTCCACTTCCTGATTCTGGTCATTACTCCTGTATATCTTCCATGCTAAACATCTTACATGTGGCTTACAACTGCAACGTTTTTCTATCTATGAATATCCATCATTAAACGGAACATTCAAAAGGATTCATCGTCTGTCGTCCTAACTGTGAGTTTATTCATTGAGTTAAACTGCCTGTATCGATGCAAGGGATGAATATCAAACCAGCTTGAGTAAGACCTACTTAAACCTGGAGATGAACTTTATCGCTTTGTAGTTGAGACAGAACAGTAGAAAAACAGAGTTTCACAGCCTAATTACAAGATTTCTGCATGTCAGTACTGAAACAGACAAGATTTACTGCCCTCATAGCAAGACAGAAGGGACAGAGCAGCACATGGCAGCCTTATGGCCTGAGACAATCTGCACGGTGTCATATTTCAGCACACAGATCCTGCCTGCTTTCACAGTCAGTCTGCTATCATAAGTGACCAAGCTTCTGCATGTGAACTCACATCTACCTCCCCACAAGTTCCTGAAGAAACTGAGTTACCCAAACGCTCAGTTAAACCCACTTGGAAAGTAATGGAGAACTATGAAGCTTCAAGGACTGAATTGTCAAATAGCTTGGAATTAGTCTGGGAGAAAATCCTTGCTGAAGCCAATACAGTGTCTGTTGAACGTGAACTACTGACACTAGAGGGCGCCATTAAACAACTTTCTGCCTCATATGAGCTTTATCAGCTTACCAGCATCAAATTCACTAATGTCTTACAAAACATGAAGACAGAAAATGCGATGAGGCAGTTAAAGTGTGTCAACATTCTTAATATTGAAAGAGACAGTTTTATTCAGCAAACCAGATTAAAGGCAGAAGCAAAAATAAAGCTGTTACAGGACACTGCATCTCACAGATCTGTTTCCACCAGACGTTCTAAAAACTCGTCAAGATCCCATAGTTCAAGATACTCAACACTCAGTGAGCGACTTATTAATGCCCGCGCTGAAGTGGAAGCCAGCAAAGTGCAGGTGACATATGCAGAAAAAAGAGCAGAGTTGGAAGCGCAGTCAGCACGACAAAGAGCAACAATGGAAACCTTAAATGAACAGTGTAAACATGACGCAGCTATGGCAAAGCTAAGGGTCCTACAGCAAGCTATCAGTGCAGACGAAGGTGCAAGTGAGAAAGACAGCATTAACCTAAACATAGCAGATATGGAAGACCCCCTCAAACGCAATAAAGACTATGTCCTAAGCCACTGCAGTGCACACTCCATTGTCTCCAATGCTCCCGGCTACATAGAGACTCCTTCACAGCTTCAAGTTAAAGAGGTTCCAGCAACTTCCTGCACTCAAAATCACTCCACTGCATTTCCTACCTGCCTACCTTGCCTGCCTTCATACGTCACAGAGCATCAGCGCAAGCTTCAAGCAAGTCATCAATCTCCAGTCATCGGTACAGCCTTGAATCAACGTACCATTGGAACAACTGACTTCAAGCAAGCAACTCACCTGGATGCATCTGCTGCACCATATTTCCCTGTGTCCTTTAACAACAATGTCAAAGATAACGCGATCAGCACCATACAGCCAACAGCATCTCACATAAAGGCGGAGACAACTGAGACAGAAGAGTTTGTGAGGTACATGCTTCGCAGAGAGCTCACAAAGACTGGTCTTACAAGCTTTGATGACCAACCTGAGAACTACAGAAGTTGGAAATGTGCCTTCAGAACTACAATCAGCAATATTGTCATTACAGCTGATCAAGAATTGAATCTGCTGATCAAATGGCTTGGTCCTCTATCTGCTGCACGTGTTAAGCCATTAAGATCGGTTTTCATGGACAATCCTACTGCAGGCCTCACAGCTGCATGGGAGCGACTAGAGCAAAGTTATGGCAGTCCAGAAGCTATAGAAAATGCTTTGTTCATGCGTCTGGAAACTTTCCCAAAGATATCCGGTAAGGACAACAAGGAGTTCCAGAGACTGAGTGACCTTCTCCTTGAGCTTCAGCTAGCCAAGACAGACCCAAAACTACCTGGACTCAGTTACCTTGACACTCCAAGAGGGGTAAACCCAATTGTCTCCAAGCTCCCGTATGGTTTGCAAGAGAAATGGACTGCACTAGGGTCATCATACAAAAGAGAGAACAAGGTTTCCTTCCCTCCATTCTCTTTCTTCTGTGAATTCATCAGGAAAATTGCAGAGACCAAGAACGATCCAAGTTTTTCCTACGGTGAGTACAGCCTCTTCTCACCCTTTCCTAAGAGTACCAGTCTTCAGGGCAACTATAGAAACCATAGAGGCCCAGTGTCCGTGAAAAAGACTGACATCCTTCCCACTCCTACCACAGTTCTAGCCACGAACAAACAGAGTAGCAAGATTGAAAACCCTAACAGAGAGTGTCCCATACACAAGAAGCCACACCCCCTCAATAAATGTATCGGCTTTAGGAAAAAGCCTCTGGAAGAGCGCAAGGAGCTTTTAAAGACATTTAGGGTATGTTTCAGGTGCTGTGCTTCTACAGAACATTTTGCAAGGGACTGTAATGTGTCCATCAAGTGCATAGAGTGTGGCTCTGAAGAACATGTGCAAGCCCTCCATCCTCTTGAGCCCAGCTCTGCACAACCTGCCAACACTCCTCCCAGGTTAACGCATGGCGGGGAGAATACAGACCAAGTGCCTAATTCTACCATCATTTCTTCATCCTGCACTGAAGTTTGTGGAGAAGACCGCTGTGGTAAGTCCTGTGCTAAGATATGCTTGGTGAACATATACCACAAGGATCAACCAGAAAAGTCTCTAAAGGCATATGCTATCTTAGACGATCAGAGCAATCGATCACTTGCAAAATCGGAATTGTTCAATCTATTTGAAATAAAAGGCGAAGCTCATCCTTACACCTTGGGTACCTGTAGTGGAACTATAGAGGTTTCTGGAAGAAGGGCTCATGGACTCATGGTATCTTCTCTCAAAGGTAACTTGCAATTACCCTTACCTACACTTGTTGAGTGCAATCAGATACCTGCTAACAGGGAAGAAATCCCTACTCCAGCTGCTGCTGTCCATCACCCTCACCTCAAGGTAATAGCAAATGAGATACCGCCGCTTGACAAAGATGCTCAGATCCTTCTTCTGTTAGGAAGAGACATTCTAAGAGTTCACAAGGTACACAGACAAGTCAGTGGACCCCCAGATGCCCCATTTGCCCAGCACACGGATCTAGGGTGGGTCATCATAGGCAATGTCTGCATAGGCAAAATGAAAAGACCTACCAACATTTCGTCATTCAAGACAAATGTTCTGCCAAATGGCCGAAACACTTACTTTGAGCCATGCCCACATCACTACTGGGTGAAAGAGAAGATAGCCAGCCACGAATGGCAACATGGTATCTCAGGTGACACAAGCCCTTTCTCCTGCCATGATGGCGACTTCGGCTCTACAGTGTTTAATGCAACCAGTGAAGATGACATACTGGCTCCTTCAATGGAAGACAAAGAATTCATCAAGGTAATGGACAATGAGTTCTTTCAAGATGACTCCAATAACTGGGTAGCACCTCTACCCTTTCGTCTTCCAAGAGAGAGATTGCCCAACAACTTACAGCAGGCCATCAGTAGATTCTCCTCCTTAAAGCGAAACTTAAGCAGGAAACCAGAGATGCAAAAGCACTTTGTGGACTTTGTGCAAAATGTATTTGACAGAGGTCATGCAGAGCCTGCTCCCCCACTAAAGGAGGGAGAAGAATGCTGGTACCTTCCATCCTTTGGCGTGTATCACTCACGCAAACCAGACCAAATCAGAGTTGTCTTTGATTCCAGTGCTCAGCACGAAGGTGTTTCTCTTAACAACATGCTCCTTACTGGACCCAACTTGAACAACAGTCTAATAGGAGTCTTGATTCGTTTCAGACAAGAGCCTGTAGCAGTAATGGCCGACATTCAACAGATGTTTCACTGCTTCATCGTCAGAGAAGACAACAGAAACTACCTCAGGTTTCTATGGCACAAGGACAATGACCTCAACAAGGAAGTTATAGATTATCGCATGAAGGTACATGTCTTCGGTAACAGTCCTTCCCCAGCAGTGGCAACTTATGGGCTTAGGAAAACAGCTCAGACTGGAGAAGTTGAATATGGATCTGATGCCCGTCAATTTGTTGAAAGAAACTTCTACGTTGACGACACACTTAAGTCCTTTCCAACTGCTAAAGAAGCAATTGATCTTCTCACCAGAACAAAGGAGATGCTGTCTGTAGCAAACCTTAGACTGCACAAGATTATATCCAACAGCCAGGAACTTATGAATGCCTTTCACTCTGAGGACTATGCCACTAGTCTAAAAAACCTTGACTTAGGTACAGATGTGCCTCCTGTACAGCGAAGTCTGGGTTTGTTGTGGAACATCAAGCAAGACAAATTCACCTTCCAAGTGTCAACTTGTGACAAACCCTTCACTAAGAGAGGAGTCCTGTCCGTGGTGAATAGCATCTATTACCCACTGGGTTTCCTTGCTCCAGTTACCATTCAAGGTAAGATTTTACTAAGACAATTGTCTACTGAGAACATAGACTGGGATACTCCCTTGCCTAGTGAGAATCAACACAAGTGGGAAAGGTGGAGATATTCTTTGAAGTCACTAGAAAAACTTCAGATTCCCCGTTGCTATGTTCCAGGATCCACTTCAACCGCTAACCGGAGAGAGATTCATATTTTCTCTGATGCATCAGTTGAAGCTATTGCTGCAGTAGCCTATTTGAAGACCTCTGAACTGAATGGAGAATCACACTGTAGTTTTGTCCTAGGCAAGGCAAAACTCACTCCCAAGCCTGCACATACCATACCAAGACTTGAACTTTGTGCAGCCGTGCTAGCAGTAGAAATTGCAGAGGTCATACGAAGTGAAATGGACACTACAATTGATTCTTTCACCTTCTATACAGACAGTAAGGTAGTACTTGGTTACATAAACAACCAAACAAAACAATTTTATGTGTACGTCAGCAACAGGGTTGAACGTATCAAGAGATTCTCTCTACCAATTCAATGGCATCACGTTCCCATTGAACTCAACCCAGCTGACTGTGGGACCAGAGCCGTGTCACCTGCCGCTCTTCAGGACAGCTTATGGCTGTCACCTCCAAGGTTTCTGCGTGAGGACTCTTACTTACTCCCTATTGACACCACCTATGGGCTAGTAAACCCTGAAGATGATAAGAAAATAAGAACTGTGAACACCTCACTCCACACTTCTGTAAGTACAAAACAGAAGTTGCGGTCACACCGTTATGAGCATCAATGGAAGCAGGTGCAGCATCTAGCCAATGTGTTCTGGCATCACTGGAAGAAAAAGTATCTTCACCACCTTCAAGGTCGTAACAAATGGCAAGCATCTAAGCCGAATCTTAAGGTTGGAGACCTCATCCTTCTAAAAGACAAGGAAGTTTGTCGGAATGAGTGGCCTATGGGTCTTATTACTAAAGTTATGCCCAGCGACGATAACAAAGTCCGGAAGGTAGAAGTCAAGGTAACCAAGGGAGGATCGACACGAACCTTTAGTCGACCAATTACAGAGTTAATACTCCTTTTGCCAGGTGAGTGACTTGTGCAAGGACTAGCCATGCTGTTGGCTCGGCGGGGAGTACATTACTGCCATCTACAGGTTCTACTCAGAACTTTGGAATTATTTGAAGACATCATACTGTGACTTTATGTTCTTCATCCTGTTGAACTTACGTTTATTATTTGCTTGTTGCATGTTTTTCATTACAGGTTCCAGGACATTCGTCAGTATTGGACTTTTTGAAAATATATATTTTAGTTTAAGGTTATGAAATCTAAAGATTTCAGACGGGGAGTGTTGTGTTACACTATGTGATTATTCTTGCTCTGTGTCTTTATGATCTGTCCCCTTCTTTCTAGCTGAACTCTCTCTCTCACCGTAGTTCTTTATATATCTCCTCCACTTCCTGATTCTGGTCATTACTCCTGTATATCTTCCATGCTAAACATCTTACATGTGGCTTACAACTGCAACGTTTTTCTATCTATGAATATCCATCATTAAACGGAACATTCAAAAGGATTCATCGTCTGTCGTCCTAACTGTGAGTTTATTCATTGAGTTAAACTGCCTGTATCGATGCAAGGGATGAATATCAAACCAGCTTGAGTAAGGCCTACTTAAACCTGGAGATGAACTTTATCGCTTTGTAGTTGAGACAGAACACCCGTCCAATCCCAGGGGGGGGGCTGTATATGACATTGAACGGCGGGAATACAGCAATTT